>CM076580.1:1781535814-1781697308 GCA_034641835.2 Pinus albicaulis | reverse complement strand
TAATTAATACAATTAATATATTAATATATTAATACAATTTTTATAACAACATTAATTAATAATTAAATAACATAACAAACAAACATATATAACAAATCATAATTACAATTATATACAACAAATTTTAATTTAATAAATAAAATAAAAATTTACAACTATATTAATTACAACATGACAAATATACAATATATAACAAATAACAAACATAACAAATTATAATTATATTAACATATTAATATATTAATATAATTATAATAACAAACATTAACATAAATTATAACTAAAAATAAATAACTAAATCAAAACAAAATAAATACGATTTATAACAAAAACAAATTAAATCTAAAAATATAAAACAAACCAAAAGAAATGCAAAAAAAAACGGATCTGGGCGCAATATGTTAAAGTAGGATTGAAAGAACCTCAATTTTCTCCTAAACCGCTGCAAATTTCAGGAAATTTCTCACGAGTCACCTAATTACCCCCGTTTTGGAGAAAACCCATGTCTCAGTTTTTTTTAATTCATCTTAGTTTGCTCAGAAAATCCATTTTAAAATCGCGTGTTGAAACTGGTGCGATTTCGTGAAGCTTTTGGCAATAGAAATCAATTGCTGTGCATGGTAATGGAGTCCAGCATACGAAGGTAAAGAATTTAAGGAATGAAATAAAGCTTTTGATCTATATTTGATTGTCATTCACGCCAACAACTTGACAATGTGTTTACAATGAAAGAGCAAATTCAGAGTTGTGATTTTTTTTTTTTTTTTTTTTTTTGTGAGAACTAATCAACTCTTAAGGCAATTACCCACTATTTACTGCATCCATTCTACTCCACCCGGCTTTTCTTATTGGAGGATTTCAGTCTCCAGTTAAGGTCGGTACGCTGTGCATGGTAATGGAGTCCAGCATACGAAGGTAAAGAATTTAAGGAATGAAATAAAGCTTTTGATCTATATTTGATTGTCATTCACGCCAACAACTTGACAATGTGTTTACAATGAGAGAGCAAATTCAGACTTGTGATTTTTCTGTGAGAACTAACAACTCTTAAGGCAATTACCCACTATTTACTGCATCCATTCTACTCCACCCAGCTTTTCTTATTGGAGGATTTCAGTCTCCAGTTAAGGTCGGTACGCAGATCGTTAATGGATCTAATCTGCCAAAATGGATTTTGTGCAAACTTGAAGAACCCAATTGAATGTTTTATTTTTTTATTTTTAAATTCGTTTGGTTGTGTTTTATTTGCTATATTTCATTTTTTTTTTAATGTTTTGTTTATTGTGAAAAGAAAAATTATTAAAAAAAATGAAATGTAACCTAAAAAAAAAATGCTATTTATTCAAAAGGTTTTTGTTTTTTTAATAATAATAATATAATATATATGATATATATATATATATTATTATTATGTGGGAATTTTTTATTTTTTTTATTTTTTAAACTAAAATTAAAAGAAAACTAATTTTTTTATCACAAAATTCTGTATTGTCATATCGCAGGTTAATTTTTCTAGCAAGAGTATTTTTATTTGAACAAAATCAACAGATTTTCTGATCTTCCTGATCGCACGAAGCGCAGGAAGAGAGCATACTCATCGCTTGATTTGTTTTTATTTATGCAGGGGGGTGTTTTTGAAATGACGAAATTTAAAACTAGCTAAACATTAAAACATCAGAAAATTCAAACTTAAACTCCTTTGTGAAGATCCTGCTGTCACCAGGGTTCACAAATTATTTTGTCTAAAGAAAAATGCTAGTACTAAATTAAATTTCTAATACCTAATCCCTTAGCACCATCCCCGGCAACGGCGCCAAAATGTTGGGCAATTTATTTGAACAAATTGTTGCATTAAATTATCGACCAGGGAAACTCGTGAGCTTGTGATGGTGCCAGCAATATATATGCAGGAGTAGGCAACTAACTCTATGTCTAACTAAATTGTTTATGATTCAATATAATATGCAAGGGAAGAGGCTCCTAACTTAGGAGGTCCTGGTTGTCCTTCCCTACGGTATCATAGAGAAATCATTCATAAAACCAGAAACTTGAAATAAAGACAAGGCTATTCAAAAGCTGAAAGTAATATATTCTATAACTCTAACTCAATTAGTTTAAAAAGAGGAATAATATTGAAATGGTTCTTGACTCAAGAAATCCACTTTCACCTCAATTACCACTTAATGAATGAGAGATTAAAACCAAGAACTTAAGATGGATAAATTATTAATGAAAGAAGCTCTTAACTTAAGAGACATGTAAAGTATTCCATTATAATTCATTCATCTTAATATCAAAAAAAATCACACACAAATCCTTAAACATCTAAGCAATGAAATGAAACAAAATCTAATATGAAATAAAATGTTTCTCTCATCCTTTTAGAGTGAGCTCAATTCTCTTAAGAACAAGACAAATTATTCCATATACTACATTAAGGAAACTTAAATCTAAAACTACATAAAATTCCATAAATTCATATTCTACATTAACACAATTTACATCTAAAACTACATAATGGAAATATATGAAAAATGAAGCTTTATTCTATTCCATCATCAATTGGATACAATGCTCTAAGAGTCCTCCCCTTGGAATGGAAGAGGTACTCCTATTTATACAATGAGAGGAGTAACAAACTCATAATGATCATCCACTAATATCTCTAACCATCTAGACACATAACCCTATCCTCCATGATCTCCTCCATGATCTTTTCCATGAGGTTTATCTTCTTAAATTCGAATTTGATCATCCAAGGCCACATAAAGGTATCTTGGAAGCTTCCTTTGAGCCTACACATGTCAACAAACTCATGCTAATTGTTAGGCATAAGTATAAGCATATTATTTTCTAAGTTTTAGCCATAAATTCACTTTAAAATGTTAAGAATTAATAAACTTTGGAAAAACATAGTTATGACCCAATAATGAAGTGAATGTAATGATATGGAGGTGGAATGGAGGTGATATGAAGGTAAAATGTGAAGATATTGATGAATAATGGAGTGAAAATAGAGTTTATTTGAGGCCCAACAACGACAACAAAAGCAACAGTGAGTTGTTTTTGACTTCATCATGGGCTTTGAACAAAATTTTGATGCTGATTTCATGCAAAGGATAGATGAATCCTTTTGCAACTTGGCACTTGATGGAGTTGTCAAGCAACATTCAGAGATGAATCAGACATACAACTGACTCACGGTCTCTTGAGATTGAAGATATTTTCAGCATCAACTTGAGAACTTGGAAGATGGTTCCTCGTTCTTCTTTTGGATTTATCCTTGAAGGGGGGAATGTTAGCCTCTTTCATAAAGGCAATTATAAATCCAAAAATACATAAATTAAATAATGTAAAGTTAGGATAAATATATTTATTAAATTAGAATATTTAATAAATATTAGAGATACTTAGAAATAGTATTTTGTTAGTAAAAATAGGACTCTAGAATAGAGTCGTTTCCTAGGCTCTAAAATAGGAATAAAGTTAGTAGAATGGTTAGAAGGTCATTTATTGTAAATGGACACTTGTTGATTTTCCAAGTGATCCATAACTAGATTAAGTTAGAACATAGAGCTTATAAATAGGTTAATTTCCTAATTTCATTGTAATGTGAGAATGAGAGTTTACGTTTGTAAACTGCTGCAATTTGTTGTGTAATCTCTTTTTCATGATCAATAAAGTTATGTATCTGAGGATACTTCTGAATCTACAAACTCTAAACCCAATCGTGATAGCTTCCTTCAAACTCTTCTTCCACATGCGCACCTTCCATCAATGAATGCCACATTGAAACCTTTGTCTTCCATGGCCGAAACAGACACAAGGTTCTTCTTCAAATTAGGTACATATAGTACATCTTACAGGCGGAGGACTTGACCTTGAGACAAGTGGAGGGTCACAGTCCCTGTCCCTTTCACGGGATATGTGGCATTATCTCCAAGGATAATTTGTAGATTAGTATCCTTCTCAACCATATCAGTAAGTGCTTCCTTGAACCCAATGATGTGCCTTGAGGCACCACTATCTATCAACTAGACATCCATAGTGTCGGGTGTAGATGCAGCAGAGAGGGCAGATACAAGAATGAATTCATTTCTTTTATCATAAAAAACATTTGATTCCACATACCTGGAATTTCTTGACCTTTTGAAAGGTTGCCCATTAGCCTTCCTTTTCTTGACCTTCTTGAAAGGGCATTCTCTAGCATAGTGACCTAGCTCAGAGATGTAGGCAACCAGACCCTTATGAATTGAGTCCCTGATCATCAACTTTGCTTTGATTTCCCCCTTCTTGTACTTTGATTTGGCAGCAGCAGTTGCAGTGGATGGAAGCTCTTGGATTTTACCCTGTCATAGTCCATGACATGTTGATCTTCCAAATTAAGATCCAATGTCATCTTCCAAGCATGGAAGTCATCCTTCCCAGTCATTTTTCATCAGCCTTAAAGCCATTGTAGTTTGAGGAACCCATCCTCTTCTTCGGTGATTGCTACAAACTAGGGCTTTGTCTTCACCTCAGCTCTGATACCATGTAAATTTTGAAGATGTTCTATGCTTGATGCAACTTTACTTTTATCCCCAATGTCAGTCAGCAATCACATAAACAAGAAAGTAAAGTGTTGATAGAACATACCAGTAGATCGACAAAAGACAAGCCAGAAAAATATAAGTGTGTTGGTGTGTTACGGCGGTCAACAGGATGCTTCAACCAACAATGTCTCAATACGGTCAGCCAACCAGAAGTGTCACACACACAACCCTTAAAGACAGCTCATCAAAAATCAACATAATTCAACAAAAGAATCCCACATCTAGATTTCCGGCATCATCCAGATTTACGGCATCAATTTGAGCATCATCTAGATTTACGGCATCATCCATATTTACGGCATCATCCAGATTTACAGCATCATCCATATTTATGGCATCCATTTACGACATCATCTAGATTTAGATCATGAGGATGTGTGTGATGAGATGATTGAAATGTCCTCCAACATTGAATCTATTTATATCAATCGCTGAGGGTGTGTGACACATTTGCTGGGGGTGTAAAACCTTAAGGCCGACCTGCACATATTTTGAAAGTATTAAAAATAAATTCAAAATAAATGTTCTGCTCATCAAATCAACATGATCTTTAGATCGATCTTGCACCTCTTCGAAAGAGGAACCCAATAAAAATATTGGTATCTTCATCTAAGCATCACAACATGGAGTTTGGACCTAGTTGTCCAATTTTAACATTGCCTTTATTCATCTGCTAAGAAAATATAAGGATGTATTTGCTTGGAATTATGATGACCTCAAAACCTATGACACATCCATCATTCAACACACCATTCCCATGCTACCAGATGCAAAACCCATTCAACAAAAGCTTAGAAAGATTCATCCTAACTTAGAAAATCACATCAAGAATGAGTTAAATAAACTTCTTAAAGCCAAAGTCATTTTTCTAGTTAGACATTCTAAATGGGTTTCAAATCTTGTATCTGTCAGCAAAAAGAATGGAGATATTCTTATTTGTATAGACTTTAGGAACTTGAATAAAGCACACGATAAGGATAACTTTCCTCTACCCCCAATGGAATAAATTCTACAATATGTTGCTAGCTCTGAGCTAATCTCTTTTCTCGATGGATTTACAGCTTACAATCAAATCCTAATGCATCATGAAGACAGACTTAAAACTACATTCAAGACTAAATGGGGAACGCATGCGTATCAAAAAATTCCTTTTGGACTAATAAATGCACGAGCTACTTTCCAGAGAGCCATGGACATCGCTTTCAGAGGTTTTATTAACAAAATGATTGTAGTATACTTACATGATATTACAATTTATTACAAGAAGAGAAATAATCATTTTCATGATTTGAAGAAAATCTTTGAATGATGTAAAAACTATGGAATCTCCTTAAATCCTAAAAAGTCATTTTTTTCTCTTAGCAAAGGAAATATTTTAGGCTTTATTGTTTCCAAAGAGGGAATTTGCATAGATCTGGATAGAATTAAGGCAATCTCTAAAATCCCCTTGCCACATAATAAGAAATCCATACAGTCCTTCCTTGGGAAAATCAATTTTGTCAAAAGGTTTGTCCCAAACATTTCACAACTTTTCTTACCCTTACAGACCATGATCAAGAAGAATTCAATTTTCAGATGGGGACAAGTTGAAAAAGAAGCATTTGAATCAATAAAATAAGCAATCATAGATGCTCCTTCTTTGTCAACTCCTAATTTTTCTTCAGAATTTGTTCTATACACTTTTTCCTTTGAAAAATCCTATGTAACAATGTTGACAAAACCCAATGCACAAAAAGTGGAAGCTCTTATTTCTTTCTTTTGTTCTAACTTACAGGGCGCTAAATTAAATTACTCAGAGGTTGAAAAGAAATCATTTGCAATTTTCATGTGGATCAAGCATTTTAGACCTTTCCTTTGAAAACTCATACAAAAGTAGTTGTCCCCTTCCCAATGGTCAGGCAATTACTTATCCAAAAGGAATTAGGGGAGAAAAGAGCTAATTGGTTCACTACATTGCAAGAATATGACCTAGAGATAAAACCTTCTAAAATATCTCTTTCAAAAAAGTCTTAAATACAATATTACAAAATGGACAGTTATGAAATTGTTGTTGAGAATTTGGAGGGTTGGTGATTAATTCAAATTCTTTTCTTGATAATTACTTGTGAGCTTTCTTGATTTACTTATGTCTTCTCTTCTTAGCTTATTTAGTCTTTCATCAAGTCAATTACCAAAAAAATACAAGAGACACAAATTTAGGCTCTTCGAGCCAGGGAAAAATCTCTCCCTCTTGGAGAGGAAAACCCATGAGAAATTCTTCTTATAGATTTTCAGATGACAAGTACCAAGACCGTGACTCAAACCCTTAACCCTTGAATGCCCTTAAGACCTTGTCACTACTTCTTGTTTGGCTCCTTAGGTTGCTTCTTTACACCAACCTGCACTGTCTTGCACTGTCCAGCACCCTTGACTGCATCCTTCTTCTCTTATACACAGTTCTGCACTTGCTACTTCAGAGGAACTCGGTCTCTCTTCAAATATCTTGACTACCACTTATTTCGCTTTCAAAGAGACCTTTCTACACCTTTCAATACTTAACATATACTAGCATTGAACAATACTAATATTAAACCATACTCGAACTTCTGTAATCGCATAAACTTTATTACAAAATTTCGCATCAAAATAAGGTTCACGAGACTTATTTCTCTTCGCTGAAGTGAAGCTTTTATTTATTGACTTAACCCTTTTCTTCGCACCAAATTTTAGCCTTGTAGCGTGAACTTAGATCAGACTTCATTTCGCTGGAATAGGTCACGGTTTCCTGGATTTATACGAGGTACATAGTTTCAGAGGTAGTTATTCGTAGATTATCCTTTATACCCTTTGTACCAAGACAAATCCTTGGATCGCATTTTTCTCTCTAAACTTATCTCAAATGAATCACAGAGCAACTTATATATAGAGACATACTTTCTTGTTTTACGCCGACTCACCAATCTGACTTTAGGCCGACTTGTCCATAGCTTGTAGGCCGACATGAAGAACTTATATTCTAGCGTGCTGAAGGCTGTTATGAGCAGAGGTGTTCGCATAAGACTTGATCAATTTATCCAAGGTTGTATGACAAGGTCTTGAGGCATATTTATCTAACTAGACTCTTCATATACATGACTCCTAATTACATTTATAACTAGAAGACAAATCTTGATAGACATCAAGAAGAAGTCTATTGACCTATAATAAAATCTTTCTCATGAAACCCATGAAGTAAGTATAACAGAATATATAATAAAATCTTTCTCATGAAACCCATGAAGTAAGTATAACAGAATATATTTTATTATCTTTGTCTTCTTGTTTACATAAATACATAATTACATAGTCAATATGAAGACCGATCCTAGTTACACTTTTCAACAACTATCAACCTCCTAAACTGTTTCCTTCAGTCATTACATAGCAAAATAGAAAATTAGAACTTCTTCAGCAAAATAAAATAAAAATAAAATGTAAAATTTCATTTGATCATGTGGTGGCAGTGGCCTGAGACCCTGGAACATAAGAGGTTCACGCATCTGCATTATCAGTTTGTGGAGACATCCATTATTTACACTTTCTCCACAGGTCTACATTTGAGCTGTCTCTGTCGAAGCGGTTGATGACTTGGACACTGGTACAAATGTCGGGGAACTTTAAGTTGTTCGGGAATGGACGTGGACAACAATGAGGGCAAAATTCTTTTTATAGGCGGAAAAAATGATTGGGCAGGAAAACAATATATGGAAGTGTAATGAACGATGAAATGAATGACAAGACGAGTGAGATGATGTGGAGGGTGATGTGGAAAACATAGATGGCTCGCTTGCTGGCGTCGTGGGCCCGTTGGTTGTCGTCACTGTGGGGGGACTCTGTAGTATGGGATAGATCTCAGAACAGTGCCCCGAATTAAATTACTCAGAGGTTGACAAGCAATCATTTGCAATTTTCAAGTCGATCCATTAGAGGAATTTTGAGGTCTAAAATGGGCCTCCTAAGGAAAATGTACAATCAAAATTCACTTTATGAGAACCAATCACATTTTAGTGGATGACATCATCTCCAATGGTTGAAGTGGCATTGCTTGAGTTAAAGGCACTAACTTGTTACATTCTCAAAAGGTGGATAAAAACTCATGTTTAGCCATGGTAGTGCTCTAAGTACTTTTAAAGTCATAAAGTAAAGTACTAATAATAAATGTCATTTCACATTTTTTGAATAAGATATTATTATTGTCATTTCATATTTTTTTTGAAAAAAACAATACATATCCTTACATAATCTTCATGTCTTTACGCATTTTTCAATAAATATTATATTTGTATATTTTCATATATTTATTTTTAAATTATATATTCATCCCATTTTATTTAATATTATAATTTCAAATTAATTAGAAGTTAATATCTATACATATATATTATACATATGAAATAAAAATAAATAAAAATGTAACCTTGCAATTTTATGATAAATCAAATCTATGAATAATATTATTATAACATTAATAACAATACAAACATATTAAAATTAAAGAAAAAAAGTATATTAGTTTTGTATGATGAAAAAATGTACATTAGTTTTGTATGTTAAAAAAATGCATATTAGGTTCAACATAGTTTGAGGCAAAAAAAAGTCTAAAATTTCAATGTATATAAATATTATATTATACTTATAAATATAAATTATATATTTCAATACTTTATTTTCTTTAATTTTAAATACAACTAAATTAATTTCATTATGATTATATTAATATTATATATTATTATACATAATATTATGAAAAATAATATAAATGTTACAGAATATATATTATATTCCTTTATATATATATATATATATATATATATATATTTTCTTATGTTATAAATCAAATCAATTCAATATGTAATATAAAGAAATTTATTATATTATTTTATTTCATTTTTATATAGTATATTAATTACATGTTATTATATAATTTAAATAATATAAGTTTTAATTAATAGTATATTGTACAATTATGAATTTATGAATTTATATTTATAATTTATTTTAATTTATTTAAGCACAAAGGACAAATGCATTAGTTGTTCAATGATAATGACATTTTGTTGAAAAACTCATTCTTATTTATAGTCATATCAATACAATTTTTTTATTAATTTTATTTTGGTACACCTTTTCAATTGAATTTAACCATGGTTACATGAACTGTGGTGAAAAAAGTAAAATGTGAATTCATAAATATTATTTTATTGGTTTAGCTATTTTTTTATTATTTCCTTAGGAGGCCCATTTTAGATCTCAAAATTTCCCTAATGAAGCATTTCAAAGCTTTCCTTTGAAAAACTCATACAAAATTTCCCTAATGAAGCATTTCAAAGCTTTCCTTTGAAAAACTCATACAAAAGTAGTTGTACCCTTCCCAATGGTCAAACAATTACTTATCCAAAAGGAATTAGGGGAGAAAAGAGCTAATTGTGTCACTGCATTGCAAGAATATGACCTAGAGATAAAACCTTCTAAAATATCTCTTTCAAAAAAGTCTTAAATACAATATTACAAACTGGACAGTTATGAAACTGTCAACCTCCTAAACTGTTTCCTTCGATCATTACATAGCAAAATAGAAAATTAGAACTTCTTTAGCAAAATAAAGTACAAGTAAAATGTAAAATTGCATTTGATCATGTGGTGGCAGTGGCCTCAGATCCTGGAACATAAGAGGTTCCTGCATCTGCATTATCAGTTTGTGGAGACATCCATTCTTTACACTTTCTCCACAAGTCTACATTTGAGTTGGCTCTGTCAAAGCAGTTGATGACATGGACGCTGGTACAAATGTCAGAGAACTTTAAGTTGTTCGGGAGCGGACATGGACAACAATGAGGTCAAAATTCTTTTTATAGGCGGAAAAAAAGATTGGGCGAGAAAACAATATATGGAAGTGTAAGGAATGATGGAATGAATGACAAGACGGGTGAGATGATGTGGAGAGTGATGTGGAAAAAATAGTTGGCTCGCTTGTTGGCATCGTGGGCCTGTCGGATGTCGTCACTGAGAGGGGACTCTGCAGTACGGGATCGATCTCGGAGCAGTGCCCTCATATTTAATCTGGGCCACTCGTTCTAGTCAATTATCGATGGTCAAAGATTCTAGCGGAGGCACCTTGCTTGTTAATCTTCGATCAAGTTGTGATGTCGCATTGCTCCATCGCGGGAAAGCTCTTCCAATTGGTGGTCCCGACGATGTCACCTGCTTGTCTTTTAACATTATGCGTTAAATGCGGTCCCACCGTCTGTCACATTTACTCCAATCACTGTTTAGAACATTGCTTTTTAAAATTTTTATTTTGTGCACATATATATATATATATATATATATATATATATATATATATATTAAGAAGACAATCTCATATATACAATATATAAGAAATTTTAAAAAGGCCATAATAGTAACAATGCTAATATTGCCATATGAAATTCTGTGGAAATTTGATGACTAAAAAATTTCTTGCAATCCCAACCCGGTTTTAATTTCACTTTATCACTCTCATTCAGTTAAACTCCCTTTCCCATAAACATACATTCAACATATAGAATTCTGGAAATGAAATTTTCAGATTGAAACACATAGGACTGTCAACACATGCTGAAAATAAATATGGACATAAAAAAACCAGCAACATATAGAAATACACAATTTTTTGGTCAACTTAGACCCAAGCAAAACCCCTTCAATCTTCTCTGCGAAAAACCTATTAGAGAGCTCTTCAAATTTATTTATCTTTCAAGTTCAAGAAAAATACATTTGCAGACAAAACAAAGCAGCAAAATACAATTTATCTCTTCAGCTCAAAACTCCTTGAAAACCGTCCTCACTTTTGTAGAAATTTCATGTTTTCCCACCCCGGTTTTCAGTTTCACCTTATTTTTCCAAATAGTTAAATGTCCTTTCCCATATCCTTACATTCAACAAACTGGAAAATAAATTTTTGCTGAAAACACAAATTCTGGAAAATTTACAGAATGCTGGAAAATGCAGAAATAAAAATCAGCAAGCTTAAAACAGTCATTCACACATTTTAACACAGATATTTTTGGTCAACATGACCCTGGAAAAACCCCCTACAACTCTTGGGGAAAACTAGTTCGAAAGCTTCTCTTTTATTTTTTAAATATTGCTTTTTACAGTGAAACAGGAAAAACTCAGAAAAAATTCCAGCAACCAATTTACAGACTTATCTTGATTTTCGTGCTTGCACACTGCCTCAGAAATTGTGCCAAATCAGCAACAATAGAAAACAGAAAATTTACAGCACCTTAGGACAGCATTAAATTCTATACGACCACCTCGGGAAGCGTGCCGAAACAACCGTACTTTGCTGTATGGACTGTACATATTTTGTACAGTAACCTCTCTCGAAATTCGTGCCAAAAAATAGAGATGTAGCTCTGTCCTCTTCCTCAGTTTTTGTGCTGGAAATGACCGCCACCCTCTTCCTTGAAAAACATGCCTGATTTTTTTGCCTTGGAGTGCATGCTTATTGCTGTACCCTCTTCCTCGATTTCTGTGCCTCCTCACTTGGAAACACTACCTCTCCCTTGCTGTACGGATTTTCTGCCTCGGTATGTGTTCCGATAAATGCTGTTGTACCTTTGCTGAAATCTCTTCACTGCTGCCCTCCTTCTTCTCACTGCTCAGAAAAGTCTCCAGCTCTCTTTCTCTCCTTCTCCCAATCTGCTCATGAAAGAAATGAATGACCTTTTCCCTCCTTTTCCTCCTTTAACCTAACCCTAAGTGACTTTTGGGGAATCCCTAAATCCAATGGTTGAAATAGATTGAGATCTAGGGCTGAGATTAAATGCTCATTTAAATCTCACTTTCTATTTTTTTAATTCACCCCACTTTAATAAAGACCCACTTAGTCATTTATTTCCAAAGTCACTTTTCCTTTCTAATTTTACATTGACTTTATTAAAGTCACTTTAAAATTAGACTTTAATAACTTTATCACTTAAAGTCACTTTTAAATTAGACTTTAGTAACTTTATCACTTAAAGTCACTTTTAAATTAGATTTGACTTTATAAAATTATAAAGTCACTTTAGGAGAAAAATTAAATTCTTTTGGACACTTCTCCCTAGGCCAAAGATCAAAGCCTTAGGGAACCACCTGTCCTCTGGTACCAACTTTCAACACTCCCTCTTACCGAGGAAGGTGTTCCTCACCACACCCATCTTGTCTCTGAAGTAGACATGCTTGCCCCATGGTAAGGCTTTGGTAAGAATATCTGCAACCTGCTCATCAGTGGGAATATACTCAAGCTTCATAGCTCCTTTCTGAACATAGTCTCTGATGAAATGATATTTGATCCCGATATGCTTTGACCTGTTATGAAATACTGGATTCTCCGTGAGTTTAATGCAACTCTGATTATCACAGTAAATCACTGAAGGTCTCAACGGTTGACCAAATAAGCCAAACAACATCTTGCGAAGCGAGATGGCCTCACAACTAGCTAGACTGGCTGCCAATACTCTGCTTCCGTTGAACTCAATGCTACTGACTGCTGCTTTCGGCTGAACCATGACACCATTGCCGAACCCAACCCAAAACAGCACCCTGAAGTGCTCTTCCTATCAGAAGCACAACCTGCCCAATCAGAATCAGTGTAACCTGCCAATCTCACTCCATCCCCCTGCCTGTAGTCCAGACCATAATCCACTGTCCCCTGCAAGTAACGCAAAATGTGTTTTGCAGCCACCCAGTGAACCTTCCTAGGCTCACACATAAACTGACTCATCGTGTTGACTGCAAAACAAATATCTGGTCTAGTGTTGACCAAATACATCAAGGAACCAATCAGCTGCCTGTACAATGTGGGATCCACCAACTCGGAATCCGAAGCATGAAGCTTCTTCCAGTTGGTGATCATCGGTGTCAACATGGGTCTACAATCCTCCATGTGGAATCTGCCAAGGATGTCCACAATATACTTCCCCTGTCCCAGGAAGAAATGCCCCTCCTCCTGCCACACCTCCAAACCCAAAAAGTAATGCATCAAGCTGATGTCCTTCATCTCAAACTCCGCCGCAAGATCTCTCTTGCGGTGCTCTATGAGTCTCTCTGCACCTGTAATGACTAAGTCATCCACATACAGCACCAGAATGAGAGGCTCCTCACCTATCACAATATAGTAAAGGTTCGGATCTGCCTCACTCTTTGTGAAACCCATCCCTTGCAAGTATGTATCTATCTTGGAGTACCAAGCTCTGGGAGCTTGCTTCAGGCCATAAAGGGCCTTCTTCAGTCTGCACACATGGGACTCCTTCCCATGCACCTCAAAGCCCTGTGGCTTCTCAATGTACACCTCCTCCTATATGAAGCCATTGAGAAATGCGGTCTTCACATCCATCTGGTAGATCTTCCAACGCATCTCTGCTGCTATTGATATAATGGAGCGGATTGAAGTATATCGAGCCATGGGAGAAAAGGTCTCCTCATAATCAACTCCCTCTACCTGGGAGAACCCTCTAGCCACAAATCTCGCTTTGAATTTCTCAATGCTGCCATCTGCAGCATGCTTTACCTTGTAAAGCCATTTGGAAGTAACCACGGATTTGCCCTCAAGCCTCGGCACCACCTCCCAAACATCATTCTTCATGATAGAAGAATACTCCTCCTGCATGGCCTCTCTCTAAACCTGCTGGCTAGCTACCTCCTCATAGCTAGAAGGCTCAGAGTCAAGGATGCTGGTAGCCATTGCCATATAGCTACAAAACCTCTCAAGTGGTCTACTCTCTCTGACCGGCCTCTTAGGCGCAGCAACAGATGTGGCCTCTCTCAAGGTGTCCTGAAGCCACTTGGGCTTCCTCTTCCCTGAGCATACTTCTCCCATTGGAGAATGAAACTCCTCCTCCTCATCATCATCGGGAGCTTGAACTCCTGACTGTTTGTCTGCTGTCCTCCTGCCTGCACTTGAACCTTTAGAAGCTGAGGTACCGTGTGAACTGTCCATCAGTGGACTCCCTAGTGAACTGCTCTGTGGACTGCTCTGCATGCTGCCCGAAGCACCACCCCTCTGACTCTGTGAGCCACTGCTCACTGACGGACCTAACATCGTCATAGATGTACCTCCGGATCCTCCTGATCCCTGCCCACTGGATCCCTGTGACTGACTCAGCTGCTGCTGAGGGTCTGGCTGATCCAGATACTCTAACTCCTGTGACCTCCTAAAGGCCCTATCCTCCTCGAACTTCACATCCCGCCTGACAACAACTTTCCTTTGTGCAGGAATGTAAATCCGAAAGGCCTTTGAGGTCTCACTGTAGCCCACAAAGATACCCTTCTCTGCGGTGGGCTCTAGTTTGGTCCTCTTCTCCTTGGGTGTGTAGGAGTATGTAATGCACCCAAAGATACGAAGATGACCAATATCAGGCTTCTTCCCAGAAAAAGCCTCCTCCGGAGTCATGTGCCCCAAGGCACGATGCGGACTCCTGTTCTGCAAATAAACAGCTGTGTTGCAGGCCTCTGCCCACAAAAACAATGGCAACCCTTGATCATGTAACATGGCTTTGGCAGCCCCTCCGATGGATCTGTTCTTCCTCTCCGCAACCCCGTTCTGCTGGGGGTTGTAAGGAACAGTGAACTCCCTCCTAATGCCTACCTCTGCACAATAGTCAACAAACTCTCCAAGGGTGTACTCTCCTCCATTGTCTGACCTCAGGGACTTGATCTTCCGACCTGTCTGTGTCTCCATAAGAGCTCTGAACTCTTGAAACCGCTTGAAGACCTCACTCTTGGTCTTCAAGAAATAAATCCAGGTCCTCCTGGAGTGATCATCAATGAATAAAACATAGTACTCATATCCACTCAAAGAAACATGAGACATCCGACCACTCACATCGGAATGAATCAAATCAAGTATCCCAATCGCTTTGCTGTCACTGTTGGGAAAAGGGGATTTGGCAAACTTGCCCATCGCACATCCTCTGCAAGTATCAAAGTGATCAGTACTGAAATCTGGCACACCTGTAGTGATCTCCCGCAAGGTCCTCAAGGCTCCATGATACATATGCCCCATCCTGCGGTGCCAAATCTCACACAGCTCAAAACTGCTAGCTCTGCTGTCGGTACTACTGCTCAATGCCAAAAGGGGTTGGAATGCAAACTTGTACACCTTTGCATGGCGTACACCTATCACTCCAGCTGAATCAGCTGGAGCACCCCTGGGATATATCAACACCTGTCCTCCCCTGAACAGTATCTCATATCCTCTATCCTCCAAAGCTGAGATGGATATGAGGTTCTTCCTCATCCCTGGCACATAAAGAACATCTGACACCTTCAAGGGAGGTTTGGACTCCCTCTGAAATGTCAATGTTCCCACACCGAATGCTCTAACAACTCTGTCATCACCGAGTACTACCTCTACATCAGTGCCACTCTCTGAAAGCTCTGAGAAGTACTCACGGACTCCTGTCATGTGACGTGAAGCCCCACTGTCCACATACCAAATACCCGAAGATGCTCCACTAATCGAGGGAAATGCATGCTCCCTCTGAACCTCTATGGCAGATAATCCTGCACTAGAAGACTCACACGCAATGAACCCAAAATCCCGGTCAAAGCGATCTGCAAAGTCCTCAACCTCTGCTGAAGCTGCCATGCTCTGGTTCTTCCCCTTCTTCTTCTTCTTCTCCGGACACACAACTGCATAGTGTCCCATCTTCTGACAATTCCAACACTTCACTTTGGAATAGTCCTTCTGTGAGTTATCCTGTTTACCTTTACCTTTGCCTTTGCCCCCACCATTACTTGTGGAAGCCTGCTTCTTCCCTTTGCCTTTCTTGCGTCCTGCCAACAGCGCTACATCCTCATGCTGCTCAACTGGCTTGGCTGCCCCAAGCTGACCTTTCCTGATCTCTGTCTGAATGCAATCATCCCAAAACCTCTCCCATGTGGGAAGGGTCTCACGTGCACAAACCCCATCAGCAAAGTTCATCCATGAACTGGGGAGGCCATTCACTACAATCCGCACCAACTCAGTGGGTGGAATGACCTCTCCAATCGCTGCCAACTCATCTCTCACATTAGTAATCTTTGTGAGATATCCAGCTGCACTATCAGTCTTACCCATCTTAATGGTTTTCAGCTTCTCCTTCAGGACCATTTTCCGGTTCTCATTGGTACTTTGGTAGAGATTGGACAATGCCGTCCACATCTCATGAGCATTTCTCTTTCCTCTCACATGAGGAATGCAATGGTCTTTGATTCCGTCTAGAATCAGTCTCTTACCCTTGTTGTTCTTTCTATTATATGCTGCCAACTGAGTAGCATCAGTAGGCACATTAACAGGCTGCTGTTGGGTATGAACCATGATATCCCAGACTTCTACCTCCTCAAAGATACTCTGCATTCTCTCCTTCCAAACGCTGTAATTGGTATGCCCATCCAACCTATCCTCCACCCTCAATCCCAATGACATCCTGCTGTCCTAAAACTGAAAAATAGCACTGTTGTAGTAAAGATAAAAATTCTGTTTGTGAAAAATCAGCTTGCTGGAATTTTCTGAGTGAAAAAATCAGCAGGCTGTATTTTTCTCCTTGCTGTCCCAAACTGCACTTTCAGCACTCAACCTCTGATACCATGTAGAAATTTCCTGTTTTCCCACCCCGGTTTTCAGTTTCACCTTATTTCTCCAAATAGTTAAATCCTCTTTCCCATATCCTTACATTCAACAAACTGGAAAATAAAATTTTGCTGAAAACACAAATTCTGGAAAATTTACAGAATGCTGGAAAATGCAGAAATAAAAATCAACAAGCTTAAAACAGTCATTCACACATTTTAACACAGATATTTTTGGTCAACATGACCCTGGAAAAACCCCCTACAACTCTTGGGGAAAACCAGTTCGAAAGCTTCTCTTTTATTTTTCTGAATATTGCTTTTTATAGTGAAACAGGAAAAACTCAGAAAAAATTCCAGCAACCAATTTACAGACTTATCTCGATTTCCGTGCTTGCACACCGCCTCGGAAATTGTGCCAAATCAGCAACAACAGAAAACAAAAAATTTACAGCACCTTAGGACAACATTAAATGCTGTACGGCCACCTCGGGAAGCGTGCCAGAACAACCGTACTTTGCTGTACGGACTGTACAGATTTTGTACAGCAACCTCTCTCGAAATCTGTGCCAAAAATCTGGGCTGTGCTGCTGTCCTCTTCCTCGGTTTTTGTGCCGAAAATGACAGCCACCCTCTTCCTTGGAAAACGTGCCTGATTTTTGTGCCTTGAAGTGCGTGCTTGCTACTGTACCCTCTTCCTCGATTTCTGTGCCTCCTCACTTGGAAACACTACCTCTCCCTTGTTGTACAAATTTTCTGCCTCAGTATGTGTGCCAATAAACACTGTTGTACCTTTGCTGAAATCTCTTCACTGCTGCCCTCCTTCTTCTCACTGCTCAGAAAAATCTCCAGCTCTCTTTCTCTCCTTCTCCCAATCTGCTCATGAAAGAATGAATGACCTTTTCCTCCTTTCCCTCCTTTAACCTAACCCTAAGTGACTTTTGGGGAATCCCTAAATCCAATGGCTGAAATAGATTGAGATCTAGGGCCGAGATTAAATGCTCATTTAAATCTCACTTTCTATTTTTTAATTCACCCCACTTTAATAAAGACCCACTTAGTCATTTATTTCCAAAGTCACTTTTCCTTTCTAATTTCATATTGACTTTATTAAAGTCACTTTAAAATTAGACTTTAGTAACTTTATCACTTAAAGTCACTTTTAAATTAGATTTGACTTTATAACTTTATAAAGTCATTTTAGTAACTTTATCACTTAAAGTCACTTTAAAATTAGATTTGACTTTATAAAAATTATAAAGTCACTTTAGGAGAAAAATTAAATTCTTTTGGACACTTTTCCCTAGGCCAAAGATCAAAGCCTTAGGGAACCACCTGTCCTCCGATAACCAAATTTCAACAACTTTGCCTCGATTTTTGTGTCCACTTGAAGCTGAAAATATGTATTCTACGGATACGAACTGTTCGAACTGTACTGTACGAATTCCGTACCGACAGTACGTATTTTTGACTTTTTTCTCAAAAGTTTCTCTCGAACTGTGTGCAGCTCACAACATTAAATGTTGTTCGTATTGTACCTTATGTTGTCTTCTATGCCTTGATTTTCGTGCCTAGCTTTGCCCAGAAATCACTCCTTCAGCTTGCTACAACAAATTTCTCCTCAAGAACTTTTCTCTAACCCTTAGCCTCATTTCTCCAATCTACTCATGAAGAATGAATGAATGCAGTCTCTCTTTTCTTTACCCCCTTTTGTTTCCTTAAATGACTTTTGGGAAACCCTGAGATCTAATGGCTCAGATTAATTAGATCAAGGGATGAGGATAAATGTGCATTTAATTCTCACTTTCTATTTTTTAACTCACCCATTAATCGCAATACCCACATTGTACTTTATGTCTAAAGTCACTTTTCATTTTATAATTTAACATTGACTTTACCACTTATAAAGTCACTTTCGCTTTATAATTTAACATCGACTTTACCACTTATAAAGTCACACTTAGGAAAATAATTATTTTGGACACTTTTCCCTAGTTAGAGACTAACCCATTGGAAACCACTTGTCCAAGGTACATTAAAAATCAACACTCCCTCTTACCGAGGAAGGTGTTTCTCATCACACCCATCTTGTCCCTGAAATGGACATGCTTTCCTCTTGGCAAGGACTTCGTGAGAACATCGACCACCTGCTCATTTGTCAATATATACTCCAGCTTCACTAGCCCCTTCCGAACATAGTCCCTGATGAAATGATATCTGATGTCAATGTGTTTTGACCTGTCATGAAACACTAGATTCTCTGTGAGTTTAATGCAACGCTGATTATCACAATGAATAATTGTCGGTCTCAACTCCTGATCAAATAGGCCATACACCAACTTGTGAAGCCAAATGGCCTCACAACTAGCCTGGCTAGTAGCCATATACTCAGCCTCAGAAGAGCTCAAAGCAACTGACTTTTGCTTTCGACTGAACCACGACACAACTGCCAAACCCAATCCGAAGCAACACCTGAAGTGCTTTTCCTATCACAAGCACACCCTGCCCAATCTGAATCTCTGTAACCTGCCAATCTCACTCCATCTCCCCTGCTATAGTAAAGACCATAATCAACAGTCCCCTGCACGTAACGAAGAATGTGCTTTGCAGCTACCCAATGCACCCTCTTGGGCTCAACCATAAACAAGCTAAGTGTGTTCACTGCAAAGCATATATCTGGCCTAGTGTTGTCCAAATACATCAAGGACCCAATAAGCTGCCTATATAATGTGGGATCCACCAAACTAGAATCTGAAGCATGAAGCTTCTTCCACTTGGTGATCATAGGTGTAGACATGGGTCTACAATCTGCCATGTGAAATCTGCTCAACACGTCCACAACATACTGCCCCTGCCCCAGAAAGATATGCCCCTCCTCCTGCCACACCTCAAGCCCCAAGAAGTAATGCATCGACCCAATGTCCTTCATCTCAAACTCCATAACAAGATCCTCCTTGCAACCACTAATCAATCTCTTTGTCCCAGTAATGAACAAGTCATCAACATATAGCACAAGAATGAGTGGATCATCCCCTACAACAATGTAGTATAGGTTCAGATCTACATCACTCTTCGTGAAACCCATTTGCTGCAAGTAAGTATCAATCCTCAAATACCAAGCTCTCGGAGCTTGCTTAAGTCCGTAGAGTGCTCGCCTCAACCGACATACATGGGTCTCCCGCCCAAGTACCTAAAAGCCCTGTGGCTGCTCAACATACACCTCCTCCTCTATAACTCCATTCAGAAATGCGGTCTTCACATCCATCTAATGGATCTGCCAACCCATTTCTGTAGCAATAGAAATAAGGGACCAGATAGAATTGTATAGAGCTACGGGAGCGAAGGTCTTATCATAGCCAACTCCTTCTATCTGTGAGAACCCTCTAGCCACAAACCTCGCCTTGAACTTCTCAACGCTGCCATCTGCAGCATGCTTAATCTTGTAGAGCCACCTGGAAGTCACAACTAACTTGCCCTCAGGCCTAAGCACCACCTCCCAAACATTGTTCTTAATGATAAAGGCATACTCCTCCACCATAGCCTCTCTCCATACCTCCTAGCTAGCAGCGTCCTCATAGCTAGTAGGCTCAAAGTCAACAATGTTGGTAGCCTTGGCTACATAACTGCAAGACCGCTCAGGTGGCACACTCTCCTTGTTCACCCTCTTCGCAGGAGCAACAAACTTTGCTTCTTTCAAGGTGTCTTGAAGACACTTGGGCCTCCTCTTCCCTTAAGAAGCTTCCCCATAAGGAACCTCATCCTCTGCCCCCCAGTCTAGTGAACCTGAAGGTCTGCCAATTGACCCTGGTGTGCTTGTACCAGCACCTGTCCTCGAAGAACTTGTACCGGCACATGTGCCTGTGTCAGCTGAAGTACTATGTGAACTCCGTGTTGGAATCACGATTGTCGTTAGACCAAAACCCGCAGGCATTAGTCTCCGCTACAATCGCCAGAGTTAGGATCCACAAGAGGCGGTTAGTCCATGTCGCGAAAGACATGGGGAGCGTTGAACCCAATGTCCAACAATCTCCCCCCCAACATGAGCCAGGTGAGTTTCGAACTCGAGATCTGTCGCTCTGATACCACTTGTTGGAATCATAACTATCGTTAGACCAAAACCCGCAAGCATTAGTCTCTGCTACAATCGCCAAAGTTAGGATTCACGAGAGGCGATTAGTCCATGTCGCGAAACACACGAAGAGCGTTGAACCCAATGTCCAACACTCTGTACTAGTGGACTCCCTAAAGAAGTGCTCGGTGAACTCGCCACTGGTGCCCCAGATGTCACTGACACTGAAGTACCTCTTGTACCAATCGATCCAAAACCCTAAGGTCCTGCTCCCTGTACCTGACCTCCCTATTGTGGAGAAGTCTGTGACTCCCTCTCATCATACTCCCTTGATCTCCGATAAGCTATCTCCTCCTCGAACATCACATCCCTCCTAAACACCACTCTCCGTTTAGAAGGAATGAAGATTTGATAGGGCTTCAAAGTCTCGTTGTAACCCATAAAGATACCCTTCTCTGCCATGGGTTCCAGCTTCGTCCTCTGCTCCTTGGGGATATAAGAATATGTGAGACATCCAAAGATACGAAGATGTCCCACATGAGGCTTCTCTCCAGTGAAAGCCTCCTCCCGAGTCATATTCCCCAATACTCTGTGAGGACTCATGTTTTGAACATAAACAGCAGTAATGCAGGCCTCGGCCCACAAATACAAAGGAAACCCCTGATCATGAATCATCGCTCTAGCAGCCCCAACAATAGCTCTGTTCTTCCTTTCAGACACTCCATTCTGTTGGGGGTTGTAAGGAATCGTGAACTCTCTCCTAATGCCCTCCTGTGCACAGAAGTCAGAAAACCCACCATCAGTGTACTCACCACCATTATTTGACCTCAAGACCCAAATCTTCCTACGTGTCTGCTTTTCCACAAGAGCTTTGAACTCTTTAAAGCGACTAAAGACCTCACCCTTAGTCTTCAAGAAATATATCTAAGTCCTCCTAGAGTAGTCATCAATGAATATAACATAATACTCATAACCACCCAAATACACATGAGACATACGACCACTAACATCAGTATGAATCAAGTCTAGTATACCTATAGATCTGTTGTCGCTCGCTAGGAATGGTAACTTGGCGTACTTGCTCGAAGCACACCCTCTACAGACCTCATAATGCTCGACACTGAACTTAAGAACTCCAGTAGTGATCTCCCTCAGAACTCTCAAAGCTCCATGATGCATATACGCCACCCTTAGGTGCCATAACTCGCACAAGTCTCTACTGCTGGTGGTACTAGTGTGAGTGCTACTAGATGTGCTACTCACCAATGCTCCTGCCGACTGAAAACTAAACCTATATAGTTTCCCAGAGCGGACTCCAATCACTTTGGCCGAAGTGATGGAAGCTCCCCTTGGATGCATCAATAACTACCCTCCGTAGAAGGTGACGCCAAACCCCTTCTCCTCCATAGCAAACATTGAAATCAAGTTCTTCTTCATCCCCATAACATACAAAACATCCACAACCTTCAAAGGAGGCAAAGACTCCCTCTCAAAGGTCACAGTCCTCACACCAACAACTCTCACAGTGCAGTCATCTCCTAGTACAATCTCAATACCAAGTGCCCTCTCTACAAGCTTTGAAAAGAACTCCCGTGCACCCATCATAAGGCGGGAAGCCCCATTGTCTATGTACCACACATCAGATGATGTACTCCTAGATGTAGAAGTAATAAATACAAAGTCCTTGTCAAACTATGAAGCAAACTGCTCCACCTCTGCTGAAGTTGCAGTACCCTTCTTCCCCTTGTTTTTCCTCTCAGGATACGTGGCAGCATAGTGGCCCATCTTCTGACATGCCCAACATTTGACTTTGGACATATCCGTATCTTTCTTCTTCTTCTTCTCCTTTCCCTTAGTCCCATATGATGAGGCCCCTTTCTTGGCCTTCCCTTTGTTCTTCCCCCTGGCTGTCAAGGCTACATCCTCCTCATCTGCTATCTTCACCCCACCACTACCAGTATTTCGTATCTCATGTTGCACACAGTCATCCCAAAATCTGTCCCAATTGGGAAGATTCTCCCTATAGGTAACAGTATCTCCAAAGACCTCCCAAGACTTAGGAAGCCTCGCTACAACTATCCTGACTAATTCTGTGGGTACAACTGCCTCACCAATAGCAGTCAAATCATCACATACCTGTTTGACCCTGCCAAGATAATGAACTACACTTTCAGCCTTTGTCATCCTAATGTTCTTCAATTGTTCTTTGAATACCATCTTCCTACTCCCATTGGTACACTGATAGAGAGTGGTTAGAGATGTCCACATCTGATATGCATATGTGTTTCCTCTCACCTGAGGAACCACATGATCCTTCGGACTGTCCATCAAAATGCTTTTTGCCTTTGCATTATTTTTTGTGAATTCAACAAGTTCATTTGCAACAGTAGGAGGTACAACCTCTTGCTGCACAATGTCCCAAATTGTTGCCTCCTCAAACACTGTCTGAATTTTGTCCTTCCAAACGGCATAGTTGGATATCCCATCCATTCTGTCCTCTATCCTTAAGAACTTGGTCATGACTGCTGTCCAAAATTTACAAAACCAAGAAAATGGAGAAATGAACTTTCCAGCAGACCTTGTTGTCGAAAAAGTTCAATCTGTGTGAAATTTCACCTTGTTGTTCCAAAATATCGGTTTGTTGTCCAAAAATTCAGTTTGTTGTCCAAACCACTGTTTGTTGTCCCAAACTATTGTCTGTTGTTCAAACTATAATTTGCAGCGTGTAGCTCTAATACCATGTTGAAATTTGATGACTAAAAAGTTTCCTGCAATCCCAACCCAGTTTTAACTTCACCTTATCACTCCCATTCAGTTAAATGCCTTTTCCCATAAACATACATTCAACATATAGAATTCTGGAAATGAAATTTTCAGATTAAAACACATGGGACTGTCAACACATGTTGAAAATAAATATGGACATAAACAAACCAGCAACACATAAAAATACACAGATTTTTGGTCAACTTAGATCCGAACAAAACCCCTTCAATCTTCTCTGGGGAAAACCTGTTAAAGAGCTCTTCAAATTTATTTATCTTTCAAGTTCGGGAAAAATACATTTGTAGACAAAACAAAACAGCAAAATACAACTTATTCAGCCCAAAACTCCTTGAAAATCGTGCCCACTTTGCCTCGATTTCCATGCCCACTTGAAGCTGCAAATATGTATTTTATGGATACGGACTATACAGTCTGTACTGTATCGATTCCATATGGACTATATGGATTTCAGTACCACTGTACAAACATTACAGATTTTTGAATTTTTTTTCTCAAAAGCTTTTCTCGAACTGCATGCAACTCACAGCATTAAATGTTATTCATATTGTACCTTCTATTGTCTTCTATGCCTTGATTTACGTGCCCATCTTTGCCCAGAAATCACTCCTTCAGCTTGTTGCAACAAATTTCTCATTCAGAACTTTTCTCCAGCCCTTAGCCTCCTTTCTCCAATCTGCTCATGAAGAATGAATGAGTGTAGTCTCTCTTTCCTTTTTTCCCTTTTGTTTCCCTAAATGACTTTTGGGCAACCCTAAGATCTAATGGCTCAGATTCATTTAGATCAAGGGATGACAATAAATGTGCATTTAATTCTCACTTTCTATTTATTAACTCACCCATTAAATAAAGTACCCACATTGTACTTTATGTCTAAAATCACTTTTCACTTTATAATTTAACATTGACTTTACTACTTATAAAGTCACTTTCACTTTATAATTTAACATTGACTTTACCACTTATAAAGTCACTTTCACTTTATAAAGTCACAATTAAGAAAAGAATTATTTTGGACACTTTTCCCTAGGTATAGACTACCCCATGAGAAAACACTAGTCCAAGCGACATTAAAAATCAACAAATTCTTTTGGTATATATCTCCATCTTCATATCTATATTTCCTGTGGCCTATTTGGATGCTAGAAAAAGAGGTCTTGGTGAGGTATTCGTGCCCTTGTTGTCCCTTGATTTAACCAATGTTTGTCAATGAAGATAAAGGTCGTTGTTCACTCTTGTTTGATGGTTGTTACTGATCTTTTTACTTTACCGATTGCATCATATGCTGGTTGGTTTTGAATTGATAAATAACACAGCATCTCAATGGGCTTATCATATAGTTATTGCATCAATGTGGTTTGAGTTAATTGGTGATATTCACGTATAACATAACTTGCTAATTTCCCTTCCATATTACAAACCTCTTCATCAAGTAATGCTTTCATTCCATTTTCCCAAAGGAAAACGCACCTCGTGTTATTTGTCTTATCACTCTCTATCTAAAGAAGATCATTAAACACACAAATCACCAATCTGATTTTCAAATATGTGTTAAATTCTAATAGATATGTTAGTGATTTGACTTTTGCAGATCCCCCCCTATGCTAGAAGAGAGTCAGCCTAAAGTGAAGGGAAGTTCTACTGAAGTGACAGTGGGTAGAAACTGCCAACAGTTCCCTTAGGGTTTGTACCTAGAAAATTGGACTTCTCTTGTATGCAGCTCTGGGAGGTAACATAGAGAATTCATTTTTTAAATACATGGTTGGAAAAGCAACAGTTTCCCTCAAAACTTAGTTGAATATCTTTTAGGAAGAAGAAGCCAAGGGAAAAGTTCAATGTGAAAATTTTCCATCACTCTTTTCTCTTCAGTAATGATCAGGATTTTTGGAAGAATTATCATGTTTTTGCTGCTGAAATTATCTTTGGAGAAGGGTAACTCGTCATATGAGAAGACATTAAAGTTGAGGTTGTAATCTTTGATGTAACCATGAATTATTGGAGAATATTTACAGCTGAAATTTTTTTGTAAGTGACCCAGATTGGACCATCATATTATTTGTCAAAAATCGCAATGCTTTTAGGATGGAAAAATTGGAGGAATCAGTTTAAAGGGTCATTTTTAACGGTGGTCCCAATTTAGAATATTGGGGGCAAAAAACTTTAGGAGCCATTTTGAGGCCTTAAATGAAACACCAATACCTTTCGTCCAACAAAAGAAACACCTCAATTAGAGCTTGTATGAAAACGTTACGCCGTCCAAAAGTTGACCTATCATGATTGAACACCATAATTTGATAGGATACCATGTCAGCTCCTGTTATTCATGGAAAAGGAGCTATCCAGATGGGTACTATGAAGAAAACTCTAAAAGGATCGAGTTGTAACATATGTTGAGGGTTGAATGGGTCAAATCTAACCCCTAGCTGGCTATGGGTCCATGTTATAAATAGGCCACTAAGAGGAAAAGAGGTTCCATTCTATTTGCTTGCATTTCACTCCATAGTAGAGCAGAGAAGCTGAGTGTGGGTAAAGAGAGAGCATAACATAGTGGGTTTGAGTTCTGTAGCAGCCCCTGGGCCACAGGTCTCATGCAACTTGATAAAGACTGTATTCTCCTTTGTACTTGCATCACTTCCATTCCAGACAAAAGGGCATAGCAGCCTCACTCTCCAATTCGGTTTTCCCCCATAAGGGTTTCCCAGAGCATATCTTGGTGTTCATTGTTGTTTGTAAGTCATTGTATTTACTTGCTCTCTATTTTCCACATATTATTTATTGCACGCATAAACAAAAAAAAACAGTAATAACAAATCTGGAATCTAAAAGGACTTAACCCTTCATAGTATAGATTTTGGTTTATTTTCACAAATCTGTTGTGACAAACTTTCTTGTGGAATATCCATCGCAGTTCACAAATCAGTTAGGGTTGTTGACTCTATTTTTGAGGGCTGTCTAAGGAGAAATATTAAATGTGACACACTATGGTTCTTATGATTTGTTGTGACATCAGATTTGAATAATGTTGTATTTTTTGCTGTTTATTCAATAAGAAGGATGCCCTTTATTGTCTACTTCATCTTGGATTTGATATTATGACCATTTTTTCTTTGTTAAATGGCTGCACATTATTTTTGGCTCTCATTTATTCTTGCATAATCCAAAATCTGTTCAAACAATGGCACAATATTTTGCATTCTATTTTTATAAGAACTGCGTCAATGCTCCCGCTTTGTATTGACAACACTGTCACCAGCAATTCCTTTGAACTACTTTGGTGGTCACTTGTTGGACATTAACAATATTATCCATCATATTCAACCCTCTTGCTCTTTGATGTTGACTTCATTTCCCAAATGGATATACAATGGTCTTAGTAGTCCACCATCCCTTTATTTCTAAGGAACATATAACACATTCTTTTCTATGGTTCCCTCCTTTGTGCTGGAAAACAACCGGCCTAAAGTGAGAAGAGTAAATGTGCTGCAATAAACAACCTTCCTAAGCGCATTTCAAGCTGCACTTTCTTCTAAAGACTTGAATACCTTTGAGTGCAGGTGTGGGAGGTAACAGACACCCTTGATTTTTTTTTCAAGGAAAACATATTGACTTTGTCCACATCTGTTGGGAGATGGAGATAACTTGACTGTTACCCAACCAATCAATGATGTCTTTGATGTAAAGCATTGTTTTCTATTGTAATATAAAATAATGCTTTTCAAAAGAAAATGTAGCGCATATTATTGGAAGCAAATTTATTAACTAGAAGAAATAATTTCAAAATATAGAGATATAAATACCGGCTTCTTGTAAGGTTTAAAAACAGGTAAAGCTGTAAGAAAACAATACATAGAATTACTAGCATGGTATGGCTTCTCACAAAAGAAGCACACAAAAATGAATGAACATCATGCAAAATCAAGAGATATGATTTTATCATATTTCTCCATGTATGATTTCTCCATCTATGGTAAAGTAGTTAATACTATCTTTATAGATTACGAGGAATGATATATAAGAATCTCTAAAGAATATTTTAGTTTTGCATTTATTCTCAGCAAGACTTTGTGAGCAAAAAAATGGAGAACATATTTTGAGTATAAAAAATGAAGATACCTGTGATTCAAATGAACAAAGATAATCTTGAATCGTCTTCAAATTGCTTATTAAACTCTTCTGATCCTGTACATTGTCAGACAAGATAATTAGGCACGAATATGTTAAATAAGTATAAAAACTGAGATTTATGATTTGAATGAAGAAAAGTAATCCTTAGTAGCCTTTAAATAATCCCAAATAACTTAGTTAAAGCGCTTACTTTTATCATGTACATCTTTAGAACACACCAAACAGGCAACCTTCAATGATTCAAAACTTCTCAGTAATGTAGAATGAATATAATATTTGACAAAAGAATGATTCCCGGAATCCAAAGTATTATTTCTCCCTCTCTCCATTTCCAACTAAAAATGGACCGGGCTAACTCACTCTACCTTTGTGGCATCTACATCTTATTTCAAGTTATGTTTCTTTATTGGCTGTCCGTCAATTTCTAAGGTTTTCCTTCATGGGACAACCTATATGTATCCCTATACTTGTCTTTTTATTTCAGATGGCCTTGACCCATTTTTCATTTCATTCTATTTTAGGTGTGCCTTTTACACCCTTCTTTTGCTTGACTATTATTGCAGGTTGTAGTCACTAGTCCCTTAGATTTTACTTGTCTTTTTATTTCAGATGGCCTTGACCCATTTTTCATTTCATTCTATTTTAGATGTGCCTTTTACACCCTTCTTTTGCTTGACTATTATTGCAGGTTGTAGTCACTAGTCCCTTAGATTTGTTCTGATCTTTGGCGAACATTAATACAAATTTGAAATCCATGGACTCTCTCTTCTGATATGAGATCCAGAGGACCAATAGCAGAAGGATGATGCATCGCACAGGTAGGGGCTAAGAATGTAGAGTCCTGACGTGTTCAATATTTCTTTGCACAAATATCTTGAATGCTTTGCCTACTCTTGCTGCAGTATTCTAAGAAGATTATGTAAAGTTAAAAATATTTTGCCAACAAACAGATCAAAATTTTGTCAAATTATTGGAAGAAAAATAAGCTAAGTGCAGCCACAAGACAAAACTGTCCATGGCATTGAAGAATGATAGCAACAATTTACAAGATATCCAAATTGTTGAAAATGTAACTAGAAACGGTCTTCATAATGTAATCAAAATGTACTATTGAAATATTTATTATATTCATTCATTATTACTATTATTTTCTAGTCAAAGCATCTTCTTCATGCTTCTAGGGTTTGAGTCAAAAGAAATTTTATCATCAGTCATTGAGTCAAAGTCTCATTTGGACTTTTTCAAAGAAAAAGAAAAGAATTACTTATTTGAGTCAGAGTCATTTTTGTGACCACAAGACCAAGTTGACCAGCCCATAAGTTGTGTCTTTTCATATGGTCAAGCAACTATATATTGGCAACTGTGCTCCACATTTTGAAAACAACTTTGTTTTCTATGCAAGAAAGAAGAAGAATATCAATGAAGTCAAAGGAGATAGTGAGCTAAGTCAAAGGAGAAGTCTTGTTTTTCTGCCCTAATCTGTTCACACATGCAAGTATCTTCTACGGTTTTTTCAAAACTGTTACAAGGTCGAAATTTCAGGGGGGTGAGATTCAAGGATTTACCAGAATTGAGAGAGTTGACCAGTGTTAACTTTTGTTGACTTTGATTTGTTGGAAATAGATTAATGGAGGGCTGACTTTGATCTCTGTGGCATTTTTGATCTTGGTATTGGGTCTTGCATATCTCACTTTGATCTGATTCTATAAGAAGAGGATTTTCTTGGGTTATCCCCCTTGTGGGTTTTTGCCCTGGCTTGGAGACTAAAGTCTTGTGTTTTTTGTTTCTTGTGATCTTCATGTTTTGTATTTTGGTAATTGTTTGATGAAGAAGAAAATAAAATTTAATAAGAAGCCAACAAGCATTCACAAGTAATTATCAAGGAAAAGAAATCTACCTAATCTTCACGCCTACTGATTTCTAACATGGTATCAGAGCTAAGGTGAGGGGAAGGCAGATTGAAGATCACATCCTATTAGCTTATTTGAAAAATATCCTTACAGCCAAGGCTAAAGAAGAAGCCCCAAGTCTGGAAGAAACCTAGCATGTAAAGAGACCAAGACTATAAAGGTGTTACCATGGAAATAAAAACTGAACTAATATCCAAACCTGTGGTGAAGCAACCCAAACCTGTGGTAGCATTTGTGAACAATCCAAATTTGTAGAATGTTGATTTCTGGGTAGCAACATCAGATGTGCTCTAGCTTCGAAACTTTGTGGAGGGACTAGAACACATGAGATCTCCAAGACCCAAAAATCATTTAGAGAAATTTCACCTGGAGCTTAAGTTAATCAAATAATTAATTATTTTAATGGGGACCCTAAGTCTAAACTTAGGGAAATTAAATAATTAAAGTGAATTAATTTAACATGTGGGAGAGAATGTTCTAAGTGACGAAGATCAAGTTTTTTCTAATCTTAGTCGTCGAACAGAGATTAGATCACGACCATTGATTCATCAACATGAAAAGTATAAAGGAAGGCTTGAGTGTCAGTTGAAGAACATACACAGAGACTAAATTTAGAGATTGAATTCTTCTGACGGAGAAGTGCTCGGACGAATATCAAATCTGAGTAATTCAATGCAGTGAGGGGCAATTCGGCAACAGGATTTTCATCCAAGGCCGAGAATACAATTGTAGAGAGGCAGATCAACACCAAGAGGGATAGCACAGCTCAAAGAGGGTGACGCAGAGCCAGAGAGGGTGATGCAGTCACTTGAGCAGTTGTGCTGGGGTTTCTGTGAGGCAGATCGGGTAGCCATCCAGCAGATCGATTTCTGAGCCGAGAAGGCTCACGGAAAGGGTGACGCAGCCACTAGGAGAGGTGATGCAGTCTCAGCGCAGAGCTTTTTGCGGCCATTGTTGCGTAGCACTGGGGATTGTGCAATCACCCATGGGGTTTCTTCATTCTATCGTTGGATCCACCAAAACATCTGTCTCCGGATAGGGGTACTTCCGCCGAGGATTTTCTCTATTGGGTGAGCCGGATTTGGCACCCTAGATTGTATTCATAAATCTGCATAATAATATAAACCCTTAAGACTGTTGCACTGGTTTCCCCGCATTGGGTTTTTCCAGGGACATTTGTTCGAAAAATATGTGTCCTTTGTCTAAATGTGTCACTTATTTTTCAATACTTGATCTGTATAATTCTGTAGGTTGCAGTGTATTTTCATTAGTATTTTTACCGAATATTCAAAAAAATAACTTGTAATTTAAATAAGGCAAGTAGGTAATGCAAATCAGATTTACTGCAGTAGGATTTCTGGTTTAGATTCAGAATTTTCAAATGGTATCAGCGTTGTTGCAAATCAAGTAGAGCTGAAGCCATCAGCGAAAGATCGAAGGAAAAAGTTGCTACAAGAAGGCAGTTGTCCCGAGAGACAGCGTTCAACCAGAAAGAGGCAGAGTAAGGGTGACGCAGTCACCAGAAGGGCTCACACAAAGCCTGCTTTAGCCAGCTAGGGTGACACTATAGCTACGCAGAGGTGACACAATCCTTACTGGGCCAATGCAAAGGTTTTGAGCCTCCATCTTTCCAGTTGCCGAGGCTGGAAGAGCAGTTCGATTTTCTTCAGGAGTTGCTAGTGGGGCACTGTTTCTGTTGGAGCAGAACAATGTCTAGTGGGACAGTGGCAAAGTAGAGGGAAGTAGTTCCTCAAAAGACTTCTTGCCAAGAAGTCTAGATCCAGTGTTGATCAGCAACAAAGAGTGATCGGAGAGGAGTGTTTGACATCAATTGGCAGAAGGATTTCCATGAAGGAAATCGATTTTCAGAGGGAGCAGTCTAGTAATTGATTGTTGAGCAGAGTGTCATGAACCGGAAGCTAAGCTGCAGATATTCAATAGTTGCTAGTGGGGTGAAGATTCTTCCGGTGCAGAATTAAGCCTAAGCTAAGTTGACAAAGAGGGGGAGGAGAACAACTGCTCAGCAAATTTCATTGCCAAAAGAAATCTAAGGATCGATCGTAGGGTGATTGAAGAGAGATGATTCGTTGTGTTTGGCAGATTTCCAAGGAGGAAATTAGTTGTCAGAGGGAGCAAAGGGTGCCTTTTCGGCAAGGACCCTAGATCCGAGCTTTAGTTGAGAAGCGGGGAGAGGAAGATCTTTTCCGACAAAGTAGATCTGAGCAGATGGTGCCACATGGATTGCGTGATCAAGATAGGTTGGACAACCTGTCCAACTTTGCTATCTGGAAGGCTAGAATCCTGGTGATCCTGGAGGCATACGACTTGAGGGAACATGTCGAGAGTGTCTTGGCTACACCAACCGATGCGAAACTCCTAGCAGAGCATAATGAAGCAGCGGCACATGCCAAGCGCTTCATCATGGACGAGGTTAAAGATCATGTGTTACCACACATAGCCGAGAAGAAGACGGCTAATGAGATGTGGAAAGCTTTAACCACATTGTATCAGGGGAAGTCCATCTAGAGGAAGATTGTAAATTTATGTAGATGTTCTATGCTTGATGCAACTTTACTTTTCACCACAGCAATCACATAAACAATCAAGTAAAATGTTGATAGAACATACCAGTGGATGTATAGAAGACAAACCAGAAACAGAAAAATGTGGTGGTGCGTTACGGCAGTCAACAGGATGCTTCAACCAGCAAAGTCTCCTTGGTCAGCCAACCCATCATGTGTCACAACAGCCCTCAAAACAGCCACATGGTCAACTCAAAGTCAACCCCAGAAAATTCAACGTTGCCCCAATAGCAGCAATGGCAGCAACACCAGCAAAAACGGCAGAAACAGCAACAACACCAGCAACAACGGCAGCAATGGCAACAACGACAGCAACGGAAACAACAACGGCAGCAACGGCAACAACAACAGCAGCAACAAGTCTTCGTCCTTCTTTCCCACATGTGAACTGAAACTGCCTCCAAGGAGCTCGAACCAATCAGAAGAGGAGAGATGATGTGTGAGGATGAGATGAGTGAAATGTCCTCCAACGTTGACTCTATTTATAACAATCACTAAGGTGTGTGACACATTTGCTGGGGGTGTAAAACCTTAAGGCCAACCTACACATATTTGAAATTATTAAAAATAAATTCAAAATAAATGTTCTGCTCATCGGATTAAGATCAATTTTAGATCGATCTTACACCTCTCCGAAAGAGGAACCCAATAAAAATATTGGTATCTTCATATGAGCATCACAACATGGAGTTTGGACCTAGTTGTCCAATTTTAACACTCCCTCTCAACTAGGGAGAACTCCATCCACCTGTGCAATCAAACATCATGCATGATCCCACCGTAACTTGCTTTGCTGGCCTCTTTATTTCAGAACAGTAATGGGTCAATCACAAAGACATCATTCTCGGCTGACAAATTCAGCCCAGAGCTCTGAAACCTCTATAGGACTCACAAAGAGTCTCATACCAACCCGAACTTGGTTTATCTGACCCGAAGTCAGTAGGAGGTCCGAAACCTCACTTGGACTCAAGAGAGTCATATATACTAACCCGAAGTTAGTCTCACTGACTCGAAGTCAGTTGGAGGTCTGAAACCTCACATGGACTCAAGGAGTCACATAACAACCCGAAGTTGGTTCATCTAACCCGAAGTCAGTAGGAGGTCCGAAACCTCACTAGACTTGATCCCAGATCAAGTGGTTGGACACGTGCCATCCTTGATAGAGAGTACGGCAATCCCTGATGCGTCCATCAATATTTGCTACTAGTCTCTAGCTTTTCCCACCTCATTGGCCAAATGAGAGGTACTTCCCATGAGTCTGGAACTCAGTGGGTAGGATGCATACGGGGCACAGATGATGAGAGGTGAACCTACTCAAATATCATAAAGGTCGGGCAAAAGCACCACAAGGTTTGGTAAGCCTAGCCCCGTGTGTGCTTATAGCTCCAAGGAACTATCCCCAAAGCCCCCCCAGAGCTCCCAGAGCTCATCGTCCAACAGGACGCTCAGAATAGGGTCGTTCTGCGATTCCAAGATTCTCAAGGAAGGTTAGGAACATGACCTTCCTCAAGGGCATTGTGAGAATATCTGCGACCTGCTCATCAGTTCCTATATGATCAAGCCTTACGGCGCCTCGCTGTACCATATCCCAGATAAAGTGGTACCAGCCATCAACATGCTTGGATCATTCGTGGAACACGGGATTCTATGACAAACGAATCCCCCTCAGGTTATCACAAAGAATAACGGTGGCATCTAGCAGATGCTTGAACAGCTCACTGAAGAGCTTTCGCAACCAAGTGACTTCACAACAGGCCATACATGCTGCAATGTATTCGGCCTCAGTGGTGCTCAAGGCTACCGACTTTCCTTTCCTGACTGAAGCAGATCTACGTGCGAAGCAGCATCCAGATGTGCCATTGTGATCCACCACACTGCTAGCCCAATCGGCATCAGTATATCCAAGGAGTGTCATGCTCCCGACAGTGTATCTCAGCCCATGGTCTATCGTGCCCCAGAGATATCTCAAGAGTTTCTTGGCACCAACCCACTGAATGTTATGATCAACCATGTGTTGACTCAAAGTGTTCACTGCACAACATACGTCTGGACGGGTGTTCACTAAGAACATCAGGGCCCCTATGAGTTGAAGATACTCAGTAGAATTTGCTAGCACGGGCCTAGCAGCGCTGCCACTCAACTTTTTAAAGTTGAGCTCCATTGGTGTCGACCCGGACTTACAGTCCACCATACTAAATCTTTCCAGAAGCTTCACAATGTATTTTCCTTGAGAAAGGAAAATCTTGCCAGGTCTCTGCCAGACCTCTAGGCCTACGAAATAGTGCATCAGTTCTAGGTCCTTCATCTCGAACTTAGCAGCGAGCTCCCTCTTGCACTGATGAATGAGGCACCTGTCAGGAAGAGGTCATCCACATACAGCACCAGAATGAGAGGCTTCCCTTTGACAACCTAGAAGTAAAGGTTCGGATGAGCATTACTTCGAGTGAAGCCCAGCTTCCTCAAGTAGCTATTTATCCTCTCGTACCAAGCTCTAGGTGCTTCCTTCAACCCATAGAGGGATTTCTTCAACCTGCAGACATGGGTGTCCCGATCCTGGACTTCGAACCCCAAAGGTTGCTCCACATATACCTCTTCCTTTATCGCACCATGCAAAAATGCAGTCTTCACATCCATCTAATGAAGACTCCATCCTTGCGTAGCAGCAAGGGCTATAATAGATCGAATGGTGGTGCATCGGACCACAGGTGCAAATATGTAATCATAATCTTTGCCTTCCTTTTGAGAGAAGCCATGGGCAACGAATCTTGCCTTGAATTTTTCAGCACTTCCGTCAGATCCATGCTTGATCTTGTAGAGCCATTTCGAGGTGACAACTGCTTTGTCCTTCGGTCTTGGAATGTAATATTCCCAATTAGCTTTGCTAATTGGAATATTTCAATTTTGTTTAATTTTGCCGCTTTAGCTAGTAATAATAAATAAAGTGAGAAATAAGAGGGGTTACCTCACTTTAGTCATCTCACTTTATAAATAAAGTGTTTTTCCTAGTTGATTGACGTTATAACTTAGAGAGGGAGCCTTGGGGGTCCACATGAGTATGATGGGGAGGCATCAGGCTGACCCAAGGTTAACTGCGCAGGCTAAGGAGAGTGAAGGACGCAGTCAAGGTTTTGGAGGGAGTTTAGCACTATAAAAGGTGGGGTTCTCACCTCATTTGGGCATGCATGATTTGATATTGATATTAAGAGCTAGACTTCTGTCTGCTTCAGCACGCCGGTTGTTTAGTCGGTCTGCAGCACTGTTTAGTGCAACCGAGTGTCTCCGTTCGGAGATCTCACCCTTAGCCTCGGGGGACTTCGAGTGCCTGCCCTGGTAAGGTTATTTTCTGGTATCACCCTTAGCTTCTGGGGACTTCGAGTGCCTGCCCTAGTAAGGTTATTTTCTGAGTAACATCCTTCAGTTTCAGTGGAATTAGCAGCAGTTTCCTGGTGGAGAATTGGAGAGAAGGAAGCCCTTACTTGTGACTGCGCAAATTCAGGAGGTAGGACGCTGATCCAGAGAGGGAAGGACGCCGGGATCCGGCAGGAGGACTCGGGATCCGAATAGTGAGGACGGCTCGATCCCATTCGTCTAAGGTAGAGAGGACGCGAGATCCGAAGAGGCATTGGCGGATCCGGTCTTTGAGACGCGGATCCGGAGAACTAGTAGCGAGATCCGGACCTTGGAGGACGCGGATGCGAGGAGATATTGGCGCATCTAGCCTTGGAAGGTGCGGATGCGAGAGATACCATCGGGATTCGACCTTGGAGGGTGCGAGATCTAAGGAGATATTGACGAGATCCGGCCCTAGATGCGAAGATATAGTAGCGAGATCCGGCCTTGGAGGACGCGGATCCGGGATGATAGGACGCGGTCCGGGATAGGAGGACTCGATCCGGCGGATGCGGGCGAGAGGGACGCGGATCCATTCGGGGAGAGGACGCCGATCCGAGGAGCGAGGATCTTGTGTGTGGGGTTTGGCGGCGTTTTTCGGTGTTTTCGACCCTTGAGGAGCTGATCATTTCATCCGGAGGTTTTGTGGCCGGCATTTCATACTGCTGTCGCGCTGTCACTAGCGAGAACGGCGTTTTTTATTGGTGAGGGTTTGGAGGATTGAGATCAGCCATCTTCTAGTCTTCGGTTCATAGTTCCATTGCATTCCGGCAGCGGCTCTTCATAGCGAGATCTTCGACCCGGCTAGGACTGCTGTCCTTATTTGCAGACCATTATTTGTTCCGAGAGGGTCTCCACTTGCCTAGGGAGCAAGGAGAGGTGCACTTATCCCGATTATCTTGTGACTCCCTCTATATGTATTCTCGGATTAATAAAATGGCTTAGTTTTACGGCATTCTATGAGTACTTGTTCCATGATCCGGTTCCCGCATTATATTTTGTATATCCGTCCGGTATATTTCGTGTATACTTGGTTATTTCCCTTTGGGGATACTACGGTGGTATCGGAGCATAGATCGCAGCTCGACCGTGGTGCTAGCAGGGTCTATGACGCCCTGGGGGATAACCCCTACATATATCGGAAGGAACGCAAAGAAGGGCGAGGATAGGTGGAAGTTTTCCCTTCTGGGGGAAGTGATTCGATCGGGAGCCACACGAGACAGATTCCGAGGCGAAAGCGACTCGAGAAGGGCCCGAACGGCGTAACCCAATGGCGGATGATGATGTGAGGTTTAAAGAGGCGGTCCTCCGTCACATACAGAGAGACGTCACGAGGCTCTCGGCCATAGAGATCGGTCGTGAGAGAACCCCCAGAATTCTTCGAGTCGGGTGAAGGATCGGGTATGTCTCGCCACATACCCGATGCACGAGGCTATCCCCATTGTGACGGCTCGGCGATCCACTATGCCCACATTCTTGCCGAGAGACACGAGGGACGATGAGTGCGGGGAGGTGCACAGAGAGACAATCCGGCACCCACGCGACCCACCATGCCTACCTTCTGGTAGAGGACGAGGGGTCGACGACGCGAGAGATGTGAGTCCAGCTCAATGGGCGGCCCGTTTTTGCGAGTGGCGGGGCTTAGGACGAGGCATTCATGGATACTCGCCCCTTTGAGCGCTATCTCCCGATATCGTGCGGCATCAAAACCCCCCGAGCATGAGCGACACCGAAGCACAAGGGGGCGCGGATACCACCGTGATGACCACTTTGTGCGGCTAGTAGATTCCATTTGCCTATGTTTGATGGTTCATCAAAGACTTCGGCAAAGTCACAGGGTGGAGAAAAGTCTGGACATCTATTTCCAGCTTAATCGGATGTCGGAGACTGGAGGCCATTAAGATGGCTACACTTGCATTTAGAGGGTGAGGCTCGGGATTGGTGGTTTCATGGGATGGCGACACTCGGGCATTCCACGGTGACGACATATGCCGAGTTTACCAGGAGGGTGGTAGAGCGTTTTGACAGGGAGGGATCCGTGAGCGACATTTTGTTGAGTTGACCAAGCTCAAACGGGATCGGGGAGTGCGAGAGGCATACATCTCGGATTTCTTGAGGGTTTCGGTGATGGTACCCGACTTATCGACGACTTCGGATGGTCTATATGTTTGTGGAGGGGGTCATCGTAGCCACTTCGTGGCCTAGTCGATCGAACAAACCGGCTACAGCCGAGATGCTATCGGTAGGGACTCGAGACTTACGGGATGTCTTGCCCAGACTCGGCCACCTTATCCCCGGAGATAGGCTTTCCAGACTAAGGGTAAGGACACGAGGGCCCCGCCTCCCAAGGCGAATCCGGGACGAGGGCGAGATTGATGATGAGGCCGGAGAGAGGGCGAGGCGGAAGCGATTATGCTTCACTTGCCGGGAGCCGTGGGCACCAGGGACACAAATGTGCGGCAGGGAAAGGCACATTTTCATAGAGGTCTTCTCCCGAGAGCGAGCGGAGAAGAGGAGTGAGGAGGATGATGAGGAGGCGAGGGAGGATGTTATGCGGCGCAGGTACCTACCACCTCCCACCGCCCGATGCGGGTGGGGCATCATTCGCACCTCGCGGGGGAGCTCTAGCGACATTGCGAGGAGTCCCCAAGTATTTGACATTGCGCGTACGGGGGCACGGTGCGCGGACGGCGGAGTTTCGGTCTTAGTCGATAGTGGGGCCACCCACAACTTCATTGATGCCCGGATGGTTGAGCGGAGAGGCATACTAGACAGGGGCTTTGATGGGTTTTCGTTTTGGTACCAGGAGATCGGACCATGGCATGTGCTCGATATGTACCCGGGAATTATCGATGACGATGGGCACCTATACATTGACCGATCACTTCTTTGTGGTGGACATTTCGGACACCAATGTGATATTGGGGGTTCGATGGCTTATTACTGCGGGGAAGGTCACGACGGATTGGAAGGCCTTAGAGATGGAGTGGGGATGATCCCAAGACGGGGAAGCATGAGAAGATACGAGGGCGAGAACACATATCCACCCCGGACGATGATCGGCACACGGCATGGAGGCGACTTTCCGCAAGGGAGATATAGAGTGGGCGGTAGAGTTGCGGGCTCGGAGGCGGTAGATACGAGGGGCGGACGGTGCACCCCGATCTACGGGCTATTCTCGACGGATATGCGGTAGTTTTTGGGGACATTCCGCCGGGGACGGCCACCGGATCGGGGGTTTGAGCACACGATCGAGCTTGAGCAGGGGGATACAGTCGTGATTACCACACCGTATAGGCATCCCAAGGCCTATCGGGATAAGATAGAACGGGCCATTCGGGAGTTGTCGGCCCTTGGTCACATTCGACCCGACACTCGGTCCCTTTTGCTTCTTCGATAGTGTTGGTGAAGAAGAAGGACGGCACATTACGCATGTGCATTGACTACGGGGCTCTGAACAAGAAGACCACCGAAGAACAGTACCCCATTCCCGGGATCGACGAGTCGATGGATGAGTTGAGAGGAGCACGGTTCTTCTCAAAGATTGATTTGAGATCCGGGTACCATCGGATACGCGTGAGGGAACAGGACATTCCCAAGACCGCTTTCGGGTGTCATTATGGGCACTTTGAGTTTTTTGGTCATGCCATTTGGGTTGACCAAATGCACCTGCTACTTTCCAGTCTTGTATGAACCACATTTTCAGGGATCATCTGAGGAAGTTTGTGCTGGTTTTCTTTGATGATATCCTTATATACAGCAGGACTTGGGAGGAGCATCTCCAGCACATTGAGACGGTCTTGCACATTTTGGAGGAACAACAGTTCTTTGCCAAGCTCTCCAAGTGTGAGTTTGGATTGACGGAGATGCTGTATCTGGGACACATCATAGGAGTGGACGGGGTAAGAGTCCACGAGGAGAAGGAAGATCGAGGCTGTGAGAGAGTGCGAGCCACGGAATCTGGCAGAGACTTGAGGTTTATTGGTATACTGCCTACTACGGGAAGTTCGTCAAGGGCTTCTCTCAGCTTAACACCCTCTGAATGCAGCGAGAGGGCATTCGATTGGGCGGATACGACCACGAGCGGAGCTTTTGACAAGCTCAAAGGAGAGACGATGGCTTGATTGTCCGTGTAGCGTTGCCAGATTTACGTGACCCCTTTTGTCCTAGAGTACGATGTGGGGGAGAGGGATTGGTGCGGTTTGATGCGGGGAGGGTCATCAGGTGGCTGAGCCAGAGCTCTTACACGAGAGGCTATATCCTATATACGACAAGGAGATGCTGGCCATTATGCATGCATTGGCCAAATTCCGACAGTACTTAGTGGGTAACAGGTTCAGGGTGAGGACTGATCACAACAGCCTCAGTTTCTTTTTGGAGCAGAAACAACTACAGGAGAGGCAGCAGAAGTGGATCAACAAGATCCAGGCTTATGACTTTGACATTGAGTATGTCAAGGGAATATCAATGAATTGGTGATGCCCTTTCACTACTCATAGTAGGCAGAACCACGTTATTTTTCACTTGGGCTGGACGACCCAAGCCCAGAGGCTGACCTGCGGTTGAGTACTCCAGATAGATTTGCATACGAGGTTCGGATGGGGTAGCGGATGACGTGGAGGCGGTGGCCGTGGGGTCATACATTACGGTGGATCTTCTTGGCGAGGGGTCTCGGCTCAAGAAGAAGATACTCGGAAGCCACATGATTCACCATTGGCGGGCCATCGGGTTTACCCGAGGCGTACGGGAGCCATGGGGAGAGATTTCTATGGAAGAAGGGCCTCCAAGGAGGACGTGCTCCCGGTATGTCGGGGAGTCATGAGGTTTACTTGTGGAACAAGGGAGGGTGCATAGTCATCTGTGGGGGTTTGTTCACGAGCCTCTTCCCATTCAGGAGGAAGTGGGATAGCATTCCCGATGGACGCATCAGGTTGCCACGGTCACGAGGGCAAGGACTGCATCTTCGTAGTGGTTGACCGGCTCACGAAGTATGCTCATTTTTTCGCCATTTCGGCACATCACACAGCGGCACAGGTGGCAGAGTTGTTTTTCAGGGAGGTTTTCAGATTGCATGGTCTACCCAAGACCATTGTCAGCGACAGGGACAGCCGTTTTATGGGCGGATTCTGGCAGGAGCTCTTCCGACTAGTGGGGACAGAGTTGACACCGAGCACTAGTTATCATCCCCAGACGGACGGGCAGACGGAGATAGTTAACAAGTGGCTAGAGGGCTACTTGCGTAACTACGTCAGTGGGCAGCAGAGAGCATGGCTGAAATGGCTACATCTGGGCGAGTACTGTTACAACACAACCCACCATATGTCCATCGGTATGACACCTTTCTATGCGTTGTATGGATATCATTCCCTATCTTTTGTGGATATGATGTTTGGTGTTAGCAGGGCTCCGCGAGCCAAATTATGGATCCAAGAGAGCCAAGACATCCTCCGGGCTCTCAAGGACAACATAGCCACAGCACAGAATCAGCAGAAGTTGTATGCTGATAAGGGTCGGGTGGAGAGACACTTTGAGGTAGGGGACCTAGTCTACCTACGGCTACAGCCATACCGACAGTCTTCACTCAAACAGAAGGGGGCGGAGAAGCTAAAGCCTCGTTTTTATGGACCATACAGGGTGATACGCAGGATCGGGCAGGTTGCATATGAGTTGGAGCTGCCCCAAGGCAGCCGGATTCATAACATCTTTCATGTATCGTGCCTGAAAAAGGCACTGGGCCAGCATGTGAGAGTCACCGAGGAGCTACCGCCTACAGATGATGAGGGGCATCTGGTGTTACAGCCGGAGGCTATTATCGACACTAGGGAGAGGCAACTACGGAGCAGGAATATCAGAGAATTCTTGGTGAGATGGAAGAATTTGCCGGATGAGGATGCCACTTGGGAGGATGAGAGGATTTTACAGCATCCATCACTCCAGTTGCTTGAGGACAAGCAACGTTTTGCCGGGGGAGACTGTAATATTCCCAATTAGCTTTGCTAATTGGAATATTTCAATTTTGTTTAATTTTGCCGCTTTAGCTAGTAATAATAAATAAAGTGAGAAATAAGAGGGGTCACCTCACTTTAGGCATCTCACTTTATAAATAAAGTGTTTTTCCTAGTTGATTGACGTTATAACTTAGAGAGGGGGCCTTGGGGGTCCACATGAGTATGATGGGGAGGCATCAGGCTGACCCAAGGTTAACTGCGCAGGCCAAGGAGAGTGAAGGATGCAGTTAAGGTTTTGGAGGGAGTTTAGCACTATAAAAGGTGGGGTTCTCACCTCATTTGGGGCATGCATGATTTGATATTGATATTGAGAGCTAGACTTCTGTCTGCTTCAGCACGCCGGTTGTTTAGTCGGTCTGCAGCACTGTTTAGTGCAACCGAGTGTCTCCGTTCGGAGATCTCACCCTTAGCCTCGGGGGACTTCGAGTGCCTGCCCTGGTAAGGTTATTTTCTGCATCACCCTTAGCTTCGGGGGACTTCGAGTGCCTGCCCTAGTAAGGTTATTTTCTGAGTAACATCCTTCAGTTTCAGTGGAGTTAGTAGCAGTTCCTGGTGGAGATTTGGAGAGGAAGGAGCCCCTTCTTGTGACTGCGCAGATCCAGGAGGAAGGACGCTGATCCAGAGAGGGAAGGACGCAGATCCAGCAGGAGGACGCAGATCTGAATAGTGTGGACGCTGATCCAGCTGCCCAAGGTAGAGAGGACGCAGATCTGAAGGGGTAGTGGCAGATCCAGCCTTGGGGGACGCAGATCTGAGGAGATATTGGCAGATCCAGCCTTGGAAGGTGCAGATCTGGAGAGATACCATCAGATCCAGCCTTGGAGGATACAGATCTGAGGAGATATTGGCAGATCCAGCCTAGATCTGAAGAGATAGCAGCAGATCTGGCCTTGGAGGACGCAGATCTGGAGTGATAGGACGCAGATCTGGATAGGGAGGCTTCAGATCCAGCAGATCTGAGCATAGAGGACGCAGATTCAGTCAGGGAGGACGCTGATCTGAGGAGCAGGAGCTTGTGTGTGGGGTTTGGCAGCGTTTTTCAGTGTTTCCAGCCTTGAGGAGCTGACCATTTCATCTGGAGGTTTTGTGGCTAGCATTTCATCTGTCTTCTGCGCTGTCACTAGCAGAGACATCGTTTTTATTGGTGAGGGTTTGGTGGATTGAGATCAGCCATCTTCTAGTCTTCAGTTCATAGTTCCATTGCATTCCAGCAGCAGCTCTTCATAGCAGATCTTCAGCCAGCTAGGACGCTGTCTTATTTTCAGCCATCATTGGTTCTGAGAGGGTCTCCACTTGCCTAGGGCAAGGATAGGTGCACTCATCCTGATTATCTTGTACTCCTCTATATGTATTCTCAGATTAATAAAATGGCTTAGTTTTCTGGCATTCTATGAGTACTTGTTCCATGATCTGGTTCCAGCATTATATTTTGTATATCTGTCTGGTATATTTCTGTGTATTACTGGTTATTTCCCTTTGGGGATACTACATGGAACCACATCCCAGACATCATTATTCATAATGGACTCATACTCTTCGTGCATAGCATCCTTCCAGACTTGATGCTTTACGACTTCTGCAAAGGATCCAGGCTCGGATTGTACAATAGTACCCATGGCTGCTAGATACCCTTGTTATCAACTCGACTTCTTGCTTTCACGGAATGTCCCCCCTTTTTTTTTTTGGGCTGCATGTCCCTCAACATCCTCGAGAGTGTCCCTGAGCCATGATGGTCTCTTTCCCAGTGAAGGAGGTGGATCAATCGGGTCCATCGGTCCTTCAACATCAGGCATTGTTTCATCCTTCGGTTCTTCTTGATTTCCAGTTCTTGCTTCATCATCTTCCTCAGATCTCGGAAGATTGACTACTTTCCTCAGGGAAGTATCTTCGTCAAAGGTGACATCGTGCCATATCTCCACTTCCCTTTGACCAGGCACATATAATCTATAGGCCTTCGAAGTTTCGTTGTAGCCCACAAACATTGTGGTCTCCCCCTTCATGCTGGCTCCTCTGCAAAAGTTCTTGAACTCGTTCGTCTCATATTCAGTGCCATTATCGGTCTATCGAATAGCATCTCATGTCATTGCTCCCAGTGGACTTCCTCCAACCTGGTAAAGTGTATCAATTCTAGAGCCAAACGTGATAGCTTCCTTGAAGCTCTTCTTCCACATGTGCACCTTTCCATCAGTGAATGCCACATTGAAACCTCTGTCTTCCATGGCCGATATAGACATAAGGTTCTTCTTCAAATTAGGTACATAGAGTACATCCTGCAAGCAGAGGACTTGACCTTGAGACAAGTGGAGGGTCACAGTCCCTATCCCTTTCACGAGATATGTGGCATTATCTCCAAGGATTATTTCTAGATTGGTATCCTTCTCAACCATATCAGAGAGTGCTTCCTTGAAGCCAGTGATGTGCCTTGAGGCACCACTATCTATCAACAAGATATCCATAGTGTCGAGTGGAGATGCAGCAGAGAGGGCAGATACAAGAATGAATTCATTTCTTTTATCAACAACATTTGATTCCTCATACCTAGAATTTCTTGACCTTTTGAAAGGTTGATCATTTCCGTCGAAGGGAGCCTTCCTCTTTCCCTTGAACCTGTTGTTCCTTTGATTGTCATCACCATCGGGAGAATCCTTCTTGAAAGGACATTCTCTAGCATAGTGACCTAGCCTATGACAAGTGTAACACTTGCCCTTCTTTCCTTGTGCCCCTGCTCTTCCCTTGATATTTGGACCACCAAAGTTCTTCTTTCTAGAATGAGCAGTGTAGGCAGCATTCCCTTCATTTTCATACTCCTTCATTCTTGTCTCTTCTTGAACGCATCTCGACAGTACCTTGTCAAAGTCAGGTATCACATTATTATTGAGAATGGTAGTGTTGAACACATGCCATTCGAATGGGAGCCCTCCAAGTGCGGTGAGTACCATCTCTCGATCAACTATTGTCTCCCCAATAGCCAGCAAATTGTTCCTGATCTCGGTCAGCTTCAGAAAGTATGATTGGACAGACTCATCCCTACCTTTCTTCAGATTCTTCAATTGATTCTTGAAGAATAGTACTTGATTCGCATTGTTGGCCTTGAACATGAGAATCAATTTATCATACATCTCTTTGGATGTGCCCAATTCAGAGATGTAGGCCACTAGACTTTTATGAATGGATTCCCTGATCATCAACTTTGCTTTGATCTCCCCCTTCTTGTGCTTTGTTTTGGCAGTAGCAGTAGCAGTGGATGGAGGTTCTTGGATTTTACCCTGTACATAGTCCATGACATCTTGGTCTTCCAATTTGAGATCCAATATCATCTTCCAAGCATGGAAGTCATCCTTCCCAGTCAATTTGTCATCCTCCTTGAAGCCATAGCTTGTGGAACCCATTATCCTCTCCGGTGATTGCTACAAATAGGGCTTGTCTTCACCTCACCTCTGATACCATGTAAATTTATGTAGATGTTCTATGCTTGATGCAACTTTACTTTTCACTACAACAATCACATAAACAATCAAGTAAAATGCTGATAGAACATACCAGAGGATCTACAGAAGACAAACCAGAAACAGAAAAATGTGGTGGTGCGTTACGGCGGTCAATAGGATGCTTCAACCAGCAAAGTCTACTTGGTCAACCAACCCAGCATGTGTCACAACAGCCCTCAAAACAGCCACACGGTCAACTCAAAGTCAACCCCAAAAAACTCAACGTTGCCACAATGGCAGCAATACCAGCAACGACGGCAGCAATGGCAACAACACCAGCAACAATGGCAGCAACGACAACAACAATGGCAGCAACAACGTCTTCGTCCTTTTTTCCCACATGTGAATTGAAACTGCCTCCAAGGAGCTCGAACCAATCAGAAGAGGAGAGATGATGTGTGAGGATGAGATGAGTGAAATGTCCTCCACTCTATTTATATCAATCACTGAGGTGTGTGACACATTTGCTGGGGGTGTAAAACCTTAAGGCCGACCTGCACATATTTGAAATTATTAAAAATAAATTCAAAATAAATGTTCTGTTCATCGGATTAAGATCAATTTTAGATCGATCTTACACCTCTCCGAATGAGGAACCCAATAAAAATATTTGTATCTTCATCTGAGCATCACAGCATGGAGTTTAGACCTAGTTGTCCAATTTTAACAAAGATGCTTCTAGAGAACTAGCTGAGGTTATTTATGATGACCAAGGGAGAGGAAATCGATTCTTTCCTATTCAGACTGCAATCGATCCAGGATCAGCTGACTGCCATGGGGGTCAAGGTGGAGGATGATGTCATGGTGAGGACTGCTCTAAATGCAGTCAAAGAGGACTGGGAAACATTTGTCCAAAGCATTTTGGGCAGAGTGGACCTTCCTAACTGGGATGATATGTGGGCTATCCTCCGACAAGAGGAGATTCGCCGAATGACCAAGAGGCAAACCAGCACCGGAGCAGGAAAGGTGAAGAAAGAGGAAGAGGAAGATGTAGCCCTGGCATCTAAGAAGCAGCAAGGGAAAAAGAAGCGTGATCTATCTAACATCAAATGTTTCCAATGTGGTGAACTTGGACACTTCGCCAGCAATTGTCGTCAAAGGAAGAAGGACAAGGAAGCTTCTAGTTCCAAGGCTATTGTAGCAAACGATGGCTCCGACAATGACGTAGCCATGAGCGCTCATGAACCACGGAGGTGGGGCAATATTGCTCTGTAGTGCAGCTACAGAGTGGTGGCGGGATCCTTGAGTGGCCCAACTCTTGGATCATGTCTAAGCTAGGGTAGCCTTTGTTGAGAATTTGGAGGGCTGTAGGTTAATACAAATTCTCTTCTAGATAATTACTTGTGACCTTCCTTATGATACTTATGTCTTCTCTTCGATTAGATTAGTTAATCTTTCATCAAGTCAATTATCAAAGAACACGAGACACTGCTTCTAAGTCTTCTTTCAACACTGATCCTTCCTTTTCTTCACCATCCTGCACTGACCTTTCTTTTATGAACTGTAAGCAGTAAGGTAAATCATAGATTTACCTTCCTCCTTTTCCTATGCTGTAATAGCCCTTAAACATTACATCTCAGCATGATCATCCACTTTCACACAATAGATATCTGAATGCTTCCAGACACACACACCTTATTCCACCATTTGAATATCAGTGTATTTCTTACAGGTTTGACCGCACTCCATTTGACCACAGCTCATTCTTTCTCATCCGCATGCTCTGCTTCAGGATGCTCCACAGCAAATCCGCACCATATTGATCACTGCCTTAACTCACACTTATATCAGGCTTTTTCATGTTGTGGAATGTCCGCACTTGAATCTTTCCAAGAGTCCACACTTCATCACCGATGCAACCGCAGACTTTTTATATCTGAACAATCTGCATTTCTTTCTATCTTTTAAACCGCAGTTAATTCTAGATATCCGTTGCATCTATTTCAGCATTATACCCATACTTACTCAGTTGCATCTGATCTTTAGTCCGCATTCAATTCACTGTAATACCGCAGAGAGATCTGCATTCAATTCATTGTAATACCGCAGAGAGAGATCCGCATTCAATTCACTGTAATGTCGCAGAGAGATATGCATTCAATTCAAAGCAGCCGATGATACTTGTAATTGACTCATAAGATATCCTCACTTAACATTCTATACATATCTGATGCAAGAGCATCCGAGCATCCTCATTAAAATTGGAATCCAATGCTGCGAAAAGAGGAAGCATGGCATGAGGACAAGATTTACTCAGGTTTTGTTGAGTTTGGTAAATTTTATTACTAAAATTACTATTTTAAGAGATTGTAAGCCACCTCATTAAAGTAGATATGGTCAACCTATTATAAAAATAGGGAAGTGCATGATTTTAGCAAACTATTACGAGATCCTAAGAGAAACGAATGGATCTGAAATGATCCATTCGATGTATTGTGTTCTATATAAATTATAGCTTTTGGAATAGTGAGAGAGATGGGGTTCGATGCAACGTAAAGACCAGAATTGGCCTTCGTAGCCAATTGTGTACAAACTGGCTCAGCCACGAACCATACTGCAGTATTGTTCCGAAAATGGAATTTGTTTTCTTTGTGACTGTATTTGCGAGAATTAAATAGAGTTTTGATTCTTGTTTATTATATCTGCGTGTGTTTAAAATCAAGACTATGTAACCCTTTAATTCTGGATTATAATGCAACATTGGATAATATTTGTGTTATTGAGAGTAATATTGAAAGTTTGATGATCAAAATGATGAGGAAATGAAACGTTGATGGGAAGCGTTGAGTTCTGAGTTAGTATCACATAAAGGGAATCTAACAAGGGGTTAGACATAACACCCCAACTTACCCCAACTTGCAGTAAACGTTGCGGTAAACGTTCCAGTGAATACAGAATGGTTAAAATATTTCAGAAAATGAATTATAATTGCAGGTCCGTCCAGGATCGGGAAATATAAGAATAAGATTTGAAGAGAATTTGATTCCTGTTCAAGGAGTTATTTCCGGCTCCGTTCCGGCAAGGGGTTCGAAAATTATATCTGGGTGAATTAAAAGGACATTCCAAAAATGTTTTTCTTCTTCTGTAAATGAAATATGTCAACCAAATGTGGGCCCATAACCCACAGGTCCACGCATTATGAAGAAAGTGGTAGCTTTGCTACGCATAAGTAGAAGGTTGCGGATTCCATATTGATAAGATGACAGTTAAACTACCTATAGCAGTTTAGATTTTCATCAATATCCTTCAAATCCGCATTTTCTGTTCTATTCTAACTCAAAGAGAATCCGCAAATTTATGTGTATCAAATGCACCGCAGGTCGGGGTATATATATAGTGACATGTCCTCTATTTTAGGCCGACCATTCACCATCATGTAAGCCGACTTTAACTTCTGTCCATTGGCCGACATGGAGGCCTTTTATTCCAGCACTGAGAGTGTAGCTAGGAGCCATTTCTTCATGATGTCATGACAAGGCCTTGGAGCATAATTTCTAGACTAGACACATCATATATACATAATTACATAGTCAACATGAAGACCGACCTAGTTACACTTTTCAACAACCTTAAGACAATTGCAAGGAATGACTGGAGCAATGAGTGCAAAGATCACGGATGAAGCAAAAGCAGAGGCTGAGACACTAGAGAGGGAGCAGCGCAGTGCAGATGCAGCAGTAGCGTAGAGGCACCAACACAAAGGTAGCGCAGAGGAGGCATGCTTACGCAGTGCAGAGTTGCAGCAGCGCAGTGGCTTCAGGAAGACAGCGTAGAGCAGCAGCGTATGGAGCTTCAGTGATGAGATGCAGCCCGACTGACTTATCTGTCATTGGGCAAGGGTCCTTTAGTTGCTTACTCTCAGCAACTGAGTTGCAGTGCAGCAGTTGGCAGCACGATTCAGCAATTTGAGAGGTAGCTGTAGTACAGATGTAGCAGTGACGGTGGCAGAGTCATGGGCAACAATACAGAGAGCAGCAGCAACGCAGTGATATAGGGCAGCAGGCCAAGCATCAGCGCAGAGACCAATACTAGAGATCAGAGTAGTACTTTGGGGCGAAGTGTATTGCTAGAGCACATTCCTCGCTAAGAGGGAGTTTTGAGATTTTGAGGTGTTGGCGTAGCATCAAATGTGCTCTAGCTCCCAAAATTTGTGGAGGAGCTAGAGTACATGGGATCTCCAAGACCCAAAAAGCGTTTAGAAGAATTCCATCAAGTTTAAGTTTTATTCAAATAATTATTTTTTTTAATTAAGGACCCTAAGTCTAACTTAGGAAAATTAAAATATTAAAGTGAATTAAATTAAACAAGTGATGAGAATGACTTAAGTAACGCGGATCATGTAGCTTCTAATCTTAGCCGTCAATTAGAGATTAGATCACGGTCATTGACATTTCAACGAAAAAAGTATAAGAGAAGGGATTGGGGTCAGTTGGAGAACACACACACTGGCAGAGCACTGATGTTAAGCTGAGATACTAGGGCATGGTCTGCTAAGAATTTCAGACGTGTTTCAGCTGCAGCGAGGGGCAGTATTGGCAAGCGGGATGGTTTGATCCCAGGCCGAGAGTACAACACAGGCAGAGAAGGAGCATTCCAGAGCAGCGCAGAGGCAGGAGCTACGCAGTCTAGCCAAGAGCCCAGCAGGGGCAGCGCAGAGGCAGCAGGAGCCAAGCAAGGTTGACGCAGGCCCAGTTAGGGCAGTGCAGGCGCTGCGTAACCCCTTCTAGGGTGACGCAGGTTCTTCCTGAGCAGCGCAGAGGCTGATGCAGAGAGCTTCAAAGCAGCGTTGGGGTTTCCAGAGGCCGGAAAGGGGTTGAGTTCAGTAAATCCCGTTTGAGGGTGTGAATCAGTCATATTTTTCTATCTTCGGGATAGAGGTATTGCTGCCATTTATATTTCTCTATCGGGTTTACCAGTTTTGTTGCCCAGGATTGTTGTACTTAGAATCTGCTTAATAATAAAAACCCTCTAGAGGCTAGCAGCACCAATTTTCCCGCATTGGGTTTTTCCAGGGACATTTGTCCAAAAAATCCTTATGTGTCACTTTGTCTGTGAGCATGTTATTAAGTATTTGATATGTATGTGTAGGTTGTTAACTGTAATTACTTCAATGTTAATTCTGAATATTCAGATTAATAACTTATATAAGTAGGAGAAGTAAATCAAGATTTAATAGAAGGGTTTCTTAAAGTTTAAGAAATTTTCACATAAAACTATTAGCTGGGGTGATATTCTCGCCAGACAGGAATAACAGCCTGGAGCACGACTCGAGGGAGAGGGGATCAGACAGGAAAGAATAGTTTTCAAGGACAAAAAGGCAATGGAGGAATTTAGAGGGAAGACGATGGCCTCTATGTTGACTCACATATATTCAAAGATTCGAGCTACAAGGAAGTGTGCAAGGCAACTTTTACACTTTCATCTATTATCCAATTCCAAGTTTGAGTGAGTGTCGATATCAATGGATGTGTGTAAGCTTCTCTCAGAACCATATCCATTCCCCTATGTTTATTGAGTGAGTGTCGATATCAATGGATGTGTGTAAGCTTCTCTCAGAATCAAGGATTGAACATCTTCAAAGAGTTGCCTTGCAACAGACTAATCAACAACCTTAATCCGTGGCTCCTTCACTAACAAAGTTATATCTAAAACTGTGTTTGCTTCCATTAAATGTTTCTTCCACTCAATCTTATTAGAGCGCCACTTTTAACAGCGTGTAAATAGTGTTACGCCATCTGTCCCACCGCTCCAACTTATTCTGAACACTTCCTTTGGAGAAAGGCTATCCTCTATATTGAAAGAATCTCTTTAATGATTTAAGAGAAGGGTCTTTGTCGTCCTTGCAATTTTTTCCCCTAAGGGAACCCCTGCAATTCCTACAGGCACGATACTTAACTTTGTCGAGATTAAGGCACTCTTGCTCTCCATCATCATACAAAATATGACAGTCACCCTGCTTGTTTGCCTCCAAAACCTTCCTCGAATGCCACTGTTTATCTCCATCCCAATAAATGGAGACGGTGTCTCTAGCCTTAATGGTATGCTCCAGCATACTAAACCAGAACATCGAAGCTTTCCTCAAATTTGCATTGAGTCTCTGGCAAAATTTCTCGAATCTTCATCATCTTAAAACAAACCAAGAAAGAGGCATGGATTAACTTCAAATAACTTTTAATCTTGCGATGACATATGAGCAATTATTGTCAGATGGAAAAGAAAGTTTGCATATTGGAGAGACAATTGATTCCAAGAAGATGGCCTGGCATTGAAACCAAGACAATGAAGAATATGATGTGCCATCAAAGTTGTTGGAATGACTGTCATTAGGCATTGCAAATTTAACTAGACGGTGGAGGGGGTCAACCCTCTGGAAACTCAGTTTTGGGAAAGAAACCCATATGTGGATCCCTCACTCATGCTTTGGAATTTGGCTCGGGGGTGATTGGGCTACAAGAAAGACCACTGTGCAGCCCAATCTAAGGTTGGGTGGAGAGTTGTAGTCTTTGGCTCAGTTGCCCAACTTTTATTAAGATAAGAATCTAATGCCATCACTGTGAGTATTGAATCTCATGTCTACCTTCTGGACTTGTTGAATGTCAATTAACTGTGTATGATAGGATATCATTTGATTAGTTGGTTTCATATGATTGATTTCCTTCTAGTTTTTTATTTGGTTCCAATTGATTACCCTCTTTCCTCCATTGTCTTGATGAGTGAGGTCCCTCTGTTTTAGCCAGAAGGAGCATTATGACTGTGCATACACATCATCCCATAGATTTTTATGGTAGAACATCTGGTATTTATTTTCTATTCAATCATGACTATATGTGATGCCTATTGGACTGTTGGTTAATTGCCTCACCTGCACCTGTGGAGGGTATGTAGTGGAATGTTGATGTAAGGAATATTATTGTTGCAGTGGCTCTCCACATACATTCTGCCTCCTTATTCTATATGGAAACAACTACTAATTCTTTTATCCAGTTGGAGTTAACAAGAAGACCTTATTCTGGTTAGGGCTGACAAAGTATAAATTATTCCAAACTATAGTAGAAGTATTGTCCTACAAAGCCTTGATCTAGCATATCTCTTACCTTTATTTAGTTGGGAACAGCAAGGCGTTTTTGGACTAGCACACTGTTTTGCACACGAGTTAGTTGAGGCCAACAAGAAGATCTAAACCTGGGTAGGTACAACAAGGTAACTTATGACACTGAGAGAGGTATACGCTCAGTTAACCACTCAAATTGCATTTGAAGACTTGTCAAAGACTCCATGGGCAAAGCACATTCAGAAGCATTCCTACACCATCAAATCAAGTCAAAATTCCAGAATTCCAAAAATTCATATGCTTCTTCTCTTCAGTCAATTGTACAAATTCTGCAGCCCTACGAGTATATTGTAAAAATGATTCTAGTATGATTCTAGCATTGATTTTTGGATTAGAGAAACACTTTAGATCTAGAAACACTAGTGGGTTTTTGGTTGGGCCCCTAGTCTTCTTTTTCATTATACTATCTAATCCCTTATGGATCTAACAATATCTCTTGGAAGTGTGTAGAGATCTATTTTCTGAATCAGATCTTGAGCATTTGGAGAAGTTTTTGGTTGAACCAACCAACTCTCAAGGATTAGAAGTGAAAGAACTCACATTGAGTTCTCGCAAAGGCTTATCAAATGATTTATTTTAAGGGAGTTTCCTTGCCATAGCTTGCATATATTATCATTAAATCTTCAAATCTATTTATTTATGCGCTTTATTTGTTAGATCTAGCTATTTTAGAGCTTGTTTCTTGCTACCCAAGGGCAGAGGTGTCCTCACACTCTTTGGGCTAGAAAATTTGTAACTTTTTGTATATATTCTAACCCTTTTGTAAATAAATCACATTCCTCTTGCATATATTTGCATTTTCCTTGCTATTCTTGTGCACATCTGAAAGGAGGAGGGTTTGGCTTGGAAATTTCGCATCAAGCCATCTCTTTCAACTCTCTCCCTTGCACAGTTCCTCTTGGAGGCTAGACGGCTAGGGTTTTGGGTCAACTTTTGAAGGATTTATCACTTGGAGTTTTGAGAAATAGATGATCCATATTTTTTAGGCCTCTTTCCCATTGGTCATGAGCATAAAGGAGGACATTTCTTCCTCTTTTGTGCTTATCTTGCTCCTAGATCTTGGACGTTTAGCGCTTTTGAGTGAATTTCATTGGAAGAGATAGCGAGTTCCATTTTTAGGAGCCTTCTCACTTGTAATTTCATCATAATTTTGTAAATAATTTTTCCTAATTTTCTTGTATCTTAAGGAGGGGCGTTGGTTTTTCAAAGCTCTATTTTTTGTAACCCTCCCTAAAGACCTAAAACCCTCATTCCCGTCTAAGATGGTTTCAAATTTTAATAATAATAAAATAGAATTTTCTTTGAAGAAGCTTGGGATTTTGTTCCCTTGGTATCCCTATCTCCTCATTTGGGAGGAGATTCTCTTCGATGGTGATAACGAACTTGTTCATTTTGCATTATTAGCTTAGATTAGTTTTCTTGCTATTTCATCATCTAGTTGCATTACCATTGTTATATCTAATTTTATTTTGCAAGTAGTTCTAATCACTCATTGCTCACTTGATCTAACTCTCTAGAGTTCATTGAGTAGTTTCATTGCCTACTTGATTTAATTTGCATTGAAGTAACTTCATCTAATTTACATTTTCTTCATTGAGTAATTCGCATTTTCTTCATTGGCCATAATCACATCTATAATACATTAATTTGATCATTTAAAGTGGAATGGTATTTTTCTGTTTGTTTATCTAAGACATTTCACTCTTGAAGCATTGTGTTTTAATTGTCAAATCTACATCTCATTTGGAGCACTTGTATTAATTTACATTTTGCATTTCTCTAAAAATTACCTCCAAGCATCAGCTTGGTTGATAGATGTTACGGACAACCTTCCTCAACTATCATTCAATCTCCAGAAATTTGAATATGGAACAAAGGTTAAAATGTGTGACCTTGCAATTCTCTTGTGGCCCAGTCCCTTGAAGGAACGAAGGCACGCGGGTTGTATTGAAGCCCTAAGGGGGTATTGTTAATGAGGCCTTAGCCTTCTCACTTAGCCTTTTTGTAACCACCTCACTCCTTACCAAGTTGAAGGAATTGAGGGGAAGTCACACCTTAGATTAGGCATTTAATAAAACTTACCAAGACCACTTGTTAATTTTGGGGCATTAGCTGAAGATTATTAATATACAGAAATTTAAATTTTCTCAACACTGTAACAATCATGCAATGTAATAGTAAGGACCAAATAGAAGAAACACGGAGACAATAAGGACACCAGAATTTAGGTCAGAGACCAGGGAAAATTAAAAACCCCACAAAGGGAAAACCCTTCCAAATTCTTCTTCTTCAATTAGACTATCATCAAAAGTACAATAGAGAGATACAAGGTACAAATATCAACACACTTGTTCCCATCTTCGATTGTGAACAAGTCTCTTTTATCATCAATGACATGTCATACATATAGATATCATCACTGCCTCTGGACTGCAAATTTGCCATACCAATTATGCTTAATACGTTGGTGGTACAACTGTAGTGCCATAAACTTTGAACTAACAGTAATACTTTTGGGGTACTAACTGGAGTGCAAACTGAGATGCAACAGCATAACAGAGATATAGTGATGTACAACTGTGATAACCAAGAGATGATCAATATATGTCATGATTGTGATCTTGTAATGCCAAGCAGATCAAAACGGATAATGATGCCATAAAATTGTGGTGTCAGATTGAAGGTCTCAGATCATGATTAAATCAAGCAAAAAAATATAGAGATGTCCATACTGTACTAAATATAAGTGATACCATTGATCTTGACGTCACTGTAAATACATACGTTGTCAATAGAAATACCTATGATGTTGTTGAAGATTGTAACTAGGTTCAGTCTTCATAAATTGTACCTGAGTCAAAATGTAATATATTTGTTAAAAGAAAAAGAAAAAATAATTTTTATTATTATTGAATTGACTTGTTAAAGCATGGGTTTCATGCTTGGGTCAATTATAGGTAAATGTAATATATTTGTTAAAAGAAAAAGCAAAAATAATTTTTATTATTATTGAATTGACTTGTTAAAGCATGGGTTTCATGCTTGGGTCAATTATAGGTCAACCCTCCATTGTAGGCTTTAGGATGTTGTCAAAGTCAAATATTGATTGGTTAAAGACTCCTCCATCAAGTCAACCTCTTCATCAAAGTCTCCATCAAGTCGGCTCCCCTCAAAGAACACATGTTGGCCTAATATAAGGACACATCTCTTCAAGAAGTCAGGTCGGCTTATTTATTGTGGGAAACAATTATATATACAAGTATGAGATCTTTGCATTACTACACCACAGAGATCTTGGACTAATTGCAGAGACAATTTCGTGTAACCACAGAAGCTCGGATTTGGAAATCACAGTAGACAGTTTCGGTGTTATTACAGTGATATGGTTTCGATGCTATTATGGTAGATACAATTCGGTGATATTACAGTGGACAACTCTCGATTAATTGCAGAGATGAACTCGCATTACAGTGACCACACGTTAGCTGTTATTACAATGCGGATTACAGAGGAGACTTTCGGTGATACATCACAGTGAAGGATTTGATGCTACCACAGAGATGAAGGTCTCAGTGCCACCACAGAAATGAGGTCTTGATGTTATTACTGTGATAAGGTCTTGCTTCTCTTACAGTAATAAGGTCTCAGTGCTATTACAGTGATGAAGATCTCAGTAACATTACAGTGATAAGGTCTCTGTGGTATTACAGTGATGATGTCTCAGTGCAAACACAGTAACAAGAATTCGGTGATAACACAATGACATATATCTTGGTTTGCAAACACAGTGAAAAAAAAAAAACGATGACTTGATAGAGGGAGTCTTTAGTCTAGGTTGTAAGGGTCTTGGTCGTCTCATCTTGAATCTACTGAAGGAAGAATTTTGACCAGGTTTTCTCCTAGATTGGGGTTTTTCCCTGGTTGCATGCCTACATCTTTTGTCCTCTTCTATTTGTTGCTTGGCATTAGTCTTGATGATAAGAAAAGATAAATCAAAAGAACAAATAATAATAATCATAACATCACAAGATAATGTCATATTAAGAGAAATCATTTAAGTGTCACTCCTTGGATTTATCAACATGGTATCAGAGCTAAGATCATGATCAAAGGCAGTTTGAAGATCACTTATACATCTTTGAATTATTCTCAGTGAAAGGTTTTGTTTGCATTTGTATTGAAGATCAAGTCAGAAGGATTCAAAGGCATCTTGAAGCACTGATTTCAAAAGGTCCGAGACCTAAAAATCATAGTACAATTCATTCATTTCAGAGAATGGGTGATCAAACTCGGTGCAATATTAGTTATACAAATTTAGTACAACCTTGGAAAACAAGTTCAGTAAAAAGGTCAATATAATTCAGAGAATATTTTTGGTGAAATCAAGTGACAAACCACAAGGAGACAAACTCGGATCAACTTCAGTGATGAATTTGTGTAGCAAGTTTAGTGTGATGTTCACGGTAAATTACAGTCATGGCAATAAAAGAGATTGTGAAAAATCCTAAATCTGGATTCCTACTGCAACAAATCTGAATTACTTCTCCTATTATTTTCCATAATTATTTCATTACAGTGAAATATCTAAGTAATTACTGAAGTAGTCTACACAAATAATGTTGCGGAATAAATCTAAGTGCCGAAACAAACTGAACAAAATACAATGAAAAACATCCACATTTGACATAGTTATTTTTGGACTAAGTCCCCGGAAAAACCCAACTCGGAAAACCGGTGCAGCAAATCTGAGGGTTTTATATTATTACGCAGCAGAATCTTGAGTACAACTAGTGTGCGAATATCCGGCTCACCCTTCAGAAAAAATCCCGGCAACAGAAGAAATGTGAGATATACCTCACTCTGTAAGTCCCCGGCTGATCCGGAATAGTGCTGGTGAAGCCCCTCTCTGCCTCTGTGTGATGCCTACGCTGCTACTACGTAAGCCTGCATGGGCAAGCTAAGGAACTGCGCCACCTCCTCCTCTACAACGATCAAGCTGATCTGAAACTGAGCTTTAGCCCTCCTGGCTCAGAAACCCCAGCTTCCAGCTATCTCTGGACTAAATCTAGAAGGCACTGCGTCACTTCTGCGTGATCCCCTTCAGGGACTGTGTCACCCCTCCTGATGACTATATTGCCTCTACTGCGTCACTGCTGCCTCTCTCTCTGAAATGTACTCCTGGTCCTCCTGACCAGTTACTACATCTGACCCTCTCTAAAACTGATCACTAGATCGAAATCACTTAGCCAGCCCTTCTCTAGTGATTCGATCTTGATCAAAAGTTGTGTCTCTCTCACAAGCTCAAAAATTCCAAATGCTTAGTGTGATTTCCATAGGCCCCTCACCCTCCTTATAATCTTTCGTTGACCCTTCAACAGCAAAGATTAAAACATAATCAAGGGCAAAGATTAACTGAGAGATGATCCATGACTTTATCTAGAAGATTCACACTTAGTTTAATTAATCAGTTTCCCTAAGTTTAGACTTAGGAAAACATTAATAAACGATTAATTAATTTAATTAAACCATCTCTAAGTGGAATTTTCCAAAATCCTTTCTAGGTATTATGGAATACATGTGTCTTAGCCTATATACAAAATTACAAGGCTAGAGCACATCTGATGCTACCATAAATCAACACTCCCTCTTAGGGAGGAAAGTGCTCTAGCAATACAACTCTATGTGCTGCTCTAACTTCTATAACATTTGTTGTTGTGTTGTTGATGTTGCTCACCAACACTGCACAAATGTTGCATCTGTACTATTGTTGACTCTAAATGTTGCTGCCAACTGCCACTGTACTGCAACTCCCTCTGAATTTTGCAACCATGTTGTTGTACTGCGTGAGCACTGCTCTGCATTGTGCTGCACCACTATGCACTACGCCACTGTTGCTCCATTGTTGTTGTTGCTGCTCAACTACTGCTGCTGTTGCACTATTGCACTATTGCTAATTGCAATAGAGAAAAATCCGAAATTGGACAAGTAAAACTACATCTTGGATAATAAGACTGATTGCTGCTAACTTCTGCACTAGCTCTTTGAATATGTTGCGTTGTTGTTGCTCTGCACTGCATGAGCACTGCACTGCACTGCGCTGCCTCATTGTGCACTACGCTGTTGCTGCTCAATTGCTAATGCCGCTGCTCCCTCTTTGCGTTGATTAGGCTCTAGTACTGCTAGCCACTGCATTGTCTCTTTATCTTTCGCTGCAACTGTCCATCCGGCTACTGTTTTAAGGCTGCTGTAGCTCACATGTGATCCAAGAGTTCGGAAATACTCAAGGATCCTGCCACTTGTAGATTCTGGATCTACAACTCCAAGTCAGCCCACTTCCCTCCTTTCGGAATATGAGCTAACATAGTACAATCAGCTTCTACCTCAATCTTGGCAGCTCCGGCTTCAGGATCTTGCTTCTCCTCCCTGTCCTTTTTCTTAAGAGGACATTGTGTGGCATAATGTCCCATTTCCCCACACCTGAAGCACTTGATCTTGGACAGATCTTTCTTCTTCTGCCATTATTGCCCCTTTGGTGCAAGCACTGTGTTTTTTTCCTCCTTCTTCTTGACTTTCGAATCGTTGCTGCCATCCTCAATATGGATATTGAGGAGATCTCTCCTTAGCTCTTCTTGCTGCAAGGCTGCCCACATCGCTTCCCATCCTAGGAGTCTTTCTCTGCCCAAAAATGCTCTGGACAAAGACCTAACAGTCTTCTGAAACAGAGTTCAGAGTGAGCCTCACCAGCTCTGAGTCTCTAGGTGCTGATAGCTGGTCTCAGTTTCCCCGAATTCGAGACAGGAAAGAGTCAAAACGCTCTCCCTTCTTCATCCTGGTCTTACGAATCTTCTCCTCCAGATACATCTTCCGCTGCTCGGAAGATCCTTGGTATAACTTTTCCAGCCCTACCCACATTTCTCTAGCAGTGTCCTTTGCTGCTATGTGGGGTATGATGTGATCCTATACGCCAGCTAGGATCAATCGTTTGGCTTTTGCCATGTTCTTCTTGAAGGCTCTCAGATATGCTGCATCCAATGGCTCTACAACTGCACTGTCAATGAGGGTCTTTAGATCATGCTAATCAAGGAGAAACTGAATCCTTGACTTCCAAATGACATAGTTGGAGGCACCCTACAACCTATCTTGGTCACGCAATCCGTTGTTGGCCATCTCCTTAACTGTCGACTTCTCCCTCTAACCCTCTGCTCAGCTAGACTTACACACTCCTTGAGGAGTAAGTCAATGCTTCTGTTGCTGCACGGGAAAAACTGAGTCTCTTTGAGTAAGAGAACTCTCTGAGGTCAAGAAATCCCCAACTATGTTTTTCAAAAAATTTCGGACACTTATGCACCAGCACTCACTGTTGCGCAGCTACTACGTCCTTCATCTACGCTAGTCTGCTACACTGCCTCTTCTGCAATTGAAAAAGCTTACCCCTCTGTCAACTCTCTCAGAGGGAGCTTTCTCCACATTGGATTGCCCTCCTAGCCTGGACTGTGTAACTACTGGGGTAGTCTATTGTTGCTTACCAAGTTCCCAGTCCCTTCAACGTTGATCTGCTGGTTCCCTCTTGTTTCTCCTGCACTTCCGCTTGAATAAGCTCTGATACCATGTGAAAAATCCTAAATCTGGATTCCTACTGCAACAAATCTAAATCACTTCTCCTATTATTTTCCATAATTATTTCATTACAGTGAAATATCTTAGTAATTAATGAAGCAGTCTACACAAATAATGTTGCGGAATAAATCTAAGTGTTGAAACAAACTGAACAAAATATAATGAAAAACATCCACATTTCACAGTTATTTTTGGACTAAGTCCCCAGAAAAACCCAACTCGGGAAAACCGGTGCAGTAGATCTGAGGGTTTTATATTATTAAGCAGCAAAATCTTGAGTACAACTAGGGTGCCAATATCTGGCTCACCCTGTAGATAAAATCTCGCCAACAGAAGAAATGTGAGATATACCTCACTCTGTAAGTCCTCGACTGATCCAGAACAATGCTACTGAAGCCCCTCTCTGCCTCTGCGTGATGCCTACGCTGCTACGACGTAAGCCTGCGTGGGCAAGCTAAGGGACTGCGTCACCTCCTCCTCTGCAAAGATCAATCTGATTTGGAACTGAGTTTTATCCCTCCTGGCTCAGAAACCCCAGCTTCCAGCTATCTCCGGATTGAATCTAGAAGGCACAGCGTCACCCCTCCAAATGACTGCGCTACCTCTATTGCGTCATTATTGCCTCTCTCTCTAAAATGTACTCCTGGTCCTCCTGACCAGTTACTGCATCTACCCCTCTCTGGAATTGATCACTAGATCGAAATCACTTAGCAACCCTGCACTAGTGATTTGATCTTGATCAAAGGCTGTGTCTCTCTCACAAGCTCGAAAATGCCAAATGCTCAATGTGATTTTTCATAGGCCCCTCACCCTCTTCCTTATAATCTTTCTTTGACCCTTCAACGGCCAAGATTAAAACATAATCAAGGGCTAAGATTAACTGAAAGATGATCCAAGACTTTATCTAGAAGATTCACACTTAGTTTAATGAATACCCTTTAATTAATCAGTTTCCCTAAGTTTAGACTTATGAAAACATTAAAAAATGATTAATTAATTTAATTAAACCATCTCTAAGTGGAATTTTCCAAAATCCTTTCTGGGTATTATGGAATACATGTGTCTTAACCTATATAAAAAATTACAAGGCTAGAGCACATCCGATGCAACCATAAATCAACAGAGATTGGGTTCATAAATTATGTGGTCAAAGCTTTGATATGTTCATAGGCTGGAGCATTGATAAGGTCAAGGAAGTGACATGTCTATGGGATGAAGTACTACATCTCGTTGAAGGAAAGGAACTTGATACAGTTTCCTGTGAAGATCTATGTCTACAAGAAATCTGGTAAGGGCTACTACAAGACCAAGAACAAGGCCATCTCCACATAACTAGAGAATCTGAAGTTTGTTCTAATTCAAGCCTTAAGGAAATTCAAGTAAGTATTGTCAAGATGCACATGCAAGTCTAATAAGTTATCAAATCAGAGGTATGTAATCACAAGGTACGTATGTACATAAGCTTTTAGATTTTCAATGATCCTTAATCCAGGATAACGATTGTACTCTCTAAATAACATATTAGAACTTTAATCCTTATCCTCTAGGATTTACAACCAATCTAGGATGTCAAGTGAAAGTCCTAATGTTGATTGAAAGAATAAATAACTTGATCTTCGATATCATAGGATTCCATCCTCCATACATAGAAGATCTAACTTGAGAAATTAAATCATGTTGTTGGTATCACATGTTCTTCTTGAAAGTATGCATTACAGGTATAGAAGATCATGGCTTACACTTGAAGGAATTACTATAAGGTTTGTTAAGGAACATCTCCAGGTATGTCTTAGACTATACACCTAATAAAATTCTCTTAAAGTGTGTTCATCTCATTTTGAAATTTGTGTTACTAACATCGTTATGTCTAGCTCTCTTGAATCATAAATATTCTTGTTTGGGATGATTCATCATCCGATAAATCTACCCTGTTGAAATTTGGTTACCGAAGGACATGTGGTTCCCTAAGGCTTTGATCTTTGGCCTGGGGAAAAGTGTCCAAAAGAATTTAATTTTTCTCCTAAAGTGACTTTATAAAGTTATATAGTCAAATCTAATTTAAAAGTGACTTTAAGTGATAAAGTTACTAAAGTCTAATTTTAAAGTGACTTTAATAAAGTCAATGTGAAATTAGAAAGTGAAAAGTGACTTTGGAAATAAATGACTAAATGGGTCTTTATTAAAGTGGGGTGAATTAAAAAATAGAAAGTGAGATTTAAATGAGCATTTAATCTCAGCCCTAGATCTAAAGCTATCTCAGCCATTAGATTTAGGGATTTCCCAAAAGTCACTTAGGGTTAGGTTAAAGGAAGAAAATGAAAGAAAAGGTCATTCATTCTTTCATGAGCAGAGTGAGAGAGGAGAAGAGAAAGCTGAAGAGAAATTTTTGAGTAGAGAGAGAGCAGCAAAAGGGCTGATATGTTGACAGTGGGGCTTCACGTCATATGACAAGAGTCCGTGAGTACTTCTCAGAGCTTTCAGGGAGTGGCACTGATATAGAGGTAGTACTCGGAGATGACAGCGTTGTTAGAGCAGTCGGTGTAGGGACATTGACATTTGATAGGGAACCCAAACCTCCCTTGAAGGTCTCAGATGTTCTATATGTGCCAGGGATGAGGAAGAACCTCATATCTGTCTCAGCATTGGAGGACAGAGGATATGAGATATTGTTCAGGAGTGGACAGGTGCTGATATATCCTAGGGGTGCTCAAGCTAATTCAGTTAAAGTGATTGGTGTACATCATGCAAAGGTGTACAAATTTGCATTTTAGCCCCTTTTGGCATTGAGCACTAGCACCGGCAGCAGAGCTAGCAGTTCAGAGCTGTGTGAAATTTGGCACCGCAAGATGGGGCACATGTATCATGGGGCCTTGAGGACATTGCGGGAGATCACTACAGGTGTGCCAGATTTCAGTACTGATCACTTTGATACATGCAGAGGATGTGCTATGGGCAAGTTTGCCAAATCCCCTTTTCCCAATAGTGATAGCAGATCGACTGGGATACTTGATTTGATTCATTCCGATGTGAGCAGTCGGATGTCTCATATTTCCTTGAGTGGATATGAGTATTATGTTTTATTCATTAATGATCACTCTAGGAGGACCTGGATTTATTTCTTGAAGACCAAGAGTGAGGTCTTCAAGCGGTTCCAGGAGTTCAGAGCTCTTGTGGAGACTCAGACAGGTCGGAAAATCAAGTCCCTGAGGTCAGACAATGGAGGAGAGTACACCCTTGGTGAGTTTGTTGAGTATTGTGCGAAGGCAGGCATTAGGAGGGAGTTCACAATTCCTTACAACCCCCAGCAGAATGGGGTTGCGGAGAGGAAGAACAGATCCATCGTTGGGGCTGCCAGAGCCATGTTACATGATCAGGGGTTACCATTGTTTTTGTGGGCAGAGGCATGCAACACTGCTATATATTTGCAGAACAGGAGTCCGCATCGTGCTTTGGGGCATGTGACTCCGGCTGATATTGGTCACTTCCGTATCTTTGGGTGTATTGCATACTCCTACGTACCCAAGGAGAAGAGGACCAAGCTAGAGCCCACCGCAGAGAAGGGTATCTTTGTGGGCTACAGTGAGACCTCGAAAGACTTTCGGATTTATATTCCCGCACAGAGGAGAGTTGTTGTCAGGCGAGATGTGAAGTTCGAGGAGAACAGGGCTTTCAAAAGGTCACGAGAGTTAGAGTATCTGGATCGGCCAAACCCTTAGGAGCAGCTGAGTCAAGCACAAGGATCCAGTGGGCAGGGATTAGGAGGATCCAGAGGTACATCGATTACAGTGTCAGGTCCATCAGTGAGCAGTGGCTCGTAGAGTCAAAGGGGTGGTGCTTCGGGCAGCATGCAGAGCAGTCCACAGAGCAGTTGACTAGGGAGTCCACTGATGGACAGTTCACACGGTACTTCGGCGTCTACAGGTTCAGGTTCAGGCAGGAGGACAGTAGACAGACATTCAAGAGTTCAGGGTCCTGATGAGGAGGAGGAGGAGTTTCATTCTCCAGTGGAAGAAGTGTGCTCATGGAATAGGAAGCCCAAGTGGCTTCAGGATACCTTAAGAGAGGCCACATCTGTTGTTGGGCAAAAGAGGTCGGTCAGAGAGAGCAGACCACCAGATAGGTTCCGTAGCTATATGGCAATGGTTGCCAACATCATTGACTCTGAGCATTCTAGCTATGAGGAGGCAGCTAGCCAGCAGGCTCGGAGAGAGGCCATCTAGGAGAAGTATTCTTCTATCATGAAGAATGATGTTTGGGAGGTGGTGCCAAGTCCTAAGGGCAAATCCGTGGTTACTTCTAGAGGGCTTTACATGTAGAAATTTTAATACCAACCCTGGTTTTAAGTTTCTCCTTATTTCTCCCATAAAGTTAAATGCCCATTCCCATAGCCATACTTTCAACAAGCTGGAAAAATAAATATTTTCTAAAAACACTAATTCTGGAAATTTCACAATGCTGAAATGTAGAAATAAAAACTCAGAAAAATAAATCAGCCACACACTAAATTTTGACATGTTGATTTTTGGTCAACTTGACCCTGGAAAAACCCCCTACAACTCTTGGGGAAAACCAGTTTGAAAGCTTCTTCTTATTTCTGATAAATTCGTTTACACTGAACAGCAATACACAGTAAAAATTACAGCAAACACTAAAAACCACTTATCTCGATTTTCATGCCACCTTCCACCTTGAAAATCGTGCCAAACAGCAAACAGAAAATTTATAGAAAAATCACTACATTAAATGTTGTTCTTGCCGCCTCGAAAAACATGCCAGAACTGCCTGTATGGAATGTACAGATTCTGTACATACAAGACAACAGCCCCTTCCTCGATTTCTATGCCCAGTAATTCTGCCTCGAAAATTGTGCTCCATTGCTACTGATTCTGCTCCTCGAAAACAGTGTTGTCCTTTCCTTGAAATGCGTGCAAACTGTTGTATGGATTTTTTGCCTCAGTAATCATGCCAATAAATGCTATTGTACAGATTTTCAGCCTTGGGAAGTGTGCCCTCCTGCTGTACGGATTTGCTGTGTGTCTTTTGCTGCTTTCCCTCTACTCAGAAATTTCTCTTCAGCTTTCTCTCCTCCTCTCTCAATCTGCTCATGAACGAATAAATGACCTTTTCCCTCCTTTTCCTCCTTTAACCTAACCCTAAGTGACTTTTGGGAAATCCCTAAATCCAATGGCTGAATAGTTTTAGATCTAGGGCTGAGATTAAATGCTCATTTAAATCTCACTTTCTATTTTTAAATTCACCCCACTTTAATAAAGACCCACTTAGTCATTTATTTCCAAAGTCACTTTTTACTTTCTAATTTCACATTGACTTTATTAAAGTCACTTTAAAATTAGACTTTAGTAACTTTATCATTTAAAGTCACTTTAAAATTAGACTTTAGTAACTTTATCATTTAAAGTCACTTTAGGAGAAAAATTAAATTCTTTTAGACACTTTTCCCTAGGCCAAAGATCAAAGCCTTAGGGAACCACCTGTCCTCCGGTAACCAAATTTCAACACTCCCTCTTACCGAGGAAGGTGTTCCTCACCACACCCATCTTGTCTCTAAAGTAGACATGCTTGCCCCGTGGTAAGGCTTTGGTAAGAATATCTACAACTTGCTCATTAATGGGATTATACTCAAGCTTCACAGCTCCCTTTTGAACATAGTCTCTGATGAAGTGATATCTGATGCCGATATGCTTTGACCTGTCATGAAATACTAGATTCTCTATGAGATTAATGCAACTCTGATTATCACAGTAAATCACTGAAGGTCTCAACAGCTGACCAAATAAGCCAAACAACATCTTGCGAAGCTAGATGGCCTCGCAACTAGCTAGACTGGCTGCCAAGTACTGTGCTTCCGCTGAACTCAATGATACTGAATGCTGCTTTTGGCTGAACCACGACACCACTGCCGAACCCAACCCAAAACAACACCCTGAAGTGCTCTTCCTATCAAAAGCACAACCTGCCCAATCAGAATCAGTGTAACCTGCCAGTCTCACTCCATCTCCCTACCTATAATCCAGACCATAATCCACTGTCCCCTACAAGTACCTCAAAATGTGTTTTGCAGCAACCCAGTGCACCCTCCTGGGCTCACACATGAACTAGCTCATCGTGTTCACTGCAAAACATATATGTAGTCTAGTGTTCACCAAATACATTAAGGAACCAATCAGTTGTCTATACAATGTGGGATCCACCAACTCAGAATCTGAAGCGAGAAGCTTCTTCCAGTTGGTGATCATCAGTGTCGACATGGGTCTACAATCCTCCATGTGGAATCTACCAAGGATGTCCACAATATACTTCCCTTGCCCCAGGAAGAAATGCCCCTCCTCCTACCACACCTCCAAACCCAAAAAGTAATGCATCAAGCCAATGTCCTTCATCTCAAACTCCGACGCAAGATCTCTCTTGCAGTGCTCTATGAGACCCTCTACACCCGTAATGACCAAGTCATCCACATACAGCACCAAAATGAGAGGCTCCTCACCTATCACAATAAAGTAAAGGTTCGTATTTGCATCACTCTTTGTGAAACCCATCTCCTGCAAGTATGTATCTATCCTGGAGTACCAAGCTCAGGGAGTTTGCTTCAGGCCATAAAGGGCCTTCTTCAGTCTGCACACATGGGACTCCTTCCCATGCACCTCAAAGCCCTGTGGCTGCTCAATGTACACCTCCTCCTGTATGAAGCCATTGAGAAATGCGGTCTTCACATCCATCTGGTGGATCTTCCAACCCATCTCTGCTGCTATCGATATAATGGAGCGGATCGAAGTATATCGAGCCATGGGAGCGAAGGTCTCCTCATAATCAACTCCCTCTACCTGGGAGAACCCTCTAGCCACAAACCTCGCTTTGAATTTCTCAATGCTGCCATCTGCAGCATGCTTTACCTTGTAAAGCCCTCCGGAAGTAACCACGGATTTTCCCTCAGGCCTCGGCACCACCTCCCAAACATCATTCTTCATGATAGAAGGATACTCCTCTTGCACGGCCTCTCTCCAGACCTGCTGGCTAGCTGCCTCCTCATAGCTAGAAGGCTCAGAGTCAAGGATGCTGGTAGCCATTGCCATATAGCTACAAAACCTCTCAGGTGGTCTGCTCTCTCTGACCGGCCTCTTAGGCCCAGCAACAGATGTGGCCTCTCTCAAGGTGTCCTGAAGCCACTTGGGCTTCCTCTTCCCCGAGCACACTTCTCCCACTGGAGAATGAAACTCCTCCTCCTCAGGAGCCTGAACTCCTGACTATCTGTCTGTTGTCTTCCTGCCTGAACCTGAACCTGTAGACGCTGAAGTACCGTGTGAACTGTCCATCGGTGGACTCCCTAGTGAACTGCTCTGCGGACTGCTTTACATGCTGCCCGAAGCACCATCTCTCTGACTCTGTGAGCCACTGCTCACTGATGGACCTAACACCGTAATCGATGTAACTCCGGATCCTCCTGATCCCTGCCCACTAGATCCCTGTGCCTGACTCAGCTGCTCCTGAGGGTCTGGCTGATCCAGATACTCTAACTCCCGTGACCTCTTGAAAGCCCTGTCCTCCTCGAACTTAACATCCCACCTGACAACAACTCTCCTCTGTGCGGGAATATAAATCCAAAAGGCTTTCGAGGTCTCACTGTAGCCCACAAAAACACCCTTCTCTACGGTGGGCTCTAGCTTGGTCCTCTTCTCCTTGGGTATGTAGGAGTATGCAATACACCCAAAGATACGAAGATGACCAACATCAGGCTTCTTCCCAGAAAAAGACGTCTCCAGAGTCACATGTCCCGAGGCACGATGCGAACTCCTGTTCTGCAAATATACAGTAGTGTTGCAGGCCTCTTCCCACAAAAACAATGGTAACCCCTGATCATGTAGCATGGCTTTGGCAACCCCTCCGATGGATCTATTCTTCCTCTCCGCAACCTCGTTCTGTCGGGGGTTGTAAGGAACTGTGAACTCCCTCCTAATGCCTGCCTCCGCACAATAATCAATAAACTCACCAAGTGTGTACTCTCCTCAATTGTCTGACCTCAGGGACTTGATCTTCCGACTTGTCTGAGTCTCCACAAGAGCTCTGAACTCCTGAAACCGTTTGAAGACCTCACTCTTGGTCTTCAAGAAATAAAGCCAGGTCCTCCTGGAGTGATCATCAATGAATAATACATAATACTCATATCCACTCAAGGAAACATGAGACATCCGACCACTCACATCGAAAATGAATCAAATCAAGTATCCCAGTCGATCGGTTGTCACTGTTGGGAAAAGGGGATTTGGCAAACTTGCCCATAGCACATCCTCTGCATGTATCAAAGTGATCAGCACTGAAATCTGGCACACCTGTAGTGATCTCACGTAATGTCCTCAAGGCTGCATGATACATGTTCCCCATCCTGCGGTGTCAAATCTCACACAACTCTGAACTGCTAGCTCTGCTGCCAGTACTACTACTCAATGCCAAAAGGGACTGAAGTGCAAACTTGTACACCTTTGCATGGCGTACACCTATCACTCTAGTTGAATCAGCTGGAGCGCCCCTGGGATATATCAGCACCTGTCCTCTCCTGAACAATATCTCATATCCTCTATCCTCCAATGCTGAGACGGATATGAGGTTCTTCCTCATCCTTTTTCCTCATCCCTCGCACATATAGAACATCTGACACCTTCAAGGGAGGTTTGGGTTCCCTATCAAATGTCAAAGTCCCCACACCGACTGCTCTAACAACACTGTCATCTCCGAGTACTACCTCTATATTAGTGCCACTCTCTGAAAGCTCTGAGAAGTATTCATGAACTCCTGTCATATGACGTAAAGCCTCACTGTCAACATATCAGATACCTAAAGATGCTCCGCTAGTGGAGGGAAATGCACACTCCCTCTCAACCTCCATGGCAGGTGATCCTGCACTAGTGGACTCACAAGCAATGAACCCAAACTCCCGGTCAAAGCTATCTGTAAAGTCCTCTATCTCCGCTGATGTTGCCATGCTCTGGTTCTTCCCCTTCTTCTTCTTCTCCGGACACAACTGCATAATGTCCCATATTCTGACAATTCCAACACTTCACCTTGGAATAGTCCCTCTGCGTGTTCCCCTGTTTACCTTTACCTTTTCCTTTTCCCCCACCACCACTTGTGGAAGCTTGCTTCTTTCCCTTGCCTTTCTTACCTCCTCCCAACAGTGCTACATCCTCATCCTGCTCAACTGGTTTGGTTGCCCCTAGCTGGCTCTTTCTGATTTTTGTTTGTATGCAATCATCCTAGAACCTCTCCCAAGTGAGAAGGGTCTCACGTGCACAAACCCCATCAGCAAAGTTCAGCCATGAACTGGGAAGGCCATTCACTACAATCTGCACCAACTCAGTGGGTGGAATGACCTCTCCAACTACTGCCAATGCATCTCTCACATTAGTAATATTTGTGAGATATCCAGCTGCACTATCAGTCTTACCTATCTTAATGGTCTTCAGCTTCTCCCTTAGGACCATTTTCCTGTTCTCATTGGTGCTCGGGTAGAGATTGGTCAATGTTGTCCACATCTCATGAGCATATCTCTTTCCTCTCACATGAGGAATGCAATGGTCTTTGATTCCATCTAGAATCAGTCTCTTACCCTTGTTATTCTTTTTATTAAACGCTGCCAACTAAACAGCATCAGTAAGCACATTAACAGGGTTTTGTGCGGTATGCACCATGATATCCCAGATTTCTGCCTCCTCAAAGATGCTCTACATTCTCTCCTTCCATACACTGTAGTTACTATGCCCATCCAACCTATCCTCCACTCTCAAGCCCAAAGACATGCTTATTGTCCTAAATAAACTAAAAATAACATTGTTGTAGTAAAGGTAATGATTTATGTTTGAAAAATCAGCTTGCTATAATTTTTCTTCTTGTTGTCCCAAACTGCACTTTTCAGCAAAATGGCTTTGATACTATGTAGAAATTTTAATACCAACCCCGGTTTTCAGTTTCTCCTTATTTCTCACATAAAGTTAAATGCCCATTCCCATAGTCATACATTCAACAAGCTAGAAAAATAAATATTTTCTGAAAACACTAATTCTGGAAATTTCACAATGCTGAAATGCAGAAATAAAAACTCAGAAAAATAAATCAGCCACAAACAGAATTTTGACACGCTGATTTTTGGTCAACTTGACCCTGGAAAAACCCCCTACAACTCTTGGGAAAAACCAGTTCGAAAGCTTCTTCTTATTTCTGATAAATGCTTTTACAGTGAACAACGATAAACAGTAAAAATTACAGCAAACACTAAAAACCACTTATCTCGATTTTTGTGCCACCTTCCACCTTGAAAACCGTGCCAAATAGTAAATAGAAAAATTACAACATTAAATGTTGTCCTTGCTGCCTCGAAAAATGTGCCAAAACTACCTGTACGAACTGTATGGATTCTGTACAGATAGGACAACAGGCCCTTCCTCGATTTTCGTGCCCAAAAATTCTGCCTCGAAAACCGTGCTCCTTTACTATTGATTCTGCTCGAAAACAATGTTGTCCTTTCCTTAAAATGCGTGCAAACTGTTGTACGGATTTTTTGCCTCGGTAATCGTGCCAATAAATGTTGTATGGATTTTCAGCCTTGGGAAGTGTGCCCTTCTGCTGTACGGATTTGCTGTGTGTCTTTTGTTGCTCTCCCTCCACTCAGAAATTTCTCTTCAGCTTTTTCTCCTCCTCTCTCAATCTACTCATGAAAGAATGAATGACCTTTTCCCTCCTTTTCCTCTTTTAACCTAACCCTAACTGACTTTTGGCGAATCTCTCAATCCAATCGCTGAAATAGCTTTACATCTAAGGCTGAGATTAAATGCTCATTTAAATCTCACTTTCTATTTTTTAATTCACCCCACTTTAATAAAGACCCACTTAGTCATTTATTTCCAAAGTCACTTTTCACTTTCTAATTTTACATTGACTTTATCAAAATCACTTTAAAATTAGACTTTAGTAACTTTATCACTTAAAGTAACTTTTAAATTAGATTTGGCTTTATAACGTTATAAAGTCACTTTAGGAGAAAACTTAAATTCTTTTAGACACTTTTCCCTAGGCCAAAGATCAAAGCCTTAGGGAACCACCTGTCGTCCGGTAACCAAATTTCAACATTACAAGGTAAAGCATGCTGCAGATGGCAGCATTGAGAAATTCAAGGCAAGGTTTGTGGCTACAGGGTTCTCCCAGGTAGAGGGAGTTGATTATGAGGAGACCTTTGCTCCAGTGGCTCGATATACTCCGATTCGCTCCATCATATCGATAGCAGCAGAGATGGGTTGGAAGATTCACCAGATGGATGTGAAGACCGCATTTCTCAATGGCTTCATATAGGAGGAGGTGTACATTGAGCAGCCACAGGGCTTTGAGGTGCATGGGAAGGAGTCCCATGTGTGCAGACTGAAGAAGGCCCTTTATGGCCTGAAGCAAGCTCCCAGAGCTTGGTACTCCAAGATAGATACATACTTGTAGGAGATGGGTTTCACAAAGAGTGAGGCAGATCCGAACCTTTACTATATTGTGATAGGTGAGGAGCCTCTCATTCTGGTGCTGTATGTGGATGACTTGGTCATTACGGGTGCAGAGAGACTCATAGAGCACTGCAAGAGAGATCTTGCGGCGGAGTTTGAGATGAAGGACATCGGCTTGAAGCATTACTTTTTGGGTTTGGAGGTGTGGCAGGAGGAGGGGCATTTCTTCCTGGGACAGGGGAAGTATATTGTGGACATCCTTGGCAGATTCCACATGGAGGATTGCAGACCCATGTCGACACCGATGATCACCAACTGGAAGAAGCTTCATGCTTCGGATTCCGAGTTGGTGGATCCCACATTGTACAGGCAGCTGATTGGTTCCTTGATGTATTTGGTCAACACTAGACCAGATATTTGTTTTGCAGCCAACACGATGAGTCAGTTTATGTGTGAGCCTAGGAAGGTTCACTGGGTGGCTGCAAAACACATTTTGCGATACTTGCAGGGGACAGTGGATTATGGTCTGGACTACAGGCAGGGGGATGGAGTGAGATTGGCAGGTTACACTGATTCTGATTGGGCAGGTTGTGCTTCTGATAGGAAGAGCACTTCAGGTTGCTGTTTTGGGTTGGGTTCGGCAGTTGTGTCATGGTTCAGCCGAAAGCAGCAGTCAGTAGCATTGAGTTCAGCGGAAGCAGAGTATATGGCAGCCAGTCTAGCTAGTTGTGAGGGCATCTGGCTTCGCAAGATGTTGTTTGGCTTATTTGGTCAGCCGTTGAGACCTTCAGTGATTTACTGTGATAATCAGAGTTGCATTAAACTCACGGAGAATCCAGTATTTCATGACAGGTCAAAGCATATCGGGATCAAATATCACTTCATCAGAGACTATGTTCAGAAAGGAGCCGTGAAGCTTGAGTATATTCCCACTGATGAGCAGGTTGCAGATATTCTTACCAAAGCCTTACCACGGGGCAAGCATGTCTACTTCAGAGACAAGATGGGTGTGGTGAGAAACACCTTCCTTGGTAAGAGGGAGTGTTGAAATTTGGTTACTGGAGGACAGGTGGTTCCCTAAGGCTTTGATCTTTGGCCTAGGGAAAAGTGTCCAAAAGAATTTAATTTTTCTTCTAAAGTGACTTTATAAAGTTATAAAGTCAAATCTAATTTAAAAGTGACTTTAAGTGATAAAGTTACTAAAGTCTAATTTTAAAGTGACTTTAATAAAGTCAATGTGAAATTAGAAAGTGAAAAGTGACTTTGGAAACAAATGACTAAGTGGGTCTTTATTAAAGTGGGGTGAATTAAAAAATAGAAAGTGAGATTTAAATGAGCATTTAATCTCAGCCCTAGATCTAAAGCTATCTCAGCGATTAGATTTAAAGATTCCCCAAAAGTCACTTAGGGTTAGGCTAAAGGAGGAAAATGAGGGAAAGGGTAATTCATTATTTCATGAGCAAATTGAGAGAGGAGAAGAGAAAGCTAAGGAGATTTTCTGAGCAGTGAAAAGAAAGAGGGCAGTAGTGAGGAGATTCAGCAAAAGGTACAACAGCATTTATTGGCACAAATACCAAGGCAGAAAATTCGTATAGCAAGAGAGGCACGATTTCCAAGAAAGGAGGCACAGAAATCAAGGAAGAGGGCAGCGACATTAAGCACATAGTTCGAGGCACAAAACTAGGCACGAATTTCGAGGAAAAGTATTGTTTGTTATTTTTGGCACAAAAACCGAGAAAAGGATAGCAGTTATAGCACGGTTGATTTCGAGGAGGGCTGCTATACAATCAGTACAGTCCGTACAGCACCATATAGCTTGTTCTAGCACGCTTCTCGAGGCGGCCATATAGCATTTATTGCTGTCATTAATGTTGTAATATTTTCTGTTTTGCAAGTTACTGATTTGGCACAATTTCCGAGGCAGTGTGCGAGCACGGAAATCGAGATAAGTCTGTAAATTTGGTTGCTAGAATTTTTACTTTGTTTTTCTGTTTCACTATAAAAGAAATATTCAGAAAATAAAGAGAAGCTTTTGAACTGGTTTTCCCCAAGAGTTGAGGGGGTTTTTCCAGGGTCAAGTTGACCAAAAATCAGCGTGTCAAAATTCTGTGTAGCTGATTTATTTTTCTAGGTTTTTATTTCTGCATTTCAGCAATGTGAAATTTCTAGAATTTGTGTTTTCAGAAAATATTTATTTTTTCCAGCATGTTGAATGTATGGCTATGGGAATGGGCATTTAACTATATGGGAGAAATAAGGAGAAACTTAAAACTGGGGTGGGTTATTAAAAGTTCTACATACCCTCCTCATATCTTTGATTGTTTGTATAAGAACCCTAGAAAAGTTCTCTGGAAAGCCCTAACCTAAGGGTATGTTGACAATGAATGAAACTCTAACCTACTTAGGGTTATTGATGAAGACAAAAAAAATTGCAATTGTGTTTCATAGTTTGATGATGTCATGTTTGGGACTTTGGTATGATCATGAAAACCCTAACTTGTTAGGATTGAATGATGTTGTCTAACATCCCAAACCTTTGAAGTTTTGGTGTAATAGGGTTTTCTTTGCTATGTTATGAAACCCAATATCTTTAGGGTTTGGTTGGGTCTATAAACAAAACCCTTGTTATGTATTTAAAGTCTATGAATGAAACCCTAGGTATGTGTTCATTTGGTTGAAACCCTAGCTTGGTCTAGGTCGGTATATGTCTATTGTGTTAATGTTGTCTGGCATATGATATGCTTATGTGTTAGCGCAAAGGATTTTGGTTGAGTCAATCCAGTACTTGGGCATCACAATTCCAACCTGGGTTTTGCCTAGCGTCTTGTAGCAAGTCCAAGTTCCTATTTCCATACTCATTTTATTCCATTCTGCTCATAGTTTTGTTGCATTTCCTCGTGTTTGATTTCCTATGTATGAGTTGAATTTCCTAGTTGTTCTTATAGTGCATGTTTTTGTTATTCACTTAATATTTCCGTTAGGAATACTACAGTGGTATCAGAGCCTTGATCTTGGCCCAATTGTGGGTAGGCAGCAAGATGATGGAAGATTTGGGCACGTATGCACAGTGACGAGTGAAGCCGTAAACAAACCCATGGCTCAAGAAAGAATTAGTATGCAGGAATTCTAGGGTGGAATCCGTTGGAACGATGAGAAATTGGCCCAGTTGAGGAAGGTGTCATACCAGATTCATCCTCATCCTTGCAACAGCGATAGTAGTGGTGCACAAGTTGCTGGGGTGCGGCCATCTACACTGTGTGGAGAAATTTGACAGAATCAGAGCACCAGATCTCCTCAAAAGGAGTAGAGAGGATAGGGACAGTTAGAGGGTGAGACCAAGGGGCGCTTTTGCTGGTGGAGACCTGGCTTTAGATATCAGGAGCCTAAGGAGGAGGTTGAGCATGAGGTTGTGGGCACATAGGAGTGTGAGGAGCATGTCAATGTCTCCAATGTGACGTAGGAGTCACCCTTGTTGGAGATTCCTTTGATAGCTCCGACTGACACCTTGGGAGAGAAAGTAGAGCACACACCCATAAGGCCATCCATTGACGAGGTGCTAGGAGACACATAGGTGTCCACCGTTGAGGAGGTACCATTCGTTGTTGAGGTATCCATTGATGAGGTGTTTTGGGTTGTGTCCAAGTTTTAAGGTGATAGTAGCGCACATCAGATTGATGAGGTGCCCAGAGACATATCCACCTTTAATGAAGAGTTGATAGGTACAAAGGTATCCATATCTGTGACAGAGATTCCAGATGGTAGCTACCTATCGTTGATTGTTGAGGATGTTATGCATGACAAGCTATCTATGCAGGGGCAGTTAGTGGCTCATGTTGAGCCCATGGTGGAGGAGGATGAGCAACCATCCTTGGAGTCAGCCATCAATGAGGAGCAATTAGGTGCATTGACAGTCGAAGAGTTGTCGTGCTTTCAGACGACAATACCCTTCAGGCATACATCAATGGCGCTTGCAACATTATTTGGCCGCCTTCCCATGTTGGTGAGAGAGAGGTCGCATTACCTAGGCAGATTACATGAATTGGCCAAACTAGCGAGATGAGGCGACACGAGTTGTGCAAGGTGCATGTAAATTTATGTAGATGTTCTATGCTTGATGCAACTTTACTTTCGCTACAGCAATCACATAAACAATCAAGTAAAACGCTGATAGAACATACTAGTAGATCAACAGAAGACAAACCAAAAACAGATAAACGTGTTGGTGCATTACGGCGGTCAACAAGATGCTTCAACCAGCAAAGTCTCCTTGGTCAGCCAACCCAACATGTGTCACAACAACCCTCAAAACAGCCACATGGTCAACTCAAAGTCAACCCCAAAAAAGTCGACGCAAAACAGCAGCAAGTAAAAGTCAACGCAACTCGGTCTTCGGTCAACCTTTGACCTCGGTTCTTGTGCCAAAATGTATGGCCTACATAAATCGAAGTCTGCACCAAAAATCATCTCCTTTGAACCATGCGTTGACCAAAGTCAACACTGGTCAAACCTGCGTGGAAACCCTAGCTGCAACAGAATTCTCTTTGTCCTTCTTTCCCACGTGTGAACCGAAAACTACCTCTAAGGAGCTCGAACCAATCAGAAGAGGAGAGATGATGTGTGAGGATGAGATGAGTGAAATATCCTCCAACATTAACTCTATTTATATCAATCACTAAGGGTGTGTGACACATTTGCTGGGAGTGTAAAACATTAAGGCCGACTTGCACATATTTTGAAAGTATTAAAAATAAATTCAAAATAAATGTTCTGCTCATCGGATCAAGATGATCATTAGATCAATCTTGCACCTCTCCAAAAGAGGAACCCAATAAAAATATTGGTGTCTTCATCTGAGCATCACAACATGGAGTTTGGACCTAGTTGTCCAATTTTAACACTCCCTCTCAACTAGGGCGAACTCCACTCACCTGTGCAATCAAACATCGTGCGTCATCCCGCCGTAACTTGCTTTGCTGGCCTCTTTATTTCAGAACAGAAGTGGGTCTGTCACAAAGGCATCATTCCCGGCTGACAAATTCAGCCCAGAGGTCTAAAACCTCTATAGGACTCACAAAGAGTCTCACACCAACACGAAGTTGGTTTATTTGACCCGAAGTCAGAAGGAGGTCTGAAACCTCACTGGACTTGATCCCAGATCAAGTGGTTGGACCGTGCCATCCTAGATAGAGAGTACGGCAATCTCTGATGCGTCCATCAGTCTTTGCTACTAGTCTCTAGCTTTTCCCACCTCATTGGCCAAATGAGAGGTATTTCCCATGAGCCCTGAACTCAATGGGTACGATGCATACAGGGCACAGATAATGAGAGGTGAACCAACTCAAACATCATAACGGTGGGGCAAAACCACCACAAGGTTTGGCAAGCCTAGCCTCGTGAGTGCTTATAGCTCTGAGAAGCTATCCCCAAAGCCCCCCAGAGCTCCCAGAGCTCATCGTCCAATAGGACCCACATCATAGGGTCGTTCCACTATACCAAGACTCTCACGGAAGGTTAGGAACTTCACCTTCTATAGGGGCTTTGTGAGAATATCCGCAACCTGCTCATCAGTTCCTATATGATCAAGCCTTACGGCGCCTCGTTGTACCATATCCCGGATAAAGTGGTCTTGATAATGATATGCTTGGATCAATCATGGAACACAGGATTCTCGGACAAACGAATCCCACTCTGGTTATCACAGAGTATCACGATGGTATCTAGCACATGTCCGAACAGCTCACTAAAGAGCTTTCGCAACCAAACTGCTTCACAACAGGCCATACTCGCTGCAATGTATTCGGCCTCAGCAGTGCTCAAAGCCACCGACTTCTGCTTCCTGCTCATCCATGATATCGAAGCAGAACCAAGATTTAAGTAGCATCCCGATGTGCTCTTACGATCCACCACACTGCCAGCCCAATCAGCATCAGTATATCCAAGGAGTGTCACGCTCCCGACAGTGTATCTCAGCACATGGTTTATCGTGCCCCGAAGATATCTCAGAAAATTCTTGGCACCAACCCAGTGAAAGTGATGAGGTTCAACCATCTGTTGACTCAAAGTGTTCACTGCAAAACATATATCTAGACAGGTGTTCACTAAGAACATCAGTGCCCCTATGAGTTGACGATACTCCGTAGGATTTGCTAATACGGGCCCAGCAGCGCTGCCACTCAACTTCTTGAAGATGAGCTCCATTGGTGTCGACATGGACTTGCAGTCCACCATACTAAATCTTTCCAAAAGCTTTACAATGTATTTTCCTTGAGAAAGGAAAATCTCGCCAGATCTCTGACAGACCTCCAGGCCTAGGAAATAGTGCATCAGTCCTAGGTCCTTCATCTCGAACTCAGCAGCGAGCTCCCTCTTGCACTAATGAATGAGAGGGTCAGCACTTGTCATGAAGAGGTCATCCACATACAGCACCAGAATGAGAGGCTTCTCCTTGACAACCTTGAAGTAAAGGTTCGGATCAGCATTACTACAAGTGAAGTCCAGCTTCATCAGGTAGCTATCTATCCTCTCGTACCAGGCTCTGGGTGCTTGCTTCAGCCCATAGAGGGCTTTCTTCAACCTGCAGACATAGGTGTCCCGATCTTGGACTTCGAACCCCAGAGGTTGCTCCACATATACCTCTTCCTTTATCGCACCATGTAGAAATGCGGTCTTCACATCCATCTGATGGAGACTCCATCCTTGCATAGCAGCAAGGGCTATAATAGATCGAATGGTGGTATATCGGACCACAGGTGCAAATATGTCATCATAGTTTATGCCTTCCTTTTGAGAGAAGCCACGGTCAATGAATCTTGCCTTGAACTTTTCAGCACTTCCATCAGATCCATGCTTGATCTGGTAGAGCCATTTCGAGGTGACAACTGCTTTGTCCTTCAGTCTTGGAACCACATCCCAGACATCATTCTTCATTATGGACTCATACTCTTCGTGCATAGCATCCTTCCAGACTTGATGCTTTACGGCTTCCTCAAAATATCTAGGCTCAGATTGTACAATAGTACTCATGGCTGCTAGATACCCAAAGTATCTATTCGTCTTCTTACTTTCATGGAATGTCCCCCTTGGGGCCATATGTCCCTCGGCATCCTCGAAAGTGTCCCTAAGCCATGATGGTCTCTTTCCCAGTGAAGGAGGTGGATCAATCGGGTCCATTGGTCCTTCAACATCAGGCATCGTCTCATCCTTCGGTTCATCTTGATTTCCAGGCCTTGCTTCATGATCTTCCTCAGATCTCGGAAGATTGACTACTTTCCTCAGGGAAGCATCTTCGTCAAAGGTGACATCGTGGCATATCTCCACTTCCCTTTGACCAGGCACATAGACTTTATAGGCCTTCGAAGTTTCGTTAGCCCACAAACATTCCTTTCTTCCCAGAAGCATCCATCTTTTTCCTCTTTTCTTTCGGCACATGAAAATAAACAGGACATCCAAAAACTCTAAAATGAGAGACGTCAGGGTTCTTACCAGAGAAAACCTCTTCGGGAGTTTTGGAGTCTAGAGCGGAATGCGAGCATCGGTTTTGTATGTACACAACAGTATTCGCAGCTTCTCCCCACAAAAGCTTCGGTAGACCTTGGTCACATAGCATGGCACGGGCAGCTTCCACAATGGTCATGTTCTTTCGTTCAGCAACGCCATTTTGCTCAGGAGTTTAGACAGTTGTGGTCTCCCTCTTGATGCCAGCTTCTCTGCAAAAGTCCTTGAACTCGTTTGTCTCATATTCAGTGCCATTATCAGTTCTCAAAATCTTGATCTTCTTCCCTGTCATATTTTCCACCAAGGCTTTGAAGGTACAGAACCACATGAAAGCCTCATCCTTTTTCTTTACGAAGTATATCCAAGTTTTGCGAGAGAAGTGATCTGTGAACGTCATATAATAAGAACATTCTCCCAAGGATGTCACAAAAAGCATACCAAATAGATTAGAATGGATCAATTGTACGACATCAGTTGTCTCGGTGACACTTGAGGGGAAAGGTCCCCTTGTATGCTTTCCTTCGGCACAACCCTTACATACACCTTCATGATTATTTGAAAACTCGAGCATCCCTGTCACCACCTTCCTTACTTCGGGAAGGGCCTTGTAGTGAAGGTGTCCAAACCTCCAGTGCCATAGTTCAATCTGTCGAATAGTATCACATGTCATTGTTTCCAATGGACTTCCTCCAACCTGGTAGGGTGTATCAACACTAAACCCAATCGTGATAGCTTCCTTGAAGCTCTTCTTCCACATGTGCACCTTTCCATCAGTGAATGCCACATTGAAACCTTTGTCTTCCATGGCCGATATAGACACAAGGTTCTTCTTCAAATTTGGTATATAGAGTACATCCTGCAAGCGGAGGATTTGACCTTGAGACAAATGGAGGGTCACAGTCCCTATCCCTTTCATGGGATATGTGGCATTATCTCCAAGGATAAATTTCCAGATTAGTATCATTCTCAATCATATCAGAGTGCTTCCTTGAACCCAGTGATGTGCCTTGAGGCACCACTATCTATCAACCAGACATCCATAGTGTCAGGTGGAGATGCAACAGAGAGGGCAGATACAAGAATGTACTGATTTCCTTTATCAACAACATTTGATTCCTCATACCTGGAGTTTCTTGACCTTTTGAAAGGTTGATCATTTCCGTCGGAAGGAGCCTTCCTCTTTCCCTTGAACCTGTTGTTCCTTTGATTGCCATTCCTCCGGTTGTTGTTGTTGTCATCACCATCGGGAGAATCCTTCTTGAAAGGACATTCTCTAGCATAGTGACCTAACCTATGACAAGTGAAACACTTGCCCTTCTTTCCTTGGGCCCCCGCTTTTCCTTTGTTCTTTGGACCACCAAAGTTCTTCTTTCTAGAATGAGTAGCGTAGGCAGCATTTCCTTCATTTCCATACTCCTTCATTCTTGTCTCTTCTTGAACGCATCTCGATAGTACTTCATCAAAGTCAGGTATCACATTATTATTGAGAATGGTAGTGTTGAACACATGCCATTCGAATGGGAGCCCTCCAAGTGCGGTGAGTACCATCTCTCGATCAACTATTATCTCCCCAATAGCCAGCAGATTATTCCTGATCTCGGTCAGCTTCAAAAAGTATGATTGAACAGACTCATCCCTGCCTCTCTTTAGATTCTTTTATTGATTCTTGAAGAATAGTACTTGATTTGCATTGTTGGCCTTGAACATGAGGACCAACTTATCATACATCTCTTTGGATGTGCTTAGCTCAGAGATGTAGGCCACCAGACTCTTATGAATGGATTCCCTGATCATCAGCCTTGCTTTGATCTCCCCCTTCTTGTACTTTGTTTTGGCAGCAGCAGTAGCAGTGGATGGAGGTTCTTGGATTTTACCCTACACATAGTCCATGACATCTTGGTCTTCCAATTTAAGATCCAATATCATCTTCCAAGCATGGAAGTCATCCTTCCCAGTCAATTTGTCATCCTCCTTGAAGCCATAGCTTGTGGAACACATTTTCTTCTTCAATGATTGCTAAATAGAGCTTGTCTTCACCTCAGCTCTGATACCATGTAAAATTATGTACATGTTCTATGCTTGATGCAACTTTACTTTCACTATAGCAATCATATAAACAATCAAGTAAAATGTTGATAGAACATACTAGTAGATCAACAGAAGACAAGCCAAAAACAAATAAATGTGTTGGTGCGTTACGGCGGTAAACAGGGGGCTTCAACCAGCAAAGTCTCCTTGGTTAGCCAACCAAGCATGTGTCACAACAACCCTCAAAACAACCACACGGTCAACTCAGAGTCAACCCCAGAAAAGTCAACGTTGCCCACAAAAGTCAATGCAAAACAGCAGCAAGTAAAAGTCAATGTAGCTCGATCTTTGGTCAACCTTTGACCTCGATTCTTGTGCCAAAATGTACTGCCTGCATAAATCGAAGTCTGCACCAAAAATCAGTTCCTTTGGACCATGTGTTGACCAAAGTCAACGCTGGTCAAACTTGCGTGGAAACCCTAGCTGCAGCAGAATTCTCTTCGTCCTTCTTTCCCACGTGTGAACCGAAAACTGCCTCCAAGGAGCTCGAACCAATCAGAAGAGGAGAGATGATGTGTGAGGATGAGATGAGTGAAATGTCCTCCAATGTTGACTCTATTTATATCAATCACTGAGGGTGTGTAATACATTTGCTGGGGTTGTACAACCTTAAGGCCGACCTGCACATATTTTGAAAGTATTAAAAATAAATTCAAAATAAATGTTCTGCTCATCGGATCAAGATGATCTTTAGATCAATCTTGCACCTCTCCGAAACAAGAACCCAATAAAAATATTGGTGTCTTCATCTGAGCATCACAACATGGAGTTTGGACCTAGTTGTCCAATTTTAACAGTGCAGCATTTGCAAGATGGACGACTTGTTCCATGTATGGTTGTCCGTGCATTCGATCCCTCTCTCAGGGTTTAACGGCAAAAAATATTGAGTTAGTATCTGGTGGAGCTGGCTAGGAGGTTAGATGCATCCATAGCGACAGATCAGCAGAGGCTATGGATTACCAGAGGGGATCGAGGGCCAGACGGTTGTTGGGACCCGCCGGGATTGTTGGATGATTAGCCTACTGCGGCGGGGAATTGAGCGGAGGGTGGCATTGGCGAGCCACTAGTCAGGGTATTGTACCAGACCATATACAATTGGTAGGTATATTGGACACACAGAGCTACTGGGATGGGATTAGTAGTGCCATTCCACGTGCGTGGGAATGAGTCGCCTAGGTCTATCTGGGAGGCAGAGTGTAGCTCATTATGGAGGGCTTCTGCCAAAATGGTGGAAACATTGGCGCATACGAGATGGCATATGATACGAGTGTGAGTACGACAATAAGCGCGGTGGCCACCCCGAGGGGTACAGAGATATGTCTGAAGTGGAGCCAAAAAGAAGACGGAGAGATGACGATGCATACATACCCAATTTTAGATCATAGCATCCAGTGTTGTATAGAGGTATGCAGAGATGATGAAATGCCATTATGACTAGAGATGCTCACACATATATGAACATAGACTCAGATGCACCATTGTAAAGAAATAAGAACAATAATACTGGAACGCTCCTTTAAAGAACTACATACCGTTGTCAAAACTACACAGATTTTACTCTGGCATTCAAGTGACAGTAAGAGAATTATTGCCAATTGTTACCTCAAAACCATCACTAGAAAAACCTGAGATCTAATCAATGATATTAAACCCTGAACATCAGAGTATGAGGAGGAAATAAATTATCGAAAGTGCAAATGTTAGGTTAACAGTGTAAAGCGTTCAAGGACTTCAGGATTGGTTTAACCTTTTTATGGCTTCAAATAAAATTCCAGTTACATTAAAATGTCCTCAAATGGTTGAACTGTGAATCATAGATTTCTCAGTACCATCCTTCTGTGCATTTGATTAACTTTGTGGAAGCACATGTACGATTTCCTCAGATTTCATCCTAGTAGCAGTGTAGAAAAAGGTTATGATCCTATACCCTTTCATCTTTACCACAGAACCATTACCAAATTGCAGGAGGTGGTCTACATACATTAAATGTGATGTTTTTTGCTAGTTTTTGTAGCTTAGGATGTGTTCTAGCCGCTAAATTTGGTTGACACGCTAAAATACATGAGATCTTCAAAACCCAGAAATCGTTTCTAGAAATTCCACCTAGAGATGACTTAATTAGATTATTAGCCGATTTTTGAATATTTCCTTAAGTTTAAACTTAGGGAATATGGTTAATTAATCAGTGTTAATTAAGTCAAGCTGAGAATAGTCGAGAAACTCACACAAATCGACTTCAAGATGATCCTAGCCATTGATTAAGATTTCATCTTGGTCGTTGGAGTCCCAACAAAGGATTATAAGAAGAAGTTGATGGGCACTTGGAGAAGATACACCAGAATTTTGATTTCCTTAGCAGATCGATTTCCAGAGAGCAGCAGCAGTTGTCGAAAAGCCAGAAATCAAAGCATAGACAGTGAGGGGCAGGGACAGTTTTTCCAAATCTAGAGAGTTAGCTACAGGAGGGTCGAGTTTCCTCAGTGAGGTTGCGCAGAAGCTTTAGAGGTAGGGTATTTGGCCAAATAGAGGGTTGATTCAATTATTGGAGGCCGGGAAGATTTTCGGAAGGTGCCAGTCAGTCATTCTCAAAAGCTAGATTGGGCAGATGGCTTGATCAGTTACAGTGCTAGGAAGAGTGTTCTAGTGTCTGCGCAGGCTTGACGCATAGGCTGATGCAGGGGTTTCGTGGACCCATTAAGAGCCAGTTTCGGAGATGGATCCGTGTCGGGTGAGACAAAATTTCTTTCATTAATTTTTGTAGCCAGATTCTCCTGTAGTGGATTGCCAATTCGTGCATCCATATTGTACTCAGATTTTCTCACTACTGCATACTAACAAAAACTCTCAGTTGTTGCGCTAGTTTTCCCAAGTTGAGTTGTTCCCGAGACATTTGTCCAAAAATAACAGTGTCATTTTTATGTGTGTGTGCTAGTATTTTCTCAGTTTCTAGAGCTATTTATTTTCATAGAATTTTATTTGTGAAGGTTTCAATGTGTTTAATTCAATGTTGTTGTAGCAATAAACTTAATAATTAATTTATCTGTTAGAATAATTAATACCAGTTGCTACAATAGGATTTCAGTTTTGAAATTTTCACATGGTATCAGAGTGTGAGTTATCAATTAGAATAATTAATACCAGTTGCTACAACAGGATTTCAGTTTTGAAATTTTCACATGGTATCAGAGCGTGAGTGATCAACCGAGAAGCTCAGAATAGGAGGAAAGAATTTCACTGCTCAGTAGGAGCAGCAAGCCAAAATTATTGAGGCAACACAAATCCTTGACAAACAGGTCGAGTTGCTAGGGCAGGAATTCGATTTTCCGTTGTAGGGTTGCAGCAAAATCAAGTTGCCCATGTTAGTGATTCCAACAATCAGAGGGAGCAACTACAGCTCAGATTTTCGCTGAGCAGATTCCTTGGTTGGATCCAGAGGGTTTTGCCGACGCAGAACCAGTGTCGGGTGGAAGAGAAAAGCACACACAACAGAGAGAAAATTTTTCTCAAGGAACTTTCAGTCTCAGAAGTTCGATTTTTAGCATTAAGATTAGCATCTAGCAGATCTACGCATTCCGAAAGGGAGTGCGAATAGCAGAGTAATAGCCAAGCAAAAATAAAGAAGGAGATTTCGACATTATTCGAGATGGCCACAGCAGCGCTTAGAGATGGGGATAGGTTGGATGGATCTTCCAACTATGTCATCTGGAAGGCTAGGATGTCCTTCCTTCTAGATGAATATGGCCTGAAAGCCTACATAGATAATGTGGTGGCAATTCCCCAGGCTGTGGATCAGCAGAAAGAATACAGGAAGGAAACGGTGAAGGCGCAGTGGTTTATCTTGGATGGAGTCTGAGACCATATAGTCGCACATATAACGGCCAAGGGAACGGCCAAAGAGATGTGGGATGCTCTCTCCAGGCCTTATCAGGGAACTTCTGAGCAGCGAAAGATGTTCCTGGAAGAAAATTTGAGATGCATCAGGATGCAGAAGGGGGAAGGCATAGATCCCTACCTCACCCAAATTCAGGAGGTCCAATACCAACTTGCAGTTGTTGGGGTAGCGACTCAACCTTCAGAGCTAGTATGGTTGGGACTAAACAGTGTCTCGGAGGATTGGCAAGTCTTCGTCCAAAGCATATTGGGCAGAGGCAAGCTACCAAAATGGGACAAGGTGTGGTCCGACTTGCAGCAGGAGGAGTTGAGACGAGCTCTGCTAAAGAGTTCCATTAGTGGCAGCAGCAGTAGCAGCGAATTGAAGGTGATGAAGGAGGAGGAGAATGTGGCCCTCGCATCAAAGGGTCCTAGTCAGGCGTAGGGGGAGAAAAGAAAGAAGAAGGGACTATCTAAGTTCAAGTGCTTCAGGGGTGGTGCGTTTGGCCACTACAGTACCCAGTGTCCTCTCAGAAAGAAGGACAAACAGGGGAAGCAGGACCAGGCAGCAACACATGCTGAGATCGATAGGTTGTCCTCCAGGTTGGAGGAAGACTTCGCAATCTTCATCGATATACCTCCAGGAGTGAGCCGGGGTGACTTGGAGTTGTAGCCCCAGAGACCTACAGTTTTGGGCAGGGTCCTTGAGGAGTCCACCAAATGGATCATTACCTAGCTATGGGGGCCCACAGTATTCAGTAGCAGGATGGATCAGTGGCAGTTGATGCAGTCAGAACTAGAGTGACAATTGTAGACTAGTAGCGGTCGAATGTTGGGGAGCACAGTGCAGAGTTGGCTGCAGTGGAGAGTGGCACAGTGCACAGTCAACAGCAACACAGAGTCTTTAGTGACAGTGCAGAGGCTAGTAGCAGTCAAAGACTCGAGAGCAGATGCATCATGCTGAACACAATTGATTCGATATTTCAGATGCTTCTTAGTTGTAGATGTTGCAGTTGCAGCAGTAATAGATGAGAGGAAGTTGCAGTGCAAATACAGTGTTGGAAGAAGTTTGCAGTGTCAACAGCAGCACAGATGCAACATTAAAGTTGCACAGTGATTGGTGGGCAGTGACATGCAGTCATAGTGGCCAGACATCAACAGCGTGACAGGAGATGATACATAGGCAGAGTGTTGTGGCAAGGGTGTGCAACACTAGAACACACTCCTCGCTAAGAGGGAGTGTTAGTTTTTGTAGCATCGAATGTGTTCTAGCCACGAAATTTGGTGGATAGACTAGAATACATGAGATCTCCAAAACCCAGAAATCATTTCTAGAAATTCCACATGGACATGACTTAATTAGATTATTAGCCGATTTTTAAATATTTCCCAAGTCTAAACTTAGGGAATATGGTTAATTAATCAGAATTAATTAAGTCAAGGTGACAATAGTCTAGAAACTCACACGAATCAACTTCAAGATGATCCTAGCCATTGATTAAGATTTAATCTTGGTCGTTGGAGTCCCAACAGAGGATTATAAGAAGAAGTCAATGGGCACGTGGAGAAGATACACCAAAAGTACGATTTCCTTGGTAGATCGATTTCCAGAGAGCAGCAGCAGTTGTCAGAAATCCAAAAAAGGAAGCAGAAACAGTGAGGGGCAGGGACAGTGAGTCTAGAGGAGATTTTCCAAATCCGAAGAGTCAGCTACAAGAGAGTCAAGTTTCCTCAGTGAGGTTGCGCAGAGGCAATGCAGAAGCTTCAGAGGCAGAGTTTGATTTGGCCAGACAGAGGGTCGATTCAGTTGATGGAGGTCGAGAAGATTTCCAGAAGGTGCCACTTAGTCATTCTCAGAGGTTGGATTGGGCAGATGGCTTGATCAATTGTAGTTCTAGGCAGAGCATTCTTGTGACTGCGTAGGCTTGACACGGACGCTGACGCAGGGGTTTCGTGGAGCCAATTCAGAGTCATTTTCAAAGTTGGATCAATGTCGAGTGAGACAAAATTTGTCTCACTAATTTTTGTGGCCAGTTTCTCCTGTAGTGGATCACCAGTTTGTGCATCTAGATTGTACTCATATTTTCTCACTGCTGCATAATAATAAAAACCCTCGGCTCCTACATCGGTTTTCCCAAGTTGGGTTTTTCCAGGTGTTAGCACTCCACCAGATTTCTGAAGGCTAAGAAGGATACTAGCAAAGGTAACCACATACCACTTTGACCTAGTAGCTAGCCCTACTAGGCTGAGAGGGCTCTCTCAATGAAATTCACAGCCAAATGGGTTGGATCATGGAAATTTTAGGCTAGGTATAGCAGGCTCTACGGTTTGATTGATTTGGATTTGGTGCTGGATGGTGGATTGGGTCTAGGAAGAACTAGGTCAGGGCTCTGAAAATCAGATTTGCAGAGATGTAATGGGGCAAGGTAGCACACACTTTAGCACTTTCAAGGTATCCTAGTGAATATGGTAGATTGATAGGGTTTCAAAACAAGCATGGGAATCATGAATTAGTTTATATCAAAAGAAAGTGAACATAACTGTGATAACTTCTCCAAAACAGAGCATTGAAATCAATGAAGTCTGCTTATCAAACTTAAAAATCAATCACATAAGACATGGACATGAATATGGAAGGTACAATACTTTCAAACATATGAAAACATAAGAAGTAACACTGCTAAAACACATACCACATAAATCCCACCACAATATCTGCAAACTTTGTTTATTAGTTCTTGCCAAAATCATTGAATACACTAGTATTCCAAGATAAATTCCACAACATCAAACCTTTGGAAATGATTACAAACTCTCTAATATGGGCAAATACATGATAGGATAGCTCATCAGGTAGGAAATCCTATTCAAGGTTCATCGTAAATGACTTTGATAACTCCTCACCTAAAACTAGAAAAGTTGAAATAGTTTCCAATGTTTTAGACAAAGTTTAAGAGAGCTTATCTTCTCATTACTTACAATTTTCCTCGTATAGTGAGGCCAAAACCAACTAAGAAGCCTAAACTAAACATAATATATTACAAGACATCGAATTTGATATGATTCATGGCATGAAAATGTCTCCAAACTAGATGGGTCGCTCCAGGAACAAAAAGGTCGCACCAGAATTGACCAAAACAGCAATTTAGCAGAAAGGTCACAGAAAGGTTGCGCCAATTGGGATCTGATTTTGGCTGACTTGTAGGAGTCCAAACTGCATTCTGGAAGTTGGGTTGAGTAGCCACGCGTGTCTTCTTTCCAATGAGCTATCAAACTCCAAAAAATACCCATGGGAAGGCCTCTAAAACTTGTTTTTCCCAACCTCACTCAGAAAGGTCGCACTAGTCCAAAATATGTGGCAGAACCATGAAAAAGGTGAGGGTTTTTGTATTTTTCATCAAATTTGGAAGCTGTTATGGAAAACCCCTTCAGATTTGGCATGTACATATGAATATCTACCCATCCATGTAGAGAAAACCTTATTTGAGTGTTCTAAGAAAAAGGGTCACACCTTGGTGCGACCTTTTTGTGCATCATTTTCAGCAAAATTTCAAAAAAATTCAAATTTCTCCAAAACTTTCAGAATTTTTTCCTTAATGGCTCTGAATGTTAGGCTAAACATCCAAGGATGTTTTAAATTTTAGCTATCAATTTCACTCCTAGACCTCTCTTTCTTGTCTCCCTTTGTTTGTCTTGGACCTCTTGAAGTTTTGTTTTCAATTGCTTAATCTTCACTTGTGCAATTTGATTTATGGTTTGATATCGGGCAATCATATTTGTGAATCTTATTATCCCTGTTTGGAGTCTCCAAAAGCTTTTCCAAGTCAAGGTTGACCTTGTCAAGCCAAAATTCTTTGTCTTCATTGATTTCTTCAATCATCCTCTCCTCAAATGCGAGTTGCTCACCTGTAGGGTTTTCTTCTCTGTTTTTTCTGCAAAGTCTTCTTGAGACCCATAGTTCTTGGTCTCTTCCTCTTTCCTTGGTGTTCAGGTTCATTATATTCAGCCACTTTTTTTCCCCTTTCTTGTTTATTTGCATCAAAAAATTTCTTCTCCAAGATCAATTGATTTGTCTTCAATTGACTATTTTCCTAGTCAAGAAATGATCTGACAAATTGAGCCCTTGCTAGATTGTCTTGGAGCTTTTGATCTGAGCCTCCTTGTCTTTGATTGTTCTCTGCAAATTTTCATGGTCATCATGGTCCTCTAGGTCAACCAGATCAAAATCATGTTCCTCCTCATCATGCAAAGCTGATGATGATCCCTGTGGCGAAATAGGCTTGGCCCCTTCCTCTTTCAGAGGAGCAAACACAAGCCTCCTGCCTCTCTTATAGGTGAGAGTAACCTCAGGCATAGGTCTCTTTGAAATCTCAGCCTGTTTGTTGGATGAGCAAAGCTCCATGGGCTGTGCAGACTTTGACCTTGATGGTGTTGTTTTGCTTGGAGAAAGAGTGGGACTAACACCAGGAGCCGTGTTTAGTTTGTCCATGAATGTTTGCAAGGTGATTTGCTTGGCTGAAAGCTTGTGAATGACCAAAATCTTAATCCAGCTATGATGGAATAGGTTGGTGATGTGAGGTTGTCCCTTGGTCTTGACCTTTTTAGTCATCTTCACCACATTTCTAAACAGAAAATTGGAAAAATTAAGTGCCTTTGCAGAGGTGAAGTGCATAAGCAACCTAACATGATACCTGTACATTCTGGAAAGCCTCCCTTCACAAGTAATATATTTCATAACGATTTTCATTAGGGGGGCATACTTTTCACGGAGAAATCTGAAAGGAATAACATGTTCAAGAATATCCTTGAGGTTAGGTTTTAGGAACATTTTGTAATCATCAAGCTGTAAATCCATACCCTTAAACCAGTTTTCACCCTGATTTGGAATACCTGTGGCTGAGGAAATATGGTTTGGTGAAACACTAAACTCAACCCCTACTATGACAACTTTGTCTATGTGAAAATTATGGGCAAAGAGGCTGGTCAAAGGAACATGAGAGCAAACCTCTGTGATCATCTCACGAAATTTCATACATCCAGCATTTTCAAAACATTTTTTTACAAATGGAGAGGCATTAATTTCACTTAAACTGATGGGCTCAAATCTTGAATGATGTCCCCACTTTTTGTTTGCTCTTTGTTTCACTCTCCATGGATTCTTTTTGAATGATAGGCATTAGTCAAATTTAGGGTTTGTAGATGATAGGTCACAGTGGTTTTGAAAACAGAGGAAAGGTAGCGTTAATATAGAAATTTCCTCGAGTGTTTTGAGGTAACGAAGGTGAGTATGAGATGGAAACGTTGTGATGAATATTATTTCATGAGATGAAATGGTGTGGAAATAATTTTATGCACTGTGCAATGGAAACATGGTAGAAGGCTAGGGTTTAATATAAATTAATGGTAAATAAGTAATGAGTGATGGAGAGTGTGTAGGATAGGGTTTCTGTAGAGTGTAGGTGATAGTATGAGTGAATGAAAGTTGAGTTTCCTTCATTAAAACCATGAAGAACACAAAAACTGATGACAAATTTGTTGAAGTAAATCCTGAGAAGAAACCCCTTTTTTCCTTGATGAAATTGCTTTGAAAAGAGGTGTAGATGATCACTTACTGATTATTGAAGCTTGATGAACCTTTGAACACTCTTAGGAGGCTATCAAAACACTGAAGCTCGCTCTGAAACCATGAAGAAACTCCAAATTGTGAAACACTGGCAGTTCTGCAGAAAGGTCGTGAAAAGGTCACGAAAGGGTCACAGAAAGGTCGCGAAAAGGTCGTGCTAGACCAGTAAGGTCGCGAAAAGGTCGCACCTCTCCAGAAAGGTCGCAGAAAGGTCACGCCTCTCTGAAACTTGCAGAAAAACTCTCCTTCTCTCAAAATTTTCGGCTTCTCTTGATTTGCACAGTGATGTCAAGAGGAACAAAGGATATGAAGAGTAAAAATAAGTCACTTTAGCTCCTCCATAGGCTTTTATATTTGCTTTTGATGTCTTAGTAACTAATGAGATAGGATGGCCCACCTCACCAATTTACCTTTGCTTTTTGAACTTTAGGATCTTTTTGGCATTTTGGAACTTTAGAACCAATATTACATATAGGAACAAAATTACATTTGAAATCAAATTTATTGAAAATACTTGCCTATTACCACTCATCCAAAGGCTGGATTTTATGCATGAAGTGGCAATTTAGTGACCTTGAAACCCTAATGACCTAATGAAGACTCCTGACTGAATGAAATCATGATGGAGATGACTGAAATGATAATGACAACCTCTGAATGATGATACACTCAGCTTATTTGATGATATGAACCAGGAATTTAAAATTTTGGAAAGAGTGGAAATAGTCCTCGACCTAATACCTAGTGACCAAGTTTTTGCTTCAAAACTTGTTTAAATGACAAAAATTTGATTCAGGAACCCTATTAAGACATGATACGAGTCCATTTGATCATTGGTGACAAGATGCAAAGACTGACACTAACACCAGGGACATTTGTCCAAAAATAACGGTGTCATTTTTGTGTGTGTGTGTGTGTGCTAGTATTTTCATAGTTTACAACGCTATTAATTTTCCGCATAATTTTATTTGGGAAGGTTGCAGTGTGCTTAATTCGATGTTGTCATAGAAATAAACTGAATAATTAATTTATCAGTTAGAAGAATTAATACTAGTTGCTGCAATAGTATTTCAGTTTTGAAATTTTAACATTTTCACTCCTGCTATCTCGATGCCTCTTATTGTCATTGAACTGAGTTTATCTCAAGTATTAGTTGTCGTAATCCATATTTGAGCAAAAGAAAGAGGAGGGAGTTGTCTTACTGTAGAATTTCCTTGAAATTATGCCACTACTTGAATGAAAAAACCTGGAACTAGTTTGTAACACCAAGACACGGAATATCTCTATCAATTTGCAACGAAATGGAACAGGATTAAAGGCACATCACCAAACTCCACAGGAGAGTCGAGTAACCCAGTAACTTAGGTTCATTTGATGTGTCCTCCCTATTCATGAACAGTACTATAAGGCATAGTTACTGTTGGCCTGTGACCGCACTCAACATGGAGAAGTAATCCCTATAAGGAAATCACAGGGCAGAGGTGTGAATGTTTAAGGGGAAGGCCAAGCAATTCAAGTGCAGGTCGGGCGACCCCACTTCCACCTCACCACTTCACCTTCTCCTCACCGCACTCCACACATTGCAAACCATAACATTTACCCTCCACTAATTATCACAAAATACTTCTAACTATGATCTTCCGACGGGCCCCACTTCCGCCACGTCACCCATTCTCCGCTCACCGTACATCGCTCCCCGCAAGATTTAACTTTTACCTACTGCTGCTCATATGTAAAACCTTCCGATTGCGATTTGCGATGTGAGTTGGGCCCCACCTCCGCCTTGCCACGTCGCCCTCCCACCATCGCACCTCTCACATCACAAACCATAACATCTACTCCTATTTTCTTAAATGTTAACACTCCCGCTTGCGATTTGCGATACGAGCTTGGGCCCTACCTCCTTGCCACGTCATAAATCACCCCTCCGCGGCCTTTGTCTCATCCCACTAAGCTCCCCATCCAATACACTAACCATCCATGCCCCCCTTCGAAATCTGGTTTCCAGTCTGCAATTCAAACACAGCATGTGCTTTTGGGTGGAGCACACAATTATGGTTTAATCAGTTTGTTCAGGAAATCTCCGCTAAAGAGCTAGGCATGCATAGCACGACTGGCCATTTCACAATTGTTAAGTGGAAATCATGAGAATGAGGGAGTGGAGGCTTTCAAACCACGGATGGAATCATATGATGGAAGTCAGACTTGTTAATCTAGATTGTTATTGATGGAAATATGGCAATAGGATGCTAGATGGATGATGGAAGACTACTTGAAGACATGATACTTCATATGATTAATCACATATCACTATGGCATGGTGAATTGATGACATTATAACTTGGAGAAGGCAAAAATCAAACCATAAAGAAGCCCAACTCTCGAAGGAATTCTACCCTACCTCCATTTCCGCACCAATAAATGACCAGTGACATTAAAAAATATTTTTCACTACCTTAGAGGAGGAATTTCTCTATGAGACCTTCACCATCCTCTAGAGCATATTTTTAGCTTTCTAATGAGCTATCACTTGGCCTGAAACCCCAAGTATTCTAAGAAATATGAATTTTTCAAGTTCAACAAATTTGTCTGGTCATTAAGCCGACCTAAACTCTCTTCCATGTCGGCCTGCCCTTACGGGACATGTCCTTTCAGTTTGCTGAATGAGTTTAAGTATATATAAGAACTTAAATCATCTACTTCGGATCATCTTCTCACTCAACAAATTACAGAAGTTCGGTGAAGAAAGGTGGGTTCATATCTCATGAACCAAAGCATTTCTGAAAGGGCTATTCTTTGAGAAAGTTTTCGGTGCAAATTTCTGTGCACTTTTGGAGTAACTCTGGATCTGTGGAACCGGTACAGTTCAAGGGTTGCAGTGAACTGTGGTAGAGCAGTCTTACATTTAGGTGGTTTTTACACCTCATCATCGGTACTGTTCAAGGGTTGCAGTGAACTGTGGTAGATCTGTGCTATATCATTTCAGTCTTGAACCTGTGTTGTAACTTCGATCTTATTATAGAAGTTTAAGATGTGGTTGTTGAGGGTTGTCTTCACTGTTCCAGATTCAGGGCTGTATTACAAGCATCAAAAAGTTCGGATCTGCTATAGGCTACTAGGGATTTTTGAAGACCAGTCTGTCCATAAGAAGTCCTAGTGCAACATGGTGCTAGAAGTTTAGTAAACGGTGAAGTTTTAACTCCTTAATGCAGTTGGTGAAGTGCTGGTGCGGTACAAAAGCATAAGTACAGTGTGTTGCAAGAACAGTGGGACAGAATTAATGGATAAGTGTGGTGTTGAATAAACGGTGCAGTATGGTGCAGAATTGATGATGTAGACTTGTGCATTGAAGCACATTTGAACTAATAATTCAGTGAAGAAGCAAAGAAGGATTGGTGTCCTTGGGGTAGGTGCCCCTAAACTCAAGGTTGGTGCCTTGGTGAAGATAGGGTCGAAGCCCTAGAGGTCGGAGCCTCATCAAAGTCCAAGTTGGTGCTTGGCAACAGGTTGGTGCCTAATTCATTGAAGGGTTGGTTCCCTCACACATCTATTGTACTCAATTATTTTGAAAAGGGATTGAAGTTCTTATTAATCCTTAATAATATCATTATTATACACCTTTTTGTTTTTTAATTGTGAAGAATCTAACTGGCAAAAATTAACAATTGAAAAGAAATACTGATTCACCCCCCTCTCAGCATTTCCAACAAGACTGCCCACCTGTTCACAACCACTCCTCGCCACCCCTTTTGAAGATTCCGGAATTTGGCCTCCGTGGCCAACTGTGTTGTTTCTTTTTACTATTAGATTGTGATGCTTTACTGGTGAAATCTCGATTTTACCCAATTCTATTTTGATTTTCTGTTTGCAGAAGTGATTGCTTGATGCACGCTCTACTAGTTTGTTAGGATACTTTGGTTTTCACATGTGTGGGTCGATCAAGAGTGATTATTCGATCGTAAACCCTCAGGGAGAACTCTATATGTAGAGAGTTCAAAGACGAAAGAAAGGTTCTTAATTTTGGAGAAATTTTGCTGTAGTTATGTGCAATTGTGCTCTGAGATACATTTTTGGGAGAGTTGTTTTGAACTTAATATGATACAGCGTTGTTTATTTGAATTCCAGATGGGGCAATGAGTAGTATGTATCTGTGTTCACTTGTTTATTTTCAATCTCCTGTTTATGTATAACCATCTTTTCATGCTCTACTGCTATGGATGATTCATGTAATGTAGCTACCGGGGGTATGCATTTTTATCCATGAATTCGTTTTATGTATAACGCTCATGTGTTAAACTTGTTGCACTTCCTTAATTCGCGCTCCACGAATCTCTACTGTTAGTCATATCCCACTTACATCCGTTTCCTCTGAGTTCATGGGAGACAGATTCTTAAGGATTTTAAGCTTGTCTTTTGTGTATTCCTCCTCCGTTCTTCCTCAGCACCTCTTCATAATCTGAAAGCCTCTGCTCATTGTCTCATACTTGGCCCATTTGAAAGCCATCCAGCCATTCAGCCACTTGAGCCCTCTTCCAGTATAGGGTAATTCACATTAATCAGACTCCAAGTTCTTCTCCTTTCCTGAACCACCAAAACCATTATTTCCCTTGATTTATATTCTGTCAGAGGCATCTGTACAATTGTCGACATTTAACCTCTGATTTTAAGATGTCCTATGCAATGGTCTTTTGCAACTCAAGGTTGTCTCTAGGAGCTACAACAGTTACCAAGGTCAAGTTTGAATTTCAATTTGTATTCAGTATGGTATAGGAAAATATATATATAATTACCCCATTCTCGTAACCATGCATCAAGAATCAGGTAACTTAGTAACCACTTCCGGTTAGTGGGGCATTGTTACATAGAGTGACCCCTGTATTGATGCCACTGACATTGGTGAATAAAAAAGATCCAAGATACCCTCGAACCTACTCTCAGTTCTTGGAAAAGCAACCTTGGCATTCTTACCAAGTGCACACCCTCTACACATGCCCTATTACTCAATACTGAACATTGTGAGACCAATGACAATTTCCTTCAAAATTGACAACGCCTTACAATGCAAGTGTCCCATCCTACTACACCACAACTCACGCAAATTCTCACTATTGTGTACCAAGCCCTCGACTGGCATCCCCTGCAACCTATGAAGATTTCCCTCTTTAATCCTAATGACCACTTTTGTGTTAGAATTAGCTCCTTATGGACATATGAGTACTTGTCCCTTCTCAAACACCACATCAAATCCTCTACTCTTCATAGTTGAGATTGACATCAAATTCTTCCTTAACCCTAGCACATTAAATACCTCAACCTCCAATGACCATCCAGACTCGAGCTAGAACATGATAGTTCCAACACCCCTCATTGTATACCTTGGCATTATTACCAAGTTCCACATGTAAATTGAAGTCTTTCTATATCAAACTATTGAAGAGCTTTTGTGTAATTGTCATGTCGCATGATGTACCATTGTCCAAGTACTAAGCATTCCTAATGGTGGTGTTGGTAGATAGACAAAAGACCAATGAGAAGACCTTGAATTTTCCTACAAACTCATCAACTTGTGTTGATGTTGTTTTCTATTGCAATTTCCCCTTCCTCCTCTTCTTCTTCAGACATTATGATACATGTGAAAATTCTAGTGCAGTATCTCGGTTTATTTCTCCTACTTGATTTAGATTAATACAAGTTATTTTCAGAAATTAGATTCAAAAAATACTGAAATAAACACAACTACAGCCTACACATGCAAATCATTTACTGAATAATACGCTCATGCAACAAAGTGACACATGGATTTTTGGACATAAGTCCCTGGAAAAACCCAAAGCGGGAAAACCGATGCAGCAGATATGAGGGTTTATTATTAAGTAGTTCTAAGTACAGTGAATCTGCGTTCCGAATCTGGAAAAACCGACAGAGAATAAAAGAAATCAAATCTGCAGCTAACTTGAAGTTCTAGTGCCAAATATCTGACTGATCCACACCCTCAAATGGGATTTACAAAACTCAACACGGATCTTGCCCTAGAAACCCTCAGCGTTGCCCCTGAAGTTGTAGCATCAGCCCTACTAACCTCAGAATGCCATTGCACTGCCCAGAGAGGGACTACGTAACCCCTAGAAGGGTGACGCAGGACTTACGCTAGCCCTTGAGACCCTCTGCGTAACTTTTGCAGCCCCCTAGAGCCTCTGCGTTGTCCTACGTAGCGGCTGCGCAGGACCTGTGTAGTTGCTACTCTGCGTCTCTGCATTGTCCTTGTTGCTTCTCCTCTGCCTCTTACTAACTCTTGGCTCTGGGATCAAATCATCCCCTTAGCCAATACTACCCCTTGCTGTAGGAAATTCCTCTAGAAATTCTGAGCAAACCTGCCCTAGAATTCCAAATCTATTCCTCGGCTCTGTAACTGTGTGTCTTTCCAACTGACCCTCAAGCCTTTCTTTTATACTTTTCCATTCATCTCATCAATGGCCGAGATTAAAACATTCATCAATGGTTGAGATTAAAATACTGCTTGATCCATGTGACTTAAGACAATTTCAGCACATGTGTCAATTAATTCACTTTAATTATTTTATTTTCCTGAGTTTAGACTTAAGAAATCCATTAAAATAATTAATTATTTGAATAACTTGAACATCAACTGAAATTTCTCAAAACACTTTATGGGTTTTGGAGATCAAGTGTGTCCTAGCCCCTCCACAAAATTTCAAGGCTAGAGCACACCCGATGCTACGCCAACTATACAAAATCTCAACAATACATAGTGCCAAATAAAGCACTTCATTTTACTCAAATTCTTCTTCTTTCTCGTCTGTGAAGTTGACTCCTCGCCCTTGACATTTTTTATAGAACCCTTTCCTTTGCCTTTCTTGGTGAGACTAACAAAGGCCAAATTCTCCTCTCTACCTCCTTTCCTACTAGCCCTAGACTCCTCCTGAGCCTCTTCCTAAATGCAATCATCCCAAATCCTTTCCTAATTCGGAATGTGTTCTCGAGCACAAATCCCCTTGACAAATGGTTCCCAAGACTTGGCAAACTCATTCAGTGCCACATTCACTAGTTTTACCCTAAGTCATCGCGTTCATGTTCATGTTCATGTTCGAGTTTGACGACCTTAAAATTCGAATAACATTTGGCACCTAAAATTTTGCCGATAAAGTTCGCCATAAAATTCGACATAGTTTGACGACCTTAAAATTCGAATAACGTTCGGCACCTAAAATTTTGCTGATAAAGTTCACCATAAAATTCGACATATAGAAATTTGAAAAAAATATGTATATATATATATATATATATATATATATGTGTGTGTGTGTGTATGTGTGTGTGTGTGTGTGTGTGTGTGTGTGTATATAAAATCAATTTTGAGCAGGGCAAAAAATAACTGTGACATTCATCTTTATATATTCTACTGTATGTACTTTGGGCATATCTCAATATATCTAAAAATTTATGACAGCTAGAAAAATTTGCATAAACCAAATCGAATTGCAAGCGATCCTAATCGAATTTTTATCGAATTTAAGAAAAAAAACGTTCAAGTTCGGCATTAAGTTCTGGTTCGAATTTGGCATCAAGTTCGAGTTCGAGTTCGGCATCAAGTTCAGCAAACAAAATCGATTTTGTTCGAAATATTTTGAGGTTCGGTGAATTTCGAATCCCAAGGATAAAATTCGCCGAACCCGGTGACTTAGGTTTTACCTCATCCACGTTTTCTCCAACTATTGCAAGCTAATCATGTGTTGCAGTGATCTTCATGAAATAGTTGGTCACATTGTCCATTCTTGATATCTGGAAGGATCTTAATTTACTCCTTAAGATTATCTTCCAGTTTACATTGTCGCTCTAAAATAAATCCACTAGAGCCTTGAACATTCCTCTGGTTGTTTTTCTCCACCAAATGAGCCATCAAGTGATCCTTCATAGCCCCTCTAAAACTTGTTGGATCAACCCATTTGTTCTTTGAATTGCTACACCAGCCATATGGCCACACATGTGTGGTTGTACGACACACACATGCAATCCATATGCACAATTCCTATTCTTGCTCATGCACGTGTTACCTGTGGCACATGTCAGGTTGTGTTGTCCCTTTTGCGCCTCCTGGAGCTTGCACGTATGACTCGGCCATGCTAGAAATGTTGTACAGATTTGTTGTTGCCTTCTAGAAATGATCTCTTGCTATAGATGTTTTCTTTGGCACTTGGATGAAAGTACTTCTTCAACCAATCATTGGCATTTCCTTCTCTCACCAATCTGTCTTCCATCTTAGCCTAGCATTCGTTTTGTAAATTTGAGTTATAGCTAAATCAACAACCCTAATCTCCAAAGTGATTTACGGTTGAGATTAAATCTCAAATTCACTTGAGATCAAAGGTTGTGATTTATCTAATACACTAATGCAAATAACCTTTGCATTTCATAGATTAACTCACTTTTCTCATACAAAGAATTTACTTTAATAATTGAAGTAATTGCCAAGGTTAAGAATCAATTAAACTTCCACACGTCTAGACACTTGGACCTATTCGAAAGTACCTGTCTGAGCTACAAACATCAATAAAAGATGTGGGCTAAGGTGGCCCTACAAAGTGCATCACCCCTACAAAACCAATGGCTCCTCTAAACCATGTATCTAGGTAGGCCCATTGTAAGCTCCAATCCTATATAGAACGAAAGGACCTAAGAATGGAGTCTAATAGGACCGTGAATGGCCAACCACAACAACCTAGGACACCACAATACATAACATGACATCGCCTACAACGCTTTAACTTGCATTCTCTGGGTTGACAATGGTGCTACCCAAAAGGAAAAAAAGGGCTAAAGGCACCACTGCTGAAATGAGGGAAAACAGGCCACTATATAATTGTAAAGTCATTGCCACATTAGTAAAAATGTGAAAAAGATCTCCAAGTTCATAGCATCCTCCTGAATGACTACATTGTGCTTGTCTTTCTCAAGGAACAGCTTTACAGATTGCCCAATCACTAAGATTGGTTGGAAGTTGGAACTACATCTAGGATGAGTATTTAGTTCTTCTCCATGGAAGCATTCATTGATGGGTGACCCTGTTTGGTGATTGCAGTTATTTGATTTGTTCCTCATTGGGATTTGGCAGTGCCTGAGGATCTTTGCTCTGAGTTTACTTTCAAGAAGATCCATTGCAGGTCTGTTCTTGATCATGAGGTTAGATCTTCGTCTCTTTTTGTACCATGCGGCAGGATGAGGTACATATGCTGTTGTTGGCCAAATATTTTTTGCTGACAAAGCATGCCAAATCTCTGGATTCCTTACTCCAAATTTATTTGTCTTGTACTTTTAAGGAAGACGATATAAATTCCATTGTTTTACCGTTTCACTATTTTGAGTTGCTGATATGAATACCTTTCTGTATATATATGATGTATTTTTCCAAAAAAAAAAAGTGATAAAGGTAGACTAGTTGTAATATTATAGCTTATTCCAAAAGTTTCCAAGTGTTTAAAAAGGTTACTTGAAATATCCTCAAACAACCATTGACCCAGATCAAATTATACCTGCGACTTTTAATGATGTTGGTGTCAGTATCATTGCTCTAGAGTGTTTGTTGTGTAGAGAACTAATGTAATCTCTTGTACATGCTAACTGTTAATAAAACGTATACATATTCCCATCATGTCTTTATCTGTTAATCATGTGTATGCATTGCCTCTTTGTCCTTGCTCCCTCTACTCGATGCACTCCTAGGCTACACAACTCTAGGGTATTACAGCAAGTAAAGAAGGTCTCGTTGTCAAGAATGGTACATAAATATTAAACACCTATAATTCCAAGCATCTGTGAGTTCAAGAAGTCAACTTAATTCTACCAGATATATTTAAAGAACAAGAAATATTTTTTTGTAAAACAAACTTCATCCATACCTTGGTTAGGCATTTACCATCAACAGATCTGCTAGACACCCATTCCTCTAGAAGAGCCTGAAAGAAAGCAATGACAATGTTAAACGGATTTTTAGAAACCTTCTATTTATACAATGTTTGCTTGATCAATTCAAGCCACCAGAGTAAAACATGTTTACCGCTTCGCTCACAGGGCTTGCCACAATGGACTAAATTTTCTCGATATTTTTAGATATATTCTACTACATAAAAATCCAGAAAATCCTGCATGCATGCAAGCTACAATTTGTTTTGAATGCTAAAACACGTTTCTGAAACTTCATATCCCTATGCATGCTTTTGTCCAAATAATAAAAAACGTTTCAGTACATTATGTAGTACAAAAGCAATGCTCTTTCTTGAACAAGAATGCAAGGATCAAGGCTTGACTTACCCTCGACTCAATAGTTGATTTGCGACAATACTAATAGGTTGCAATTTAGCTTGGTGATTATGATGTTAACGAAAAACACAAGTGCATTTTACGAGCCCTTGACAATAGGTCACTAGAACTTTGCTGAGTCACAACCTGCTTCCCTGTAGGACTGACTATAGCATCATATCAATCCATTAGATCTAAACATAATCATAGAAAATATGTGATTGGTTATATTTTGATGGTAATTTCATGAGGTATATGTCAACTTTATGCTTTGCTCCAAGGTGTTCTCTTGTTAGTTTATTCAGCTGCAACATCTTCAGTATGGCGCCTATTGTCGCACAAAATGTCTAAGCACCGCGACAACGGCTCAGATCAAGGACTGTCACCCTGATCCCCAATCTCTCTATCTAAGTTGTCTCCTTGCAAGCTAAGGGAGCTAGACCCTAACAAAAATGAAGGAAAAGAACTGGTTGAAAATCAACCAATTCAGGAGACACAGCTAGATAATCAAATACTTTTTAAGATTTACGAGATTCTACAAATCCAATTAGATTCAAATCTTTAAAACCAATGCCTTATGGAGTAAAAAAATCCTATTATAAATTTAAAGTCAAGTATCTAATATGCAACTGTTGCTATGAAAAATATATTCACCACAATGATATTCGATGAAACACCTTCACAATTATGCATTAACCATCCTCGATAAAGACATGCAATCTATCATTACTTGAAATATTTCCAAAGTGAACTTTAAACAATTATATACCAATTTCAAGCAACTTACAACCACAATTAAAGATAGCTCAAGAATCATTAACCACAACTAAGCATTAATCTTTGAACCAATGATTTAAATTCGAGATAAAAATATTATCATGAGGGTACCATCGAAATTAAATGTCAATATTTCCGAATTTATAATGTTCCAAATAATCCAAATTCGAAAATCAAAATTTCATAGAGTCAAACTTTAGATAAAAAATTTAAGCTCATCTGACTATGAAATTTTTTCTTTTGAGAATTTTTGAAATTTTTATATTTTTTAAACAAAAAACTAAAACTATGGATTAAAATCTAAATTTAAATCTAAAACAAAAAGAAATTAAAGCTAAACTAAAGTTAAAGTTGATTAAAATCTAAAAAAAATCTAACAAAAATTTAAATGAAAATCCTAAGAGGAAGATTTTTTTGTTTTTGTTTTTATTTTTTCTAAATCTAAAAAAAATGAAATTCTAAAAACAAATTTAACTAAACTAAAACTAACTTTAATTAAAATCTAAAAAAAGAAGGGGGGCACGAAAGCTCGTGCACGAGCGAGAGCATTGTATGGGAACAAGTATCCGATACGGCTAGAAGCTTTGTCCAAATTTACAGGAAACGTCAAGTTGGGAGCGGCAATAATATATTATATAATATATTAAAAATTAAATTTTAATATATATATTTTATAAGTTTTTTTTTTTAATAGTGTACATATTAAAATTTAAATGTACATATGTCATACCAAGTTGATTTTTTAAAAGATTCAAGACCATAAAAAGTTAAAACCCTACCTTATATATTTCGATGTTTGAAACATAAGCCCTATTCTAATTTTACCATATATATGCTTTAGTGCACTCCCATTCTTTTTGAAACTTCCATTCATATGAAAAAGCTTCCAAAATTTTCAATCTTATGAGAATAAATTAAACAAAGGTTTGAAAATGTGTCTTGCTTGCTTTGGCTTTTGTTAAACCAAATTTCTGAAAAACCTCAAACTCTCTCTTTTCGAACATTTGTGAAATAATCATTTTAGATGTTTGAAACATAAGCCCTATTCTAATTTTACCATATTAATGCACTCTCCTTTTTGAAACTTCCATTCATATGAAAAAGCATCGAAAAGTTTCAATCTGATGAGAAATGAAACAAAGGTTTAAAATGCGGCTTGCTTGCCTTGGCTTTCATTAAACCAAATTTCTGAAATATCATATATGCATATTGAACTAAGTTACTAATTATATGACACAGTGTCAATAAAAACGAAATTGTAAAAACTTAAAAGTTAAAACCTGAGTTTATAATAGTAGAGCAGGATGCGGAGGATGTAGTGTCCCAGGCAAGGGTCAAATTAACATCTTCCATGAGACACAAAATAAAAAGAAGCAGATCCAAGATGTTTTGCAGAGATAGAGATGCGCTCTTAACTTTAAATGATCACACCAAGTGCAGAGTACCTACCAACTACGCAGCCTTTGCTACTCTCGAGAGTAATTGGAAAATTGATTGAAAACAAAACAACACTGAAATCTGGTGGGTTACTGGATTTCTCAATTCATTTAAGTTTAAACTTTATATCGATTGAAATACTCAAAATATTTTGGCTATATATTAATATGAGTAATGTGAATTTTCAATTAAATTAAAATAACAAAACACAGTGTCAGAGTAAAACAGAGTAAAGCGCAGTAATAACTAAACATTGAACAATGAACAGGTTAAAAACTTAAAAGTTTAAAACAGAGTAATGCGCAGTTGCCAGTTACTAAACAATGTGAATGAACTTAATAAACATTCCAGAATGAGCACAAGCAAAATTCCTTTACAAACTAAAGTCTAAAACTATACAACTGGACTCTAAAGACGGATTCAGAACTGAGAAACGATAAAATATTAAAATCATAAATGATACGGTGATCACTGATACCTCAACAGTGAACACTGTAGCAGCGATGGAGCGGCAAACACTGAACAACGTCCAGACTCCAAATGGCAAACAGCGTCTCTAGCAGATGAACATTGAACTCAGAACTGGTTTGATTTACCCTTGTGATGGATGCTGATTATATAGACTCTAGAGAAATTAACGCAGAGAAATAGAATGCATGTTTGCCGCCAACGATTTCCCAATTTTTTCGCAGGTTTTCTTTCTTTCTGTCGGGTACTTGCTGATTGGGAGCTCCCACAAGCTCCCGATCGGCGTTCCCCGTGGACACGAGTACCCGAAACTTCTATGCAGTTGCCGAAAAGCTCCCGAAAAGCTCCCCCGTACCCAACGAAGCTCCTGCTATTTTTGGAACGTTTCGTTCCAGCTCCCAAGCTCCCAGGAGCGCCGGAGCTTCAGGTACTTCATCTCCAACAGTAAGGAGCGGTACCCGTGCAACATAGAAAAAAACTGAAAACTAAACATTAAAACTAAAAGTTAAAATAAACAAAAAATCGAATTTAATTTTAAAACTAAAAACTAACGCTGCATTATTATCGAAAGTCTAAAAAGCTAAGAAAAGATTCCAAAAAAAAAAAAAAAAAACTAACGCTACCCTAAAAACACACTAACGATCTATGCATTAAAGAAATCAGAGTCTAACATTAAAAACCAAACGTGAATAAAAGGAACGCATACAATGAGATTTTGTTTTTTGTTTTGTTTGGTGTGCAGGTCGACGAGCAAATGGGTAGACGGCTTTGACGGCGGAAAATGCAGGTTGAAAAGGAGCTGGACGAGGGCAGGAGAAGAGAAGACGTCAAACGAGTAAGGAGAGGCAGCGTTTGAGAGAGAAGGTGAGGTTGTGTGGACGTCCGTACGGATCTGTACGGACGTACAGACGGGAGAGGATGAGTGCTGCAGCAGAATTCAAATTCGGACAGTGGAATGGAGCTGCGGACGGTTTTGGAGAAACTTTGCAGGTCGAGGCAACGGCTAAGGGAAGAGGCAGGCAATGGAGGACGGCAAACTGAAGGGAATAAAGGAAAAGGCATATGGAGAAGGAGAAAGGGCAGAGGCAGCACAAAAAAAATTGACAGTTTAGGAGGAGAATGCAGTACGGCAAGGTGAGGAATGGAGATGAAACAGCGATGCAGAAAAAGAGAGAGCGTATGCTGCGTTTTATGCCGGCAAGATGCAAAGAAAAACCCAGTACACTTAATATTCATCCAGCAGATTTAAAATTTTCCCATATAACTCAGATTTATTAGAATGTTGATTTAGATACACTTGAAATCTTCTCTTTTGTACTCAGATCTGTCAACAAAAGCGATCCTAAGGGCAGATCTTACCCTCTGGGGGTTAGATCTGGCTCAGATCTAAAATAATTTTGAGAAATCCCCCTGCAAACCTGCAAAACCAGAATAAATCCAAAACTATGCACAAAAAATAAATAAACCCTTACAACCTATAGAATATTTACAAATTTACAGATCATAAACCCTCTTGGCCAGATTTAAAACAGTTCAGCACAATTCAGAAAATAAAATTTTAGAAGAGAGACACAAGCCCGATAAAGAACCCTGCAAAAAACGGAATTTAAGATAAGCCCGAGGAATTAGATCCGGAGGGCTCTTCAGATCTCATCTCCTGGGAGTCAGCTGGTCCAAACTAGGACTTCCCCAAATGCCCAGTTTTAAATCCGGAAGATTTCTGCAAACTTAAAGTTAAATTGTCAGATTAATAGAGAAATAGTGATAAAACATAAAACTTTCATGAGCTAGAGATAACAGTTAGTTCAATCCAATTAATATGTTTACCGTAGATCCAGTAGACTGGGCAAGATACCTGTACCCAAAATTACTCTTCAAGAGCCATTAATCAACAATCTATTAAAATAATCACCAGCAGAATATTAAGAACAAGTTTACCATAAAATGTTGAAGAGGAACACCACCATCAAGATAAAACCCCAAAGTCTTCGTTTGTATTATTCCATAAAATATTACAGGAGAGCTTCAAGGGCGTGTGCACGATCCAGAGATTGGATGATTGAAAGACTCACAAAGACCTCTAATTTATAAAACAAAATCTCCAACGGCTAGTTCGGTTGATCCATGTCAAAATAATCTCGACCATCGAAAATATTTGATCATCTTTTAATCTGGACCGTCAAAATTATAAATTTGAGGAAAAACGAATTTATCATTTAATTCCATTTTAATTAACTCAAAAAAACTATTTTTGAATTAATTACCTCAAAATTTTGACTTTGACTTAACCACCTAGGCACAAGGGTCCAAAATTTCTTGAAATTCTCAATATTCCCTTGGCTTGGGGCCTTCAAAAATTCATTTTTTAAGGACCAACGAATTTTTCCTTTGAAGAATTTTATACTTACCTAGGACCTAAAACTAATTAAATTTCTAGCTTAGGATTTTTAATTAATTTGGCCAGAAAATTTAATTAATTGACTGAGAGGGGATTTAATTATTTTTTTCCAACCCTCTTTACATAAGATAAATACATTTAGCACATGAAGGGGGAAACCCATTTGTATAGACCCCCAAAAAACTACCCAATTCTGCAACTCAAAACATGATCTAGTAGACCAAGCAGCTTGTAATAAAATAACCTAGCCAATTAGCTAGGATTATTCCCAAACTACTTTTACAAAGACTCGATAGAAACACTAGGACTCACTTAGCATCTCGATGAAAAAATCCACCCTAGCTTTGAGGTGAGTCGAGGGAACAATCTCCTGTCACCACCAGTCGAAACACAAGTAACCGTGTGTTGAGACAAAAAGCCTCCTAGGATAGAAATCGTAACCAACATACTAGGCTTACCTAGGTTGTTACATACATGGTGGTCTTACTTAGATCATTTACATCATAAATATGCAGAATGGGTTTACATCGTTCATAAAATTAATAACTGGAACATGATGAATCGTAATGGCTGCCAATATCGTCAACATTGATGATGAATCCCATTTGAAAAAATGGGGGTGTACTGCTATGAGGTCATTGATAAAGTGTGGTCAACATCTGGCTCTACTTGGGGACAAATTGCTTCATCGGAGGAATGTGAGAATCCAAAATCTATATCCAAGCAACACACAAAATTACATAAGTAGTGTCCATCCAAATATCATCATATAACATTAAGCGCATGAAAAATAGAATCTTTTCTTTGATTTATTATTCTACTTAACATAAAAAGTAAATCTACTCTAACTGCAAAATGAAATGCTGAAATAACAAGTTGTAGGGTTAGAGATACAATACAAAGGATGTCCTGTGGCATCAGATGTGCTCAATATAGTGCATGCTGAGCATTTACCTGCTTTCAGACAAGTCTGTAGGCTGCTTTTCAAATGTGCCATGGCCGATCTTGCATATTGTAGGATTCTGTCCTATCCGAATGTCAAGCTGCTCTCGGCCATCAAATGAATCAAGTCGCTTACTTCTTTTCTGCTTTTTTCTCTTCTTCTTAGTTGGTTGCGATGTCAGTAATGAGACCACTGTAGGTTTCTGGTCCTTATCTTGAAAATGCTTGTACAAAACATCTGATGAACCTGGAGTGTGACCAATCTTATTTTGAATATACTATGTTAAAGGTGACACATAACCTTGGTCTTTCTTAACGTCCTTTGTAACCATACTTAATTTTTCCTTAATGGAAAAAGTGACCTCCGTGTGATGAGATGGAAAAAGCTTCAGCAAACTAGGAGACCTATGATCTGTTGACAATTCTGACTTGGGTTGAAAATTCTGCATGTGTGATCTTTCCATTTTTTCCAACTTATTTTGAATACCAGTCATTTGATTAGAATGCTTAATATTTATAGTACTGATTTCCTTCGCATGACTCTCTTCAATAGTTAACAATTTGTGTTGAAGAGACATCTAACCAATTTCCACGTTTTTTATTGCTTCATCATTATCCGCTTTCATGGCCATGAAGAAATTTTGCATACAGTTCATCTCCTTTTCATGATTTGCTTCCATGTTCATCATATTTTCCTCTAAGGCCAATAACTTGCTCTTCATAGAACCAATTTCCTTGGCGTGATCCGCTATTATTTTTTTTTTATTAACTTCCATATTCTTAATGATTTGAGCCTGGTTTAGCTATATATACTTAACCATCTGAATCAATTCGTTAACAAGATGCTTATCGTTGTCAACACGGATTTGACAACTTGTTTCTACTTCACCACTATCATGGATTTGTGCTGTCGTGGTACAAAGGGATTCATCCTCAGAATTGTCTGGAAATCTCCTGCTGATAGTTGAGTTCTCTACAAGATCAATTTCATTAATTTGCATAACACTAGGAGCACAAGGCGAGTCATCTTGTTTTATATATTTATCTTTAAAAGCATTGATGATGTCTTGTAAACAATACTCCTCGGGACAATTTCGAAACCAATCGATAGCATCACCTTTTAAGGAATAGCCAAAGATACGTATCTTGACATCTTCATGATTATATTGTGAAGGATGACAATATTTATTTATAAAAAAAGTGACCATCTTTAGATGTTGTAGTGCAATGCCTGGATTACCATCTGAGAAAAAAGGCAATTTAGAAATGGCCTCTTTTGGCATGTCATGAAAGGTGTCATCCATGATGACCTGTTTAAAGGTTAAGTGGATGTTAGAGAAAGAGATCCGTGTTCAAAAATAGTCAAAAGGTCCTCAAGAAGCGAGCTTCTTAGCAAGAACTCTTGTAAGAAATGAAAGAATTGGAGTCGCCACTTGAACATGAAACTAATTCTAAAACAGAAGAAATAATCGAGAGTAGCAGATGGATATCAGGGGGGGATTCTTGTCTGGGAGTAAATAGATGAATAAGTGGAGTCGCCACCCAAACAAGAAGCCAACCGAAATGTCCAGGTACTAAAGATGAAATGATTAGTGAGATGATGAAAGATAAGATGATGAAAAGATGAAGAGATGAAGAGATGAAATGACGCCAGAAAATGTGATCCCTTGTGACAGGCTAATGAATGGCGAAAGAAGATTAGAAGATTAGAAAATGTCGTTAAGACCAAGGACAGAAAAACTATATCCCCGGCAACGGCGCCAAAAGATGTTGTCGCACAACATGTCTAGGCACCGCGACAACGTCTCAGATCAGGGGTTGTCACCCTGATCCCTAATCTCTCTATCGAAGCTGTCTCCTTGCAAGCTAAGGGAGGTAAACCCTAACAAAAATGAAGGAAAAGAACTGGTTGAAAATCAACCAATTCAAGAGACAGCTAGATAATAAAATACTTGTTAAGATTGACGAGATTCTACAAATCCAATTAGATTCAAATCTTTAAAACCAATGCCTTATGGAGTCAAAAAATCCAGTTGTAAAATTGAAGTCATGTATCTGATATGCAACTGTTGCTACGAAAAATATATTCACCACAATGATATTCGATGAAACACCTTCACAATTATGCATTAACCATCCTCGATAAAAACATGCAATTTATCATTACTTGAAATATTTTCAAAGTGAACTTTAAACAATTATATACCAATTTCAAGCAACTTACAACCACAATTAAAGATAGCTCAAGAATCATTAACTACAGCTAAGCATTAATCTTTGAACCAACGATTTAAATTCGAGATAAAAAATATTATCATGAGGGTACCATCAAAATTAAATGTCAATATTTCCGAATTTATAATATTCCAAATAATCCAAATTCGAAAATCAAAATTTCATATAGTCAAACTTTAGGATAAAAATTTAAAAGCTCACTTGACTATAAAAAATGTTGAGAATTTTTTATATTTTTTTATTTTTTATTATTTTTCAAACAAAATATAAAAACTAAGAATATGGATTAAAATCTAAATTTAAATCTAAAACCAAAAAATTTAAAACTAAACTAAAGCTAAAGTTAATTAAAATCTAAAAATCTAACAAAAATTTAAACGAAAATCCTAAAAAGAAAAAATTTTATTTTTTGTTTTTGACTTTTTCTAAATCTAAAAAAAATGAAATTCTAAAAAAACAAATTTAAAACTAAACTAAAACTAACTTTAATTAAAATCTAAAAAAAACTAAAAACTAAACATTAAAACTAAAAGTTTAAAAAAAAAAACAAAAAATCGAATTTAATTTTAAAACTAAAAACTAACGCTGCATTATTATCGAAAGTCAAAAAAGCTAAGATAAGATTCCAAAAAAAAAAAAACTAACGCTACCCTAAAAACACACTAACAATCTATGCATTAAAGAAATCAGAGTCTAACATTAAAAACCAAACGTGAATAAAAGAACACATACAATGAGATTTTTTTTTTTGTTTTGTTTGTTGTGCAAGTCAAGGAGCAAAGGGGGAGATGGCTTTGACGGCGGAAAATGCAGGTTGAAAAGGCGCTGGACGGCGGCAGGAGAAGAGAAGACGTTGGACGGGTAAGGAGAGGCAGCATTTGAGAGAGACGGTGAGGTTGTGTGGACGTCCGTACGGATCTGTACGGACGTATGGAAGGGAGAGGATGAGTGCTGCAACAGAATTCAAATTCGGACAGCGGAATGGAGCTGCGGACGGTTTTGGAGAAACTTTGCAGGTCGAGGCAACGGCTAAGGGAAGAGGCAGGTAACGGAGGACAGCAAGCTGAAGGGAATAAAGGAAAAGGCGTACGAAGGAGACAAGCGTAGAGGCAGCACAAAAAAAATTGACGGTTTAGGAGGAGAATACAGTACGACAAGGTGAGGAATGGAGATGAAACAGCGATGGAGAAAAAGAAAGAGCATATGTTGTGTTTTATGCCGGCAGGATGCAAAGAAAAACCCAGTACACTTAAAATTCATCCAGCAGATTTAAAATTTTCCCATATAACTCAGATTTATTAGAATGTTGATTTAGATACACTTGGAATATTCTCTTTTGTACTCAGATCTGCCAGCAAAAGCGATCCTGAGGGCAGATCTTACCCTCTGGGGTTAGATCTGGCTCAGATCTAAAATAATTTTGAGAAATCCCCCTGCAAACCTGCAAAACCATAATAAATCCAAAACTATGCACAAAAAATAAATAAACCCTTACAACCTATAGAATATTTACAAATTTACAGATCATAAACCCTCTTGGCCAGATTTAAAATAGTTTAGCACAATTCAGAAAATAAAATTTTAAAAGAGAGACACAAGCCCAATAAAGAACACTGCAAAAAAAAGAATTTAAGATAAGCCCGGGGAATTAGATCCGAAGGGCTCTTCAGATCTTATCTCCTGGGAGTGAGCTGGTCCAAACTAGGACTTCCCCAAACGCCCAGTTTTAAATCCGGAAGATTTCTGCAAACTTAAAAGTTAAACTGTCAGATTAATAGAGAAATAGTGATAAAACATAAAACTTTCATGAGCTAGAGATAACAGTTAGCTTGATCCAATTAATATTTTTACCCTAGATCCAGTAGCCTAGGCAAGATACCTGTACCCAAAATTACTCTACAAGAGCCATTAATCAACAATCCATTAAAATAATCACCAACAGAATATTAAGAACAAGTTTACCATAAAATGCTGAAAAGGAACACCACCATCAAGATAAAACCCCAAAGTCTTTGTTTGTATTATTCCAGAAAATATTACAGGAGAGCTTCAAGAGCGAGTGCACGATCAAGAGATCAGTTGATTGAAAGACTGACAAAGACCTCTAATTTATAAGACAAAATCTCCAATGGCTAATTCGGTTGATCCATGTCAAAATAATCTCGACCGTCGAAAATATTTGATCACCTTTTAATCTGGACCGTCGAAATTATAAATTTGAGGAAAAACGAATTTATCATTTAATTCCATTTTAATTAACTCAAAAATACTATTTTTGAGTTAATTACCTCAAAATTTTGACTTTGACTTAACCACCTAGGCACAAGAGTCCAAAATTTCTTGAAATTCTCAATATTCCCTTGGCTTGGGGCCTTCAAAAATTCATTTTTTAAGGACCAACGAATTTTTCCTTTGAAGAATTTTATACTCACCTAGGACCTAAAATTAATTAAACTTCTGGCTTAGGATTTTTAATTAATTTGGCCAGAAAAATTTAATTAATTGATTGAGAGGGGATTTAATTATTTTTTTCTAACTCTCTTTACATAAGATAAATACATTTAGACACATGAAGGGGGAAAACCCATTCGTATAGACCCCAAAAAAGCTACCCAATTCTGCGACTCAAAACATGATCTAGTAGACCAAGCAGCTTGTAATAAACTAACCTAGCCAATTAGCTAGGATTATTCCCAAACTACTTTTACAAAGACTCGATAGAAACATTAGGACTCATTTAGCATCTCGATGACAAAATCCACCCTAGCTTTGGGGTGAGGCTGGAGGGGAAAACTCTACTGATCACTTGTGTCGAAAAACACAAGTAAATCAGTGAGACAAAAAAACTCTTAGGATAGAAATCGTCACCAACATACTAGGCTTACCTAGGTTGTTACATACATGACGATCTTACTTAGATCATTTACATCATAAACATGCAGAATGGGTTTACATCATTCATAAAACTGTCCACTGATGATGGAATCTGAATGGCGTGAACACATCGAACATGATGAATCCCATTTGAAAAAATGGGGGTGTACTGCTATGGGGTCGTTGACAAAGTGTGGTCAACAGCGCCCTTCAGCAAATCCATACAACAATGATGGCAATGATTTCTGTTGAAAATTGGCAGCTCGGGGATTAATTTCTAAAAATAGAAAGTCTAAAAATAGAATTTTTAAAAATAGAGTCTAAAAATACAATTTCTAAAAATAGAATTTCTAAAAATAGGAAATCTAAAAATAGAACTTCTCAAGTATGACTTTCCAAAAATAGTAAATCACCTCGCATCAATTGGTAATCAAGTATTGTTTATGGAAATTCCCTTTTGATCATCAATCAATTTTAATACTTCAATTTCGACTTAATCATCATCATCATCATTATTATTATTATTATTAAAATGAAATTCAAGTCTCTCAATCATGAGACCCAATCACATTATATGTAACTCCCCTCAATTGATGCATATCTTACTCTCTCTCTCTTAATAGATTCACTTCTCTCTCTTTAATGCTCTTACGCACCTCTTACACTCTCTTACACACTTCAATGACTCGTCATAAAAAGATTCATTTAGACCTCTTTAATGCATAAGTTACACTTCTTCCTAAATGCATAAGTTACACTCCTATTTTGGCATATGTAACTCCTCCTCAAGGCATAGGATTTCCTCCCTCGTGAATTTGACCTCCTTGCTCTTCCTATATATTTGTGTCTCTCATCATCACTTGATACACTTGTGCTTGTGAAAGGAGAATTTAAACTTGAGAAAAAGAGAGTTTGAGAGTCTAGAGGAAGATTGAGAGAGAGAGACTTGAAGAGAAAGGGCATATCTTGGAGAGCCAAAGTGACTCAATGTTTGGATCAACTACTGCTACCAGAGATATTCTTCATATTTGGGCGAACTTCTTCATTCTCTCATTGCACTTTATATCTCTGTTGAACAATTGATTTCTAATAGAAGAAGAATCTGTTTAGGTTTTTTCCTTGGTCATCGACCTAACTTCTTTGTGTCTCACTAAGTTCTTGGTTGTCTTCCATTGTGCATATGGTTGTAATATTCCCAATTAGAAGACAATTAATTGGAATATTCAACTTTGATTAATTTTTGCCTTTCTAAATTTAAGCAGGAAAGAAAGGGGTGAAGGGACCCATAACTCAACATTAGAATAAAACACTTTCCTAAAGTCACTTAGGCAGAATAATTAAAAGGCAAGGCGGGGTCCATGAGGCCAAGTGACAAGGCAGGAGAGGAGGCAGTTGGGACAGCACAAAGGCAGCGTGGAGCCAGACAATGCAGTGGCAACGTGGGGATAGGCAGTGCAGAGTAGCGTGGGGACAGCATGGCAAAGGGACAGCACAGCACTAGTGGGCCCAAGGGAATGTTGGGGGCTCATTAGCATAAAATAGGGATGAAGGAAGCCATTCTCATTCATTCATACATCTTCTAATTTTATGTCTATCAAGACTAGAGCATGCATAAGTTGTTTAGCTGAGTCTGTAGTGTTGTTTAGCACACGGGTGTCTCCAAGCAGAGATCCCAACCTCGTCCTTGGGGGACTTCGAGTGCCCGCTCAGGAGAGGAGCCCTACCTTCAGTTTTTAAGAGCAACTTCATTGAGACAGCCACCAGGATTACGCAGTCATCTCCGGGGCAACACAGTCACTCAAAGGATTATGCAGTCAAGGAGTAGAGAGGCTCTGGGAGAGGAGGAACTTTGTGAGATTTCAATCCGGAGGTTTGTGAGGGGATCAGCCCTTCCATAGTTGAGTTCCTTGGGTAGTTGGAGGCCTTCCATTCCAGCATTTCATCACAGAGGCCAGCGTACCCAGCAAAAGTGCGTAGTCATCCCAAGGGGGTGACTTTCCGGGGTCGGCCATTCTGGAATTCCTTCACGAGTTATTCTGAGTTTTTGGAAAAGAGTTCGGTGTCCGAGTTTCAGATTTTTCTGAGCAGCGGAACAGCCCTATCTCGCAGTCCCTTTCCAACAGCAGCAACATTTTCAACAGGGCAGCGCAAAAGAGGAGCCACGCAGAGCAGATTTGGAGCAAACTTTTTGAGCAGGGAGAGAGAGATCCTTTCAACCTGCCTAGAGCAGGCCAAGGTGCTATCATTTTGAGCACTCATTGTACTTATCCCTCATTTCAGAAATATAATAAAATGGCTCAGTTGTTCTGGTTTATTTGCAGTGTTTTTGGGGTATGCTTCTATTTGTTGTAGTTTTTGTTTATGTTGCTTTGTTTTACTGTCGATTCCCCATTTGGAATATTACCATGGTTTATATGGTTTATTTTTTATCTATAATTACTTAACTGAATTTGCAGCATAAACAAGTTATGGATTTAAGTAATTGTAACAGCATAGAACATCAAAATTTCAACATGGTATCAGAGCTTTGGTGAAGACAAGCTCCATTTCAAGCTCTCTTTTGCTGAAATATCTTTTGTTGTCCACTCCATTTGCAACTCTCTTTCTGTTGGAATATCTCTTGTTATCCACTCCACTTCCGGCTCTCTTTCTGCTGAAAAATATCTTGTTGTTCGCTCCATTTGCAGCTCTCTTTCTGCTGAAATATCTCTTGTTGTTTCTTCTACTTACTAATCGGTTTATGCTAGAATATCCCTTCTCATTTGTTGCTAAAATATCACGTGTTGCCCCTTATTACTTACTGTTGAAATCTTACTTGTTGCTCCTTCCTTGCTACTAGAATCTTATTTGTTTCTCCTTACTTGCTGCTGAAATAAGAAGATCTTATTTGTTGTCCTAATTGCTACTAAAAGAAGAACCAAAATTAGAGTACTTTCTTGTTTTTGCTCTTTCTTGTTCCTCTCATGCAGATTCTTGAGACAATTGGTTGGTTGATAGTGATGCTTCAAGGCATTTTACTAGTTATAAAAAAGTTCTCTCAAATTTGGTTGAGGGAGACAAATCTAAAAATCATACTACATATCCTATAAAGGGATCAGGGTTTGTTGCTTTATATCTGAATCAAGAAGTTTTGTGTGTACCTGGTTAAAAATCAAGGTGTTGCATGTGTTTGATAATTATGGTTTTGGCATTTGCAGATTCATGTATAAGTAAAAAATAGTTTTACTTATGTTTATGCATATGCAAGAAAGTTTTGTTTTGAAAATAAATATAATGCATAGAAGGTTATGAAAGTATAATTGATAGAAATTGAATGTTGAAAATAGATTGATTTTGAATCTCTCACATTATATGAGAAAGGACATAATCTTATGGGTTTTGGTAATTAAGATAATAGAAACAATAGTGGTTGCAGGTAAGGATCATGGCCTTTGCAAAAGATGGAATGATAGTTTTCTAAACTAATATCTTTTACAACGATCAAAGATGGATTATATCTAATATCATTGCAGACAATGAAGTCAATATGTACAATTATTATTGGATGCCTTCACTATGGGATCAAGATTTGAAGATCTTTATTAAATTAATGGAAGACCTATCCATTCATTGATTCATGATAAGTAATCATCAATATAAACTGTGGCACTGAAAGTTCACTCTGTTAGAAAATCAGAAAGGTAGAAAGATTTTCTTATTCTTGATAATTACTTGTGATGTTTCTTCTTATTACGATTCTTTATATCTTCTTTCTTTTAGTTCATCAAGCAATTACCAAAGCGGTAACACATAAAACAATGGACACCAAATGTAGGCACATGCCAGGGAAAAACCCCCCTCAAGGGGAAAACCCAGTCAAGAAATTCTTCCTTTCAATAGTATTCTTTGAGACTCTTCACCCTAGACCAAGACCAGACCTTCCCCCCACACCAAGTCAGCCTCCAAAATTTCGACCCCTTTCTAGCAACTTCGACTAGGCAGCAACTTTCGACGTCATACGACTTCTGATAGCAATGAAACTTGGAAGACTTCGATTTCCCAATCCAAAGCCCGAAACAGAGAGAGAGAGAGGAAGCAAAATTTCATTTTTCTTCTTCTCCTTAGACTTCACAAAACTCGCACTTCTTTCGGCTTCCCGGAAACAAATTTCGAACTTCTTCATGGCTTCAAGAGATGTCGAACTGCTTGAGAGAGTGTGCTCCAAATGAATTTGAATTGCTTCCCTTTATAGGCTCCAGGTGAGGTCGAGTAGGTATCTCTTAGGCCTACATGAGCCAACATGATCTCTTCTAGGCCAACTTGGTGTGGAGGTTACATAATTCATATTTGACTCAATATTAAACCTTTTTACATGATTCGAAAGCCCAAGAAGGATCTCTTTAGATGTACAATGACTCTATTAACTCAGAAAAAATCCTAGAAGTCCTCAATGTGGACTTTGACCTAAAAAATGGTGACCCAAGCATGAAACCCAAGCTTTAATAAGTCACAATAATAATAATAATTCTTTTCTTTATTCTTTCGACAAGTACATTACATGATGACTCAAATACATCAAATGAAGACCGAACCTAGTTACAATTTCCAATAGTCCCTCTTAACTAGGGAGGTATTCATCATATACATATACAATGGAAGATCTCATACTATATGAACAATGAAGAACTTTAGGCACCACAATGCCATGGACTAGATTCCTGACCAGGGTAATCTATCCATTGGTCACTCAACAATTAGGCACTGCAATGCCATGGACTAGATTCCTGACCAGGGCAATCTATCCGAGTGGGACTAAGATGTACTTAAGCTTTCAGCCACTCTAGGTACCATCGGGCTTACTTGTTAACCATCCAAAAAAAATGTCGACCTGATGTCTTCCAAGAAATGCTTCACTTGCAAAGCCTCAACACCCCTTGATCCAACAAATCAAGGATGACCAATCTCTACCAATCAAACTGATTGATAACCAGCATGCCATCAAAACCTTCGAGAGATTCACCTGTACAAACACAACCCCAATCAATAATATACTTTCACATATATATACTCAAATACAAATCTCTAGGGTCGTTCTCGATGTTGCTTCTCAAAACATCGCAGTAGGACTATCAACTGAATCTTTGACAAAAGATTCCTTCATCATATAGTTTCCTTTCCTACTTCTCATGTAGCAACATATTCTTCAGCAGCATTCTCTAATAGCTTTCAGAAGTCATATATATTAGACTTCCTACTAGGATTTTATACAAATCCTAGGTTTCATACAAGAGAATCAATCAAAGGTCAATCACAGCTCAGTCATTATCATGATCAGTTTCCACTAGGGTTAGTTGTAGACAATAGATTCTCAATAACTCATTAAAACTAAGATTTCAGCAATCTTACACAAATCTCAAACATCACATTATCATACATCAGAGATTTTTACTTCTACTAAGGTTTAGCTCCAAAATCTTAGAACTTTATTTTCACAACCTCAACAATCATTAAATAAATCAAATTGTTACATCACTCATACTAGACAATTTAACTACTACTAGGGTTTATCTATAAAACCCTAGATTTCCAAATATCACCATCCTAGAATCTCAGACAAGGACTTCTATTAAATCCCAAAATTTATGACCATCAATAACCAAGTCAACACACATATCTAGGAATTCATAATCATGCATAGGCATTTCATATCATGTGTTAGTCAAACCCAACTTCACAAAGATCAATAAGAGTTAGACAACAGATTAGACTAGGGTTTGATCAGACAGACATACACATACCAAGGAAAATATTTCTAAGAAATTATAAGGGTCTTACTTACACTTTCCACTGTTATGAATATATTTCATAACAAATATAATAAATATAATTATTAATAGTCAAATAAGGATTATGTAAGTAGTCATTAAGTTAGTGAAAGGGCATGTCTAAAAGACATGCCCATTCATGAAAGGCCACCTGCATAGGTATACAAGCAGGGCCTCATTGTAACATTTTATCATCACATATACATTTTATATATAATAAATTATTATTACGAATACCTCTTGTGTATTTTACAATTAAGTCAACAAGCCTACAATTTGTTGCTCCATTTGGTATCAGAAGGGCGATCTTCTCGCCTAGAAGAAAACACCTACACCACTACTGCTGGTTGCCTTCAGTTGTTACATGCGGTGCCTCGAAATCGCTAACGCTCGATGTCTTCATCAATGTCGATGCCCAATTTCAACAAAAGGTTGATCAATCTTGAGAATAAGATCAATAATAATTCCGATGAATTCACTAAAAAATTAATCGATCTTGAGGATAAGTTTACAGGACATTCTGACGACATCAAAAAACTTCAAGACACAACAAATCAGATAGAAAGACAAATTTGGCAAAACCATAGCGAGTCCACAGACAATCATAACAAAGCAATGCAGAAGATAAATGCCATTTGGGACAAGATTAATCTGACGCAAGAACCAATATTCCCGAATATTGGACATAGTCAACAGAACAATTCAGCCGATTCAGGGAATTCAGAAGATCTTGATGAGAATGATATAGATAAAGGTCATGATTTAGATGAAGATGATATGAAGGAAGACTATTTTGAGAAACAAGAAGATGAGAAATATCATAACAACGAGGAAGATGTTGAAAAATACATTTATAATGATGAAAAAAGAACTCCTCGGGGTGACGTAGATAAGATTGTTGAAGAAGATGACAAAATTGATGTTGCAAGCCAGGAAATTGTGGATTCTCATCTAGTTAAGTCAAATTCCAATACAGTTGATCTACAACAGACAAAGGAGCAGGAAATTAATAAAAATACATCACCTGAAGATGTAGAAATCGTAAATGAGAATGAATCAGAAATAATACAAGGTGAAATCAAACTTCAACTAGAAATAAATATGTGCCAAAATTCCAGTCAAAAACATGTATCTTCAGATATTTTTCAAACAGAGACTATAAGGAGTAAAGGCATATTAGAAATTTCAAGTAAATTTTCAAAAAATCAACATTTAACTCTAATCATCCCCCCTTCTAATTGGGTAGAAATACATCGCAATGTAGCTATAATAGAAATTCCCACCAAAGAAAGGAAAAAAATATGGGAAGAAGAAACCCATATGAAAGAGAATGAAGATCAAGTTATGAAAATAGAAATATATGTTATTGGATCATTTGCATTAAATGTAAGTGGCCCCAAAAGTGATATAGATGCAGTATGTATAGGACCATCCTATGCAAATAGAAAGATTGATTTCATTGTTCACTTTTACAATATGTTGGTAGCCAGAGAAGATATAACTAAAATAATTCCTCTGCCTACCATTTTGGTGCCTATAATAAAATTCAAAATTAATGGTATTTCTTTTGATTTGAGTTATTCAAAGATCAGAACTCATCTCATAACTTGCAATGAAAGGCAACTAGATTCCAATAAGAAAAAGATTTCCTCTTATTTTGAATATAAGGATGGTGAGAGTAAACGTAGCCTTTGCGGATGGCTAACACATTTCAAAATTATGTCACTTTTTCCAACCAAAATACAGGGAACAGACATACGTCCTCTTGGCAACTTTAGAAATACTCTCAAATGTATTAAGCTTTGGGCAAAACAAAGAGGAATAAATTCTAACATATTGGGAATGTTGGGAGGCATCAACTATGCCATATTGGTTGCGAAGATATGTACACTATTTCCCATGGCTCTTCCTAATAAACTGGTATATTATTTTTTCAAACTGTATTCTCAATGGAAGTGGTTGACTCCAGTGATGTTGTATCCAATCCAAGGAGGTCTGGCTAGCAATCGTGAAGCCTTTTCATGTGATCCACGTATTCAAGCTTCTTGTGACAGAAAACATGCAATGCCCATAACCACACCTGTACATCCTTTTACTAACTCTTGTCATCGTGTAACTAGAGGCACTCGCAGTGTCATGGTTGAAGAGTTCAGCTGAGCTCACAGGACATGTCAGAGATGGGAGGACGATCTTAACTGGAAATGGGAAGAATTGTTTTCGGCCTCTACTCGTTTTCAAGATCAATTTGACTATTTTTTAGTATTAACAATTGAAGCCTCAAATAACACAGACCTTCATGAGTGGAGCAGTTATGTTTTATCTACTTTGACCCCCAAATTATTCCCCGCTATAGAAAAGATATACTACATTAATTCTCTGGGATGTCATTCTCATGATGTTCAATACATTGATGAAGCTGAGCAAAATGAACATCATGTGATATACTTGATTGGATTGAAGGGCGTGGATAATCAAAATTTCGAGACAACAAAAGGTATTGTACAAGCTCAACTAACTACATATTTAAAGGGATTAAGAAACAATTCACCCACCGGCAACTAAGAAAAATGGAATGGAAGCAAATATCAAAATTGCACCAAAAACGGATCTCCATTCGTTGGTGAGTCAAGAAAATGGGAGACCGCGTAATCAGAACATAAATTTCGGCATAGTTACAACAGATAATGAGAACATAAAGGGTAAGGGTAAGGAAATTGTGGAGGAGTCTAACTCTACATGTCAGAGCCAACAGCCTTCTAGTTCTGCACAATTAGTGATTACGAGCGATGGAGATCAACCTTCCCACTCAGTTACAGTTACAGAGAACACAAATAATCAACCAACTTCCCACTCAGTGACAGAGGAGAGTACAAATTCTTCTACAAATGAGAAATACGCTCTACCAACCAAGATTTCTATTGGTGCCGAAGAGCGCAAAGGAGAAATTAAAATTTTTGTTACCCCAAATTATGTACTCAGGGCTCCGCCATTGCTTATAAATGAAATTACAAGACTCTGCCAGGAAAATAAACTGCTGCAGGCAACTCGTGCTACCGCGGGTCGACATAACAGCGATCAACAATCGGTGAACATGTTTAAGAAACGGTGTATCGGTTTTACGAAACTAGGTGTGGGGCTTAATGAATAGACGTGTTCCAATTTAATTATAATCATAATTAAAAGGTTATAATATATGTAAATTATAATTATATAATTTATATATAATAATAATAATAATAAATTATTATTATTTAATTTATTATAAAAATAATAATAAATTATTATTATTTAATTTAAAAATAATAATATTACAAAAAAAAAAAAGAGTTCAAGACATCATTTAAAAAAAAATATAAAATAAATTATAAACACCAACCCTAGTTTCAAGACAACATTACGAGAGAATTCTACAAGATAAAGTACTCTACATGATAAGGTACCAGTGATGAATGACATATGCCAAGATGATAATCACCAAGTGAAGAAAATTGTCGGAAAATTAAGCTTTGAGGACAAAGCTTTTCGAAGAGGAAGGCAATGTTATGAATATAATTCATAACAAATATAATAAATATAATTATTAATAGTCAAATAAGGATTATGTAAATAGTCATTTAGTGAAAGGGCATGTCTAAAAGACATGCCCATTCATGAAAGGCCACCTGCATAGGTATATAAGCAGGGCCTCATTGTAACATTTTATCATCACATATACATTTTATATATAATAAATTATTATTACGAATACCTCTTGTCTAAGTCACCTGATAATGGACATGGATATTTTGGGATTCTATGATTTTGATGTCCATGTACCAGTGAATTTTAAATGATACTTCGGGATACGCGCGGACATATATTATTTTATTAAAAATATATATATATATATATATATATATATATATTAAAAAAAAAAAAAAATATATTTAAATATATATATATATATATATATATATATATATTAATATATTAAAAATTAGATATTTTTTGCACAAATTCATACAAAATTCATTGATTCAAACATAGATACTAGATACTCATGAGTCATACATCATCATTGATACTATAATACAAATTACAATGATACATTGATACACCATACATGATACAATCGTCAAATTTACTCAGAAAGACAAGATAGAAGATAGTAAGATACTGTAGTTTTTTCATTAAGTCATCAGAATCAAAATGTGTTACATAAGAACACTGCCAAATGGATTGGTGCTCTTGATTAAATACGAGTTCCATACCCTAATACATGACAAAATTTGATGGAAACATTGCAATAGCCCAATCCTGAAATCCTGAAAAACTGATAAGTCTGCTGGATTTTGAATGAGATCTAAAATTCTACTTTCTCCATATGAAATCCAATGAGGTCGGAACCACTCTCAAACATCCTGAGTCATTTCACGGTAATGTTAAAAATTTAAGTAAAAGGATGAAAATGAAAATTAAGGAGAATGTCACTTTTACTTTAAGAATTTAACATTACCATGAATCATATATAAATACTAGGGCCATAGGCTTGATGCCCTCTCCTGAAAAATCCTCCTCAATTGGTGAAAAACAATGAGCAAAAGCCCCCCTTTATAATAAAAAACAACGCTTTTTTGAACCCGCGGGCATATCCAACGGGGTACAGTCGGGATACGGCGTGTCCCTTTTCGGATACGCCGTATCCCGACCGTACCCTGTACGGATACGCCGTGTCCTTCGAATTGGGGCCGAATCCGATACGTAAAGGTGTCCGACACGGGGATTCGGGGATACGAGGGCATTTTAGGAGTATCCGGTTACTTAGCCTCTTGTGTATTTTACAATTAAGTCAACAAGCCTACAATTTGTTGCTCCATCCACCAAACCCTAATGAGTTAGGGTTTCAATGAAGAAACACAGCAAACCTAACATTACCAAAATTTCAAAGATTCAAGATTTTTGGGCCTTATCATTCAACCCTAACAAGTTGGGTTTACTTGATCATACCAAAATCCCAAATATGACATCATCAATAAAACTTCTAATAGTATTTCACAATATCCCTAAGCAATTTAGCGTTTCTGACATTCACCATACCCTTTGGTTAGGGTTTTCCAGAACCTATCTAAGGTTCTACAAAAAACAGTTAAGAATATGAGTGGGGTGGGTAGATTTACCAATCACCCAGAACAAGAATCATTATGATTCAATATAGCTAGACATAACAATGTTAGTAATAGACTGCCAAATGAATAAACCTTTAATATAACGAAATAAATATATTATAGTTTAAGACATACCTTTGTTCCTTGACAAACCTTTTCTTGAGAGATCCTCCTTGATATACCTTGAGAATATAGCAGATATTTTCCTAATCAAGACAATAGAGGGAGAAAGGTGACTAGTATTGATATAATTAAAACTTAAATAAGTACATGAAATCAACCACTAACAGGAAATGAGATACTTATCTTTGGGAGTCGTTGAGGGCTCCCTCCAAAGCTTGAGGGATACCTATAAAACTTATAAAACAATAAAATGTCTTTTCCAAAATATGTTACAAACCTATAAATCCTAAAACATCAGAAACAAGATATCTAAAGCTACAAACAAACAACTTAATAATGAAAATCCCTAATGTCAGATTCCTCAAGATTGACTTTCTCTGAGTCTCCTTCAGCAATGTTGGCTTGATCCATTTCTCTTTTCTTGTTTCTTGGATTGTCGAGACAGTCACTTCTATAGTGACCCTTCTTATGGCATTGATAGCACTCTATCTTAGACATATCAACTTTCTTCCTTGGTTCTTTCGATTTCTTTCCTTTATGTTGAGCAATGTAGACATTTGATGTCCCTTCAGGATTGGAAGCTAATGAGATCATTAATTCTTACTGACTGGAGCCAGTCCATAGTTCTTCAAAAGCGGGAGCTACCTTCCAATTGTTAACTCCTACAACAAATGCACTCCAAGTAGGTGGCAATCCTAATAGAGCAGTGATCACGATTTCTTTGTCTGGAACAATTTAATCAATGGCCAAAAAATCACCCTGATTCTTGCTATCTTCACAAAGAAGGAGGCCATTGTGTCTTCATTAGTCATCTTTGAAGTTCTTAGCTCATTCATCAAACTTGCAAATAGACAAATGTTCTTAATAGTGAATAGCTTTGACAGGGCTTCATACATTTCCTAAGCATGGTCAATGGTGGCTATGAATGGGACAAGGTGGTCCTTTGTTCCTTCTACCATTAGAGTCATGACCACCAATTCTTCTTCCCTGATTTTCTTTTTTCATCATCACTAGAATTCTTTGTAGGCTTCTTTACATTTCCTTTGACCAAGTTCAATACCTTATTTTTATCAAGGATGACGTCAATTCTCTTCTTCCAGGACCTGTAGTTTGAGGCTCCTTCAAGTTTTTTTTCTCCCTTGATTTTGTTAGACGTCTTGCTAGAGTGAAGGAGATTCCTTCCCTGAGATGATCCTTTGAGTGTGTTGAAGACTGCCTTTTTCTTCCTTCTTCACCAATGCTCTAATACCATGTTGGAAAATCAGAAAGGCAGAAAGATTTTCTTATTCTTGATAATCACAAGTGATGCTTATTATTGTTACGATTCTTTATATCTTCCTTCTTTTAGTTCATCAAACAATTACCAAAGCAACAGCACATAATATAATGGACACCGAATGTAGGCACATGCCAGGGAAAAACCCCCGTCTAGGTGAAAACCCAGTCAAGAAATTCTTCCTTTCAAAAATATTCTTTGAGACTCTTCACCCTAGACCAAGACCAAACCTTCTCCTCACACCAAGTTAGCCTCCAAAATTTCGACCCCTTTCCAGCAACTTCGACTAGGAAGCAGCTTCTGGCAACAATAAAACTTGGAAGACTTCAATCTCCCAATCCAGAGCCTGAAACAAAGAGAGAGAGGCGCCAAACTTTCGTTTTTCTTCTTCTCCTTAGACTTCCCAAAACTTGCACTTCTTTCGGCTTCTAGACAATAGACTTTGAACTTCTTCACAGCTTCAAGAGATATAGAATTGCTTGAGAGAGTGTCCTCCAAATGAATTCGAATTGCTTCCTTTTATGGATCCAGGTGAGGTCAAATAGGTGTCTCTTGGGCCTATATGAGCCAACATGATCTCTTCTAGGCCCACTTGGTGTGGAGGTTACATAATTCATATTTGACTCAATATTAAACCTTTTTACATGATTCGAAAGCCCAAGAAGGGTCTCTTTAAATGTACAATGACTCTATTAACTCAAAATAAATCCTAGAAGTCCTCAATGTGGACTTTGACCTAAAACATGGTGACCCAGGCATGAATCCCATGCTTTAATAAGTCACAATAATAATAATAATATTTCTTTTCTTTATTCTTTTCACAAGTACATTACATGATGACTCAAATACATCAAAAGAAGACTAAACCTAGTTACAATTTCCAACACACTCATCTTCACTATAAAGCATTACCTCATGTGAAAAATATGGCTTTTGAAATACTTGAAATTAGAGTGGATCATGATGGAGTTTTCCAAGTTGTGTTCAAGCAGATGCATTTCTTCTACCAATGACATATGACTGATAGATAGCGGTAACTTATAGACGTCGGATCAAGAGGTAGCTAACATTAAAAATTAAGTATTTTTAAGTATTATGTTGTTTCTTTGTGTCACTGCTCTTGTTTATATTTATGTTTATAGATCATTGATTATTCTTCCTGCATGAGTTTTTGAATGATCGTTTCACTAACTTCTTGATGAGAATGCGATCAAGAAAAACAGATCTTGAAGATCATCAGGGTGCACAATAGTGCAGTAGAGTAAACTCCAAGAGCAAGTCGGTGCAACGATAATGGAAAAGCCACTTCCGCATCTAGAAAAGAAAGAAATATCTACCTTATCACCAGGTATACTTTCATTATGTTTATTTACTTTGTTTTTATTGCTCTTGCTCTTGTGCTGGGATCAATAGGTGCATTTGATGAATGTGAGAACCAAGTCCTTTGTATCGAGATTGAAGAAGGTGTTGAGCCATCCCATGACTTGAGTGAACATGAAGTGGACAAGAGCTCAAGACTTCTGCAAAGAAGTTCGAATCAGGAAAGAGACCACCATACGATATAACCCAGAACAAAATGGGCGCTTAAGGATCTTTGAATGCCCTGTCTATTTTCATGTGCCAAAGAAAAAGAATACCAAGCTGGAAGCTTCAGGTAAGAAAGGTATGATTGTTGGTTATTGTGAAAATTCTAAAGCTTATAGAATATATGTACTTGGACAAAGAAATATAGAGTTTAGCAGAGATATAACATTTGATGAAGATGCAGCTCTTTTGAAAGCCATAGACACTCTTCCTCCTGCTAATGTTGAAAGACAGGATGATGCCTTGGATGCACCAGAAGATCCCAAGCATGAGCTTGATCTTGTTGATGAACCCATACATCCCATGGACTCCTTGGATCCTTCTCCATGTGCTAGAAAAAGATGATTATGGTTTCATGACTCTTTACAGGATGTTGATAGACATGTTCCTCGCCAAGGAACCTTCAGAGAAAGCAAAAAACCATGTCGATTCCAGGAATACATGGTAGCCATGAGAAACATTATTCAGTTTGAACCACGCAATTTTGAAGAAGCGGTGAAAGATCAAGTGTGGAAAGATGCAATGACTGAAGAATATGAGTCCATCATTCATAATGATGTATGGGAAGTGGTTCCAAGACCACAAGGTAAATCTGTTGTGTTTTCTCAATGGTTGTATAAAATTAAACATGGTGTTGATGGAATGAAAAATATAAAGCTAGATTTGTGGCCAGAGGTTCTCTCAAAAAGAGTGAATAGATTATGATGAAATCTTTGCACTCGTTTCCCATTATACAACCATCTGAACTATTTGGCTCTAGCTGCTAACCAAGGATGGTCCCTTCACCAAATGAATGAGAAGATTGTTTTTCTACATGGCTTCCTCAAGGAAGAAGTATCTGTTGAGCAACCACAAGGTTTTGAAGTACATGACCGGAAAACTCATGTGTTCAAACGGAAGAAAGCCCTCTGGTTTGAAGCAATCTTCAAGATTTTGGTATGCCCGCATTGTTAGCTTCTTGATAAACCTTGGTTTTACTAGAAGTAATGCTGATCCAAATATTTACTTCAAGACAGTCCAATGAATGCATTTTGATTTTGGTATTATATGTTTATGATTTATTTTTGACCAATGGTGAACCTCTAATCCTCTAGTGTTAGAGAGAGTTGGCTTCTGAATTTGACATGAAAGATCTTCATTTGATGCACTACTTTCTAGGTCTTGAAGACTTCATGGATATACTGATGTTGATTGGCCTGGTAACTTTGTTGATAGAAAGAGTACTTCTAGATACTCCTTTAGCTTGGGATCTACCATGATCTCTTGGATGAGCAGAAAGTAGAAGTCTGTTGCACTGAGTACAGCTAAAGTTGAGTACATTGTTGCTAGCATGGCTAGTTGTGAGGCAGTGTGGGTACGAAAGCTCTTTGGAGAGCTATTTGAGCAAGTTCCAGACACAACAGTTATATATTGTGACAATAAGAGTGGGCTTCGTCTTGCATAAAATCCTATGTTCTGTGACAAGTCCAAGCACATTTAAATCAAATATCACTATATCCGAGATATGGTGCACAGGGGAGCAGTGACGCTCCATCATACTGTGATTGATAATCATATAACTGACATTCTTACCAAGCCTTTACTGAAAGGAAAGTTCTTGGTGTTTAGAGAGCAACTTGGACTTATGGACGTGACCCTTCCGGGAAGCGGTCAACGCTGATCAAGAACAGTGAGCTGCCTTTCCCCCTCTCAGAGCACACGGGATTAGAGATTGATGCCAAAAAGCTCCTGAGGATGAGGGACCTCTTCTGTAGTGTGTGCCACAAGAATAGGCCTCAGTATGCATCCGACCCATGGTCTGGGAAGTGGGAAGAGCCACCTATCTGGCCAACAGGTGTAGTGAGACTTGTCTGTGTGACCTGTCTAGGATGCAAGTGTTCCACCACTTGACATTTAATGAGACTTGGATGTGCGAGATCCTTGTCATGTGTTGACAAGTGGATCTTCCCAAGCATTGATGAGCCTTGGATGTGTGAGATCCTTATCATGTGTTGACAAGTGGATCCCCCCAAGCAGAGATGAGCCTTATGTGCAAGATCCTTGTCATGTGTTGATAGGTGGATCCCCCTAACCAGAGATGAGACTTGGTTTAGCGAGATCCTTGTCATATGTTGGCAAGTGGCATTCCCCCCAAGTGAATATAGGGTGACAGATGAATCTCCCCTATGATGATTCTTCTTCCATTAGAGTGAGACATCATTGTTCTAGATGATACAGAGCATAAATGAACAAAGATGAGTAGAGAAAGCAAAGATCTTTACTGCAAAAAGAAATTCCTCCCTAGCTGAGAGGGAGAGTTGAAAATTGGCAGCTCAGAGATGAATTTCTAAAAATAGAAAGCCTAAAAAATGAAACTTCTAAAAATATAGTCTAAAAAATAGAATTTCTAAAAATAGAATTTCTAAAAATAGAAAATCTAAAAATAGAAAGTCTCAAATATGACTTTCCAAAAATAGTAAATCACCTTGCATCAATTGGTAATCAAGTATTCGCTGGTGGAAAATCCCTTTTGATCATCAATCAATCTTAATAGTTCAATTTTGATTTAATCATCAATATTATTATTATTATTAAAAGGAAATTCAAGTCTCTCAATCCTGAGACTCAATCATGTTATATGTAACTCCCCTCACTTAATGCATATATTACTCTCTCTCTCTCTTAATGGATTCACATCTCTCTCTCTTTAATGCTCTTACGCACCTCTTACACTCGCTTACACACTTTAATGACTCGTCATAAAAATATTCATCTTACAACTCCTTAATGCATAAGTTACACTTCTCTCCTAAATGCATAAGTTACACTCTTCTCCTTTATGGAATAAGTTACACTGCTATTTTCGCATTGTTACCACTCAAACCAGCAGGGGACCTAAGAGAGGTTCCTATGAGGGCAACTGCTATGTCAAGGGCAAAGATGGAGACTTAGCCCTCTGTCACCACAACTAAGACTCCTTGCTCTTTACAGACATTCACCGATGGGAGGAAACCCGGTAGTTTAGGAAGTCACTTGTAAAGTATAGATCAATGAATAGGTGTGAAGTGACCCCATAAATCCTTTCCCTATGATAGAATGAAGAATGGGACTTGCTTTCCTTTTGAGCAAGGGACTTGATCTTCTAGGGAGAGGGGATGAGGACTGGAGAGTTGAAGTAGAAGAATAAGATTTATAAAGGAGGCCTTCAATCCCTAAAATATTTTGGGAACTTGGATTCTCGAGTAGTCCTTGATAAATAAGCTTTGATGAAGAATGAGACCACACGAGGCCAAGTGGACCTAGCCCAGGTTAGGGGATGGATTTTGGTACCCAATGATGCTCTTAACCTGGCCAAGGTGAGGGGAAAGGATCAAACAAGTATTTTCTTCCAATGATGTCAAAGTGATCCTATTAGATTCTAGCCTTGGGAACACCTAGGCAAAACATGATCCTAGAGCTAGGGCTTGGGGTATCCGGAGATTCCATCGTTGGAATTGCCCCAAATTCAGAGGAGAGTGAGGGGACCCACCAATGCAGTTGTATCTAGAACATCTAAGTTTTCCTGTGACTATATTCCCGGGAAATTGACACCGAAGGTGACCTAATGGGCTAGTCCTAGAAAAAGGGGAAAAAAGAGAAAAAGGGGGGAAAATGACGACCCTTTTTTGAGGGACCAATGCCCAATTTAATTGGGGATATGGAGTCCAGGATAATAATGAGGAAGGATTCAGTTTTTTGTTCAAGGAGGCTCAGAGAGTCAACTTCATCCAATGTTAGAGGAAAGAGAACAAAAGTGACTTTCAAGCATTTATACTTCATACAAATGGTGCAAGTTTATCAAGATAACATGACCTCTAGGACATTTCATTCATCTAACAATGGCCCATACATAGAATAAGCTAAATAGACACACAATTCCACATTTCATACATGCAGCAATTAGCCCTAATTATAGCGAAGTTCAATTGTATGCAACAACAAGAAAAATGGCATTAAATTTGCACTTACAATGTCAGAGAGTATATCCAACCAACATCTCATTTGCAAATAAGAAGCTCCAAGATAGAAATAGCCCAAATCCATACATCAAAACTCATCAATAATTCAAAAATAGTCCTCTAAGGAAAAATGCAAAATTCTCTAAAGATAGAGATATCCCAAGTCAAGTGATGATACAAATGAATCCAACTAACACCTATTTATACACCACCTAGGAGTTTGATTTAGAAAATGAGCCTACAGTAGCCCCTAAAATAAAATAATGTGCAAATAAACCAAATTTTGGTGATAAGCCCACCAAACTAGCTCATAAATGAAATAATAAGCCTCTCATAAGGTCAAATAATAATATATGCATGTCGTGGAGCCCTCCAAAAGACCTGATTATGTCCAGAAGGGCCATAATGATGAATAAAATCCTCAAAATCTGATGGACAAGTGAGTAGCCCCTTGTTCTCCAAGTAGTAGACCTATGGTGCTCCCAATGGATGTGGGGGCACACCAATGTTGCCATGGGTCTCCATATGAGTTGAAGATTCTTGTAGATCATCTTTAAGGGCTCAAATGATGGAATAAACGCTACCATGTCATCGTAGAAGTCCTAGGACACCTGCCAAGTGTTGATTTTATAGCATCGGAAAGTTTTCTAAGTCTCATTTTTGGTAGAGAGGCTTGGACAACAGTTATCTAGAGAACCCAGAAATCGCTTATGGAAATTCCACTCGGATATAAATTTATTAAAATAATTAATTATTTTAATGCAGACCCTAGGTTTAAGCTTAGGGAAATTAAATAATTAGAGGGTATTAATAGAGCAGAGTGTGAATCTTCTAGAAAACGAAGATCAAGTCATCTTTTAATCTGAGCCATTGATTAACGATATAATCTTGGTCGTTGATTCATTAGCGAGAAGACTATAAGAAGAGACTTGAGGGCCATTTGGAAATCAAGTCGGGGACATTCTCAGTACCTGAAGGAAATTTATTCTGAAGCAAGAGAATTTGATTTCAATGGGTGGGTTTGTAGAGACAGGGTTGCAGAACCAGAAGGAGGAGGGAGGATTCAGTTATCGGAGAGGCAGAAGTCAAAAGGATGAAGGGAAGGGTGAGTTGATCGGCAGCAAGACCCCCTCCACGCAGAGTTACGCAGTCTAGGGAGAGACTGTGCAAAGATCTCACGCTAGATGACACAGAGGATGAACGAGGTCACCCCAAGGGTCTGAAACTCTTCTGGAGGCTCCAGAAAATTCAGCTAGGTGTAAGCTAATTTTACTCTGCTCATCAGACTCTTGTAAATGTACTTTCCATTCTGAAGATAAATACAAACCCTCATCTGCTGCACCGGTTTTCCCACATTGGGTTTTTCCGGGGGCAATTGTCCAAAAATAATTGTGTTCATATGGTTGTTTCTATTGTGCTACTTGTGTAATTTTCTCTTCTTATGCCTTTGATTAAAGTGAAGATCTGCAAATGTGTTTATTTTATAATTTTCTAAAGCATTTGTAAATAACTTATCTCACAAGTAGGAGAAATAAACCAAGTATTGCAGTAATAATTTTCAGTCTTGAAAATTTCACATGGTATCAGAGCAAAGGGCTAAAAATAGAAAGAGAGGATCTGCCATGGACCAGAGATCCATCATTCGGAAGGGTTCACGCAATCCTCCAGAGCATGCAGAAATGCAGAGGTAACGCAACATGAAAGTGTTGGCATCCAGACTAGAGGAGGATCTTGCTTGTGTGTCGAGCACAGCTCCTCCAAGTGTTGGGTATATTGACCGTGGAGCATCTGCTCACGTGACGGGGGTTCGAGAATGTTTTTCGAGCTACCAAGAAGAACAGATGAATTTCCAGATAACTATGGGAAACAAGGCGAAATGTACCCCCATTGGAAGAGGTACCATAACATTTCAAACAAAAGATGGCAACAAGATTCGTGCCATGAATGTTCTGCATGTACCAGGGTTGGGGATGAATTTGCTCTTAGTGTCTCAACTACAGAACAAGGGCTATGACGTATACTTTATTAGAGATAAGGTGTATGTCAAACACCCTAGCTAGAGCCAAAAGGCACAAATTGGAGTAAGGAGTCACAAGCTATATAAACTCCAGCGTTAATCTTCGGTGGCCCTGTTTGCTAGTACAAACAACAGAGATCTGAATGAGTTATGGCATAGAAGGATGGGGCATCTACATCATCGAGCCTTGGGAATTCTCAAAGATATTGTCATAGGGGCTCCTGAACTCAGCACGAAGAAAGACGAAGTTTGCAGGGGATGCGTACTAGGATAGTATGCTAAGGTAGTGTTTCCAAGAAGCAGCAGCAAAGCCAAGGGTGTATTGGAGTTAATACACTCGGACATTTGCGGTCCAATGTCCACAACCGCTCTTAGTGGTGCAAAGTATTTTGCTATCTTCATTGATGATCATTCCAGGAAAACTTGGATCTATTTTCTGAAAACCAAAGATGAAGTCTTTGATCGATTCAAAGAATTCAAAGCATTAGTGGAAAACTCTACGAGAAAGAAGATCAAGAAGCTACGGTCAGATAACGCTAGAGAATATATTGATAAGGACTTCACAAATTTCTGTGCAAGGGTAGGCATCAAGAGAGAATGGACAGCTCCATACAATCCAGAGCAAAATGGAGTTGCGGAACAGAAGAATCGGACCATAATAGAAGCTGTCAGGGCAATGTTGTACGACCAAGATATGCCCAAATTCTTATGGGCAGAGGCTTGCAATACAGCAATATATATACAAAGCAGAGTTTCCCATAGAGCCTTGGGGAAGGTGATTCCCGAGAGTGTGTTCACAGGCAGCAAGCCAGAGGTGAGCCACATCAGGATATTCGACAGCATGGTGTACTGCCATGTTCTAGATGAAAAGAGGAAGAAGTTGCATCAGACTGTAGAAAAGGGTTTCCTTATGGGCTATAGTGAGAATGCAAAAGCATATCGCATCTATATTCCAGAGATCCAGAAAATCGTGGTAAGAAGGGATGCAAAATTCATGGAGAGATTCTTTAGGAAATCTCGAGAAATGGCCACAGATACGCAGATTTTGGAGGATCCACTAGTACAGCCTCAACGGCCTACAGAGGATGAGTCAAGTGCCTCTCCAAGGCATAAGGATCCTGAGGAGAGCTCCTTCGAAGAAGAACAGGAAGTAGAGCCGGTGAGACCGCCCATCACGCGAGTAGAGAACTTCAACAAATTCTTAAAGATGCAGAAGAATTTGTTGGAGCCCCTAGAGAAGGGAAGAGGATAAGGAAGCAGCCAAACAGATATCAGGCACTGGTAGCTAAGGTTGGTGAACCATCCACCTTTCGAGAAGCAGCTCAGCATCAAGTGTGGGTGGATGCCATGGTGGAGGAGTATAGCTCCATCATGACAAATGATGTCTGGGAAGTAGTCTCGAGACCACAGGACAGATCAGTTGTAGGATCCAGGTGGATCTACAAGATCAAGTATGTTGCAGATGGCAACATAGAGAAGTTTAAGGCAAGATTTGTAGCTAAGGGGTATTCACAGAAGGAAGGCATTGATTATGAGGAAACCTTCGCCATTGTAGTTCGCTACACTTCTATCAGATCCGTCATCTCTCTGGTTGCACAGATGGGATGGGAGATTCACCAAATGGATGTCAAGACAACATTCTTGAACGAGGTGATAGAGGAGGAAGTGTACATAGAACAACTAGAAGGCTTCGAAACACATGAGCAGAAGACTCATGTTTACAGGCTTAAGAAAGCCTTATATGGTTTAAAACAAGCCCCTAGGGCATGGTATGGGAGAATTGATAGCTACTTGCAGAAGATGGGGTTCGTCAAGAGTGACTCAGACCCCAACCTCTACTACTTGAGAGTAGGAGATGAGCCACTTATTCTGGTACTATATGTGGATGATCTGTTTCTGACCAGTTCATCGAAGCTCATCAAGGACTGCAAGGAGAATCTGGCTACAGAATTCGACATGAAGGACCTGGGGCAGATGCACTATTTTCTTGGATTAGAAGTCTGGCAGTAGAAAGGTGAAATCTTCTTGGGGCAAGGAAGATACACGACAGAAATCTTGAAGAGATTTTAGATGGAAGACTATAGACCCATGGCCATGCCAATGATTACTAACTGGAAGAAGATAGGCACAACAGAGGATGATGAGGTTGATCCTACCTTGTATAGGCAGCTCATCAGATCATTGATGTAACTGGTCAATACTAGACCAAACATCTATTATGCAGTGAATACCCTTAGCCAGTTCATGGTGGAACCAAGGAGGGCTCACTGGGCAGTAGCGAAACATGTTCTCAGATATCTGAGGGACAGTCGAGTATGGGTTGAAGTACACCAAGGGCAATGAGGTTTAGTTGAGTGGGTTTACGGATGCAGATTGGGCTGGAAGCACAGTTGATCAGAAAAGTACCAGTGGGTACTATTTCAGTCTCGAATCAGGAATGACCTCTTGGTGCAGCAGGAAACAGAAGTCTATAACACTAAGTTCAGCCGAGGCAGAGTACATGGCAGCAAGCACAGCTTCGTGCGAGGCCATATGGCTCTACAAGTTACTCTTGAACCTGCTCAAGAAACGGATGGAACTAACCAGGATTATGTGCGACAATCAGAGTTGCATTAAGCTCTCTGAAAATCCTGTGTTTCATGACCGGTCGAAACACATTGACATTCAGTCCCACTTCATCAAGGACTATGTCCAAAGAGGAGCAGTACATTTGCAATACACTACTACAGGGGAACAGGTGGCAGATATCCTCACAAAGGCTCTGAGTAAGATTAAATTCACCTACATTAGAGAGAAGATGGGGATGGTCGAGAACCCTTTCCATTAGAGGGAAGAGTGGTCTTCAGAAACAGAGGGAGCTGCAGTACGGATGATGCAGTGACAAAGGCAGTGTCACAAGGCAGGAGGCAGCAGCACAGATATGAGGGGCAGCAACCAGGACAACATCAGCGCAGCAGATGTTATAGAGTCAGAGCAGTGGTATCTTGCTTGAACACTTTCCTCGCTAAGAGGGAGTGTTGATTTTTATAGCATCGGGAAGTGTTCCAAGTCTCATTTTTGGTAGAGAGGCTTGGACAACAGTTATCCAGAGAACCCAGAAATCATTTGTGGAAATTCCACTCAGATATAACTTTATTAAAATAATTAATTATTTTAATGCAAACCCTAAGTTTAAACTTAGGGAAATTAAATAATTAAAGGGTATTAATAGAGCAGAGTGAGAATCTTCTATAAAACGAAGATCAAGAGATCTTTTAATCTGAGCCATTGATTAACGATATAATCTTGGTTGTTGATTCATCAGCGAGAAGACTATACGAAGAGACTTGAGGGCCATTTAGAAATCAAGCCGGGGACATTCTCAGTACCCGAAGGAAATTGATTCTGAAGCAAGAGAATTTGATTTCAGTGGGTGGGTTTGCAGAGGCGGGGTTGCAGAACTAGAAGGAGGAGGGAGGATTCAGTTATCGAAGAAGTAGAATTCAGAAGGATGAAGAGAAGGGTGAGTTGATCGGCAGCAAGACCCCCTCCACGCAGAGTTACGCAGTCCAGGGAGAGGCTGCGCAAAGCTCTCACGCTGGATGATGCAGAGGGTGAAGGAGGTCACCCCGAGGGTCTGAAACTCTTCTGGAGGTTCCAGAAAATTCAGCCAGGTGTATGCTAATTTTACTCTGCTGATCAAACTCTTGTAAGTGGATATCTAGTAATCTTTGGACATTAGTGGGGATCCATGGAGTGTTGTCTGTTGTTGTGGATGCCCATGGCTCTCTACACACATCCTACATGTGCCAATGTAGCCCTCTGGGAGGTTAGGACCCCATGTAGGAAGACCAAACTCAAATGGACACCATCCACAATCCTACATAAGATCCAATGTGTCCTCTAGCCTTCCAGTACAACAAGTCATTAGAGTAATCGTGTAAAAGAGCTCAAAAACCATAGACAACAAAATGGGCACTTCATAATGGCATGCCCTTCCGTAGTGGGCTTTGGCATGTGCTAATGTCTCCAAGCTCCAAAGGGGGTTAGCCAGGTACCTTATTAGGTGGTTTCTAGCCTTAGAGGGGATAATATGTCCAAGGTACATCCCTCAAATGGGCGTGGCAAGTGTTAAAGAAGTGAAATGGAAGAGGGAATGAGAGGGGCAGTCCTGGGCCACATATTGGGGCTCAAGGGTAGCTAGAGAAAGGGAAGGCCACACCTGGGAGGGAGAAATCATGGTACATGAGGTGCCCCGGCCTTGATTTTTCCACCATTCTTTATATTTCTTTTGCCTTTTATGAATTTTCTCTAATTAACTGCTCGGGGCTCAAAAAACAAGAGCATGATGTGTAAGATATAACAGTGATTACCCCCTTTTAGGTAGGGTGGTTCATTGCCCTCTAGGGGTTGGGACAATCATGAGTTCCTGAATGACAAAGGAGGCTCATCTAGGGCCTACGGAACCAAAGTAATGACCATGGGTATGGGGTGGAGCTCATGTATTGGTTTTTGCCCACGTGCTAATTATTTTTGTCCCAGCCATCTTTTGCATTTTGTGGTACAATTTCCTATTTTATGTGGCCATTTATGCTTTTACTTTTTCTTTTAGCTGCTTCAACCTCCAGGGCATCATTCCAGGCCTGACCCAAGGTGGGGGCAAGGGGATAGGGAGCTAACCCTATGTGGACCCAGGTGGGAGAAATGATGAATGGCGTTATAGTGAGTGGAAAGGGAGTAATATATGCAGAGAAAAGAGTAGAACCATGCACCCAAAGTCGAGGTTTTCCAAGTAGTACCACCCTAAAACCAAATGGTCAATAAAGGAGATCCCATGGTACTAAGATCCGAGGGTAGCATCCAAAAGAGATCAAGGGGATAGGAGCACAAACTAAGCCCACTCTTTCCGTCAAATCCCCCCATCAATCCATGCCCAGAAGTGTCCATGATAAGTAAACTCAACACTCAATTACCAAATGACAAAACATACCTTTAGATCCAAGAGGCACACCTTCAAACATATGATCAATACTAATGGGTGAGGGACCACATGGTTGGCCCAGGTGGCGTAGAAATGACACGACGAGCTAGTTGAGGGCTGCAAGGGGTTGTTGGCTACTGGCTGAGGTCCATCATGGAGAAAAAATTTCTCCTCGAGATATCACCCACAAAGTGGTGGGTAACAGGCATATGTAACTCCTCCTCAAGGCATAGAAGTTACTCCCTCATGAATTTGACCTCCTTGCTCTTCCTATATATTTGCGCCTCATCCTCACTTGATACACTTACTTCTGCTTGTGAAAGGAGAATTCAAACTTGAGAAAAAGAGAATTGGAGAGTCTAGAGGAAGATTGAGAGAGAGAAAGTCTTGAAGAGCAAAAGCGTATCTTGGAGAGCCAAAGTGATTCAGTGTTTGCCTCAGCTACTGCTATCAGAGATATTCCTCAGATTTGAGTGAACCTCTTCATTCTCTCATTGTACTTTATATCTCTGCTGAACAATTGATTTTGTAGAAATTTGATAACCCAACCTCGGTTTTCAGTTTCTCCTTATTTCTCTGATAAAGTTAAATGTCCATTCCCATAGCCATCATTCAACAAGCTGGAAAAATAAACATTTTCTGAAAATACAAATTCTGGAAATTTCACAGTGCTGAAATGCAGAAATAAAAACTCAGAAAAATTAATCAGCCACACACATAAAATAGATACACTGATTTTTTGTCAACTTGACCCTGGAAAAACCCCCTACAACTCTTGGAGAAAACCAGTTTGAAAGCTTCTTCATATTTCTGATAAATGCTTTTACAGTGAGAGAGAAATATTCAGAAAAATTTCAGCAAGTAATAAATACAACTTATCTCGTTTTCTGTGCTTAACCACCACCTCGGAAAATGTTTACAAAGCAAAATAGAAACAGCAATAAATGTTGTACTTTCTCCCTCGTTTTTCGTGCCCATAAATATAGCAATAAATGTTGTTGTACAGCCTCCTTTTGCATGCAAAACAGCAATAAATGCTATTGTACGGCCTCCTTGGAAAGCATGCAGACTGTAATAAATGTTGATGTACAGAAACTGCCTCAATTTTTGTGCACAGCAATAGTAGCAGGGTGTACGGCCTGCCTCGAAATTTGTGCCACAAAAACAACTTTCCTCCCTCGAAATCTGTGCCAGAAAGTGTACAGCTACCTAGGAATGTGTACCCAAAGCTTCTGTATGGAATCTGCCTTGAAAAACATGACAAAACTGCCTTGAACTGTGTGCCAATCTTGCTGTACAGATTTGCTGAAGTGTTGCCTCGGTATGCGTGCCAAGGTTCTGTTCTCCTTATTCTCACTGCTCAGAAATCTCCTTTGCTCTCTTCTTCTCCTTCTCTCAATCTGCTCATGAAAGAATGAATCACCTTTTCCCTCTTTTTCCTCCTTTAACCTAACCCTAAGTGACTTTTGGGGAATCCCTAAATCCAATCGCTGAGATAGCTTTAGGTCTAGGGCTGAGATTAAATGCTCATTTAAATCTCACTTTTTATTTTTTAATTCACCCCACTTTAATAAAGACCCACTTAGTCATTTATTTCCAAAGTCACTTTTCACTTTCTAATTTCACATTGACTTTATTAAAGTCACTTTGTAGTATCGACTTTAAAAGAATTTTATCACTTATGTCACTTTTGGTTCAATAGGATTCACCTATAACTTTATAAAATACTAGAGAAAAAATTAAACTTTTTTTGACACTTTTCCTTGAAATAAAGATCAAAGCCTAGGGAACCACTATTCCTCCCAGAACAAATTTCAACACTCCCTCTACCGAGGAAGGTGTTCCCCACCACACCCATCTTGTCTCAAGTAGGACATGTTTGCCCTGCAGGGGCTAGTTTTGCAAGTGAACATTCCGCAACTCCGTCATCGCTGGGATGAGATTTCAAGCTTGTCAGCCTTCTTCTGAATACGGGGCCTGATGAAGTGATATCTGATGCTGATATGCTTTGACCTATCATGAAATACTAGATTCTCCGTGAGTTTAATGCAACTCTGATTATCACAGTATATCACTGAAGGTCTCAACAGCAAACCAAAGAAGCCAAACATCTTGTGAAGCCAAATGACCTCACAACTAGCTAGACTGGCTGCCATATACTCTGCTTCCGCTAAACTAAATGCTACTGACTGCTTCTTTCGGCTGAACCACGACACCACTGTCGAACCCAACCGAAAATAGCACCCTGAAGTGCTCTTCCTATCAGAAGCACAACCTGCCCAATCAGAATCAGTGTCACCTACCAATCTCACTCCATCTCCCTACCTATAATCCAGACCATAATCCACTGTCCCCTACAAGTACCGCAAAATGTGTTTTGTAGCAACCCAGTGCACCCTCCTAGGCTCACACATGAACTGGCTCATCGTGTTCACTGCAAAACATATATCTGATCTAGTGTTGACCAAATACATCAAGGAACCAATCAGTTGTATATACAATGTGGGATCCACCAACTCAAAATCTGAAGCATGAAGCTTCTTCCAGTTGGTGATCATCAGTGTCGACATGGGTCTACAATCCTCCATGTGGAATTTGCCAAGGATGTCCACAATATACTTCCCCTGCCCCAGGAATAAATGCCCCTCCTCCTACCACACCTCCAAACCCAAAAAGTAATGCATCAAGCCAATGTCCTTCATCTCAAACTCTGACGCAAGATCTCTCTTGCAGTGCTCTATGAGTCTCTCTGCACCTGTAATGACCAAGTCATCCACATACAGAACCAGAATGAGAGCCTCCTCACCTATCACAATAAAGTATAGGTTTGGATCTGCATCACTCTTTGTGAAACCCATCTCCTGCATGTATGTATCTATCCTGGAGTACCAAGCTCTAGAAGCTCGCTTCAGGCCATAAAGGGCCTTCTTCAGTCTGCACACATGGGACTCCTTCCCAGTCACCTCAAAGCCCTGTCGCTGCTCAATGTACACCTCCTCCTATATGAAGCCATTGAGAAATGCAGTCTTCACATCCATCTGGTGGATCTTCCAACCCATCTCTGCTGCTATCGATATGATGGAGCGAATCAAAGTATATCGAGCCACGGGAGCGAAGGTCTCCTCATAATCTACTCCCTCTACCTGGGAGAACCTTCTAGCCACAAACCTTGCCTTGAATTTCTGGGAATGATACTAGCTAATTGGCTAGATCATTTTATTACAGATTGCTAGGTTTACTAGATCATGTTTTGAGTCGCAAAATTGGGTAGCTATTTGAGGGTCTATACGAATGAGTTTTCCCCCTTTATGTGTCTAAATGTATTTATCTTATGTAAAGAGGGTTGGAAAAATAATTAAATCCCCTCTCAGTCAATTAATTAAATTTTTTGGCCAAATTAATTAAAAAATCCTAAGCCAGAAATTTAATTTTTCTTAAATCCTAGGTGAGTTAAAATTCTTCAAAGGCAAAATTCGTGGGTCCTCAAAAAGGGATCGAGTTAACAGTTATCTCTAGCTCATGAAAATTTTATGTTTTATCACTATTTCTCTATTAATTTGATAGTTCAACTTTAAGTTTGCAGAAATCTTCCGGATTTAGAATTGGGCATTTGGGGAAGTCCTAGTTTGGACCAGCTGACTCCCAAGAGGATAAGATCTGAAGAGCCCTCCGAATCTAATTCTCCGAGCTTATCTTAAATTCCGTTTTTTGCAAGGTTCTTTATTGGGCTCTTGAATTTTTATTTTTCTGAATTGTGCTAAACAATTTAAATCTGGCCATCAGGGTTTCTAATCTGTAAAATATCAGTGTAGATTTGTAAATATCATTATTTTTAACTCACTGGGGTTTTGGGGTTTCCTATACATATTTCTGGTTTTTCTGGGTTTGCTGGTTTCTGGTTTTGTGCAGGTTCTATTGGGAGATTTCTTAGAAAAATTTCAGATCCGAACCAGATATAGGCCCTAGAGGGTAAGATCTAGTCTCGGGATCAAATCTGGTTGCAGATCTGATCTCAGGATCAGTTTGGTTGCAGATCTAGGCGGCATTGTGTCTCGAGATCATGATTTTGCAGAAACAATTATGATTCTGCAAAAAAATTCAAGTCAATTTCTAAAATCTGAATTTATGTGTAAGTTTTACTACTAAACAAAAGGAGAATTTAGATTGTGCTTGCAAATTTATGTTTTTATGCTAGCTACACCACCATTTCCTCAATTTTCCTGTACACTACCACTCTCGCATCTTCTCCACGCTGTCTCCATCCTGCATCTCTTCCTCAACCCTCACTGGCTGCCATCCCTCAGCATTCACACTCCCTTCTCTGCTCATCCAGCAAACCTGTCAGCTGCCAACCTTCCTCCCTTTCCTTCACCGTCCTCTCTGCGTCCATCTTTCCCCTCTTTCACTGCCAACAGCCACTCCTCCTGCTCGACTTCCCTTTTCCATATTGGCAGCTGCATCTTCTTCCTTGCCACAGCAACTCCAATCTTCCTCGCATCCCTCTCATCCGCTGCCTCTCAACTCTCCCTCTTCGTCATTTTCCTTAAACCGTGGCTCCCTTACCTTGCTAAGGCCTCACCTCTTGCCTGCTCGCAGCCCATTCTCCATCGTGCCTTCGACTTCCCTTGCCGTCTGCTCCCTTCGACCTTCACGTTGACTTGCATTCAAAAATATTAACACATAAAACAAACTAACGCTGCTCTTTAGTGACTTAGGTTACGATTAAGATTCTTGGTTTCTTTTTTTTTATTTTTCTTTAGCTTTAGTGTTAGACTTTAGATTTTAGATTTTATTTAATTTAACTTTAGTCTTAGTTTTAAAATTCGATTTTGCTGAGTTAATGTTTTAATTTTGATTTTGGATTTACATATTTCATATTTTTGGACTTTAGACTTTTTCGATTTTGATTAGTTAGTTTAGATTTTAATTAGTTTGATTTTTTTTTGTTTTACTTTATTTTAGATATTTTAAAAAAAAAAAAAAACTTATAAAATAAAAAATGTTCAAAAATTTTATTTTATTTTTTCATTTTGTAGAACTTTAGTTTTAAGTTGTATATATATTTTTGTTTCTTTTAGTTTCATTAACTTTAAATTTAAAGGGAAAATATAAAAAATATAAAAAAAATAGGAAAAGGCCAAAAAAGTTTTAATTTTAACTTTTAAAATTAGGGACTTTGGTTTTAAAGTTGTTTTTTCTTTTGGAAGTGGTTTTGGATTAAAATTATTCCATAGTCAAAGGAAAAAATTTAATTTTAATATCTAAAGCTTGACTATAGGAAAATTTTAAATTTTCTGAATTGGAATTATTTGGAATATCATAAATTCGGAAATATTGGAAATATCTGGCATTTAAATTTGATAGTATTCTCATGATAATTTTTTTGTTTCGAATTTAAATTGTTGGTTCGAAGTATTTTATGCTTAGCGTTGGTTGATGATTGTTTAATGAGCTTTAATTGTGGTTTTAAATTACTTGAAATTGGTAATTAATTGTTTAAGTTAACTTTGGGAATATTTCAAGTGATGATAAATTACATGTCTTTATCGAACATTGCTAATGCATAATTACAAAGGTGTTTATCGAATATCGAAAATTATGAGAAAATTGTTTCATAGTCAAAGGCAAAAATTTAATTTTTTAATATCTAAAGCAGTATAGGAGGATTTTAAATTTTCTGAATTGGAATTATTTGGAATATCATAAATTCGGAAATATTGGAAATATCTGACATTTAAATTTGATGGTATCCTCATGATAATTTTTTTGTTTCGAATTTAAATTGTTGGTTCGAAGTATTTTATGCTTAGCGTTGGTTGATGATCATTTAATGAGCTTTAATTGTGGTTTTAAATTACTTGAAATTGGTAATTAATTGTTTAAGTTAACTTTGAGAATATTTCAAGTGATGATAAATTACATGTCTTTATCGAACATTGCTAATGCATAATTATGAAGGTGTTTATCGAATGTTGAATCGAAAAGAACTTATCTTCTGGTTTGATTAATTGAGAAATTGAATAACATTGTGGTGGATTGTTTTTTCATAGTAGCAGTTACATATCAATTACTTGACTTTAATTTCATAATGAGATATTTTGACTCCACAAGGCGCTGGTTTTAAAGCTTCAAATCTAATTGGATCTATAAAATCTCGTTAATCTTAACAAGTACTTGGTCGTCTAACTGTCCCCTGAATTGGTTGGTTTCCAACCAGTTCTCTTTTTTCATTTTCGTTAGGGTCTACCTCCCTTAGCTTGCAAGGGAGGCAATTTAGTGGTAGAGATTGGGGATCGGGGTGACGGCTCCCGATGCGAGCCGTTGTCGCGTGCCTAAACATTCGTGCGACAGCAACGTCCATCGGTGGACTCCCTAGTGAATTTTGCTGCGGAGGCACTTTGCACATCTTTGCCGAGAAGCACCACCCCCCGGCCCCATGTGAGCCTTTGCTCACTAATGGACTTGACAACGTAATCGATGTACCCTCGAATCCTCACGATCCCTGCCCTTGGATCCCTATGCGACTGGTATACGAGGTCTTGCCGATCCGGATACTCTATCTCCCGTGACCTCTGAAAGCCTGTCTTCCTCGAACTTCACATCCCGCACGACAACAACTTTCCTCTGTGCGAGAATATAAATCAGAAAGGCCTTCGAGGTCTCACTTTGTAGCCCACAAAGACACCCTTCTCTACGGTGGGCTCTAGCTTGGTCCTCTTCTCCTTGGGTATGTAGGAGTATGCAATACACCCAAAGATACGAAGATGACCAAGATCAGGCTTCTTCCCAGAAAAAGCCTCCTCCGGAGTCACATGCCCCAAGGCATGATGCGGACTCTTGTTCTGCAAATATACGACAGTGTTGTAGGCCTCTACCCACAAAAACAATGGTAACCCCAAATCATGTACCATGGCTTTGGCAGCCCCAACGATGGATCTGTTCTTCCTCTCTGCAACCCCATTCTGCTAGGGGTTGTAAGGAACTGTGAACTCCCTCCTAATGCCTGCTTCTGCACAATACTCAACAAACTCACCAAGGGTGTACTCTCCTCTATTGTCCGACCTGAGGGACTTGAGCTTCCGACCTGTCTAAGTCTCCACAAGAGCTTTGAACTCTTGAAACCGCTTGAAGACCTCACTCTTGGTCTTCAAGAAATAAATCCAGGTCCTCCTAGAGTGATCATTAATGAATAAAACATAATACTCATATCCACTCAAGGAAACATGAGACATTCGACTGCTCACATTGGAATGAATCAAATCAAGTATCCCAGTCGATTTGCTGTCACTGCTGGGAAAAGGGGATTTGGCAAACTTGCCCATAGCACATCCTCTGCATGTATCAAGGTGATAAGTACTGAAATCTGGCACACCTGTAGTGATCTCCCGCAATGTCTTCAAGGCTCCATGATACATGTGCCCCATCCTGCAGTGCCAAATCTCGCATAGCTCTGAATTGCTAGCTCTGCCGCCGATACTACTACTCAATGCCAAAAGGGCTGAAATGCAAACTTGTACACCTTTGCATGGCGTACACCAATCACTCTAGCTGAATTAGCTGGAGTGCCCCTGGGATATATCAGCACATGTCCTCTCCTAAACAATATCTCATATCCTCTGTCCTCCAAAGCCGAGATGGATATGAGGTTCTTCCTCATCCTTGGCACATATAGAACATCTGACACCTTCAAGGGCGGTTTGGGTTCCCTATCAAATGTCAATGTCCTCACACCTAACAACGTTGTCATCTCCAAGTACTACCTCTATATCAGTGCCACTCTTTGAAAGCTTTGAGAAGTACTCACGGACTCCTGTCATATGACATGAAGCCCCACTGTCAACATACCAGATACCTGAAGATGCTCCACTAGTGGAGGGAAATGCACACTCCCTCTCAGCCTCCGTGGTAGGTGATCTTGCACTAGTGGACTCACAAGCAATGAACCCAAACTCTCGGTCAAAGCTATTCGTAAAGTCCTCTATCTCTGTTGATACTGCCATGCTCTGGTTCTTCCCCTTCTTCTTCTTCTCCGGACACACAACTGCATAGTGTCCCATCTTCTGACAATTCCAACACTTCGCCTTGGAATAGTCCTTCTGCATGTTCCCTTGTTTACCTTTGCCTTTGCCTTTGCCCCCACCAACACTTGTGGAAGCTTACTTCTTTCCCTTGCCTTTCTTGCCTCCTGCTAATAGTGCTACATCCTCATCCTGCTCAATTGGTTTGGCTGCCCCAAGCTGGCTCTTTTTGATTTTTGTCTGTATGCAATCATCTTAGAACCTTTCCCAAGAGGGAAGGGTCTCACGTGCACAAACTCCATCAGCAATGTTCAACCATGAACTGGGAAGGCCATTCACTACAATCCGCACCAACTCAGTGGGTGAAATGACCTCTCCAATTGTTGTCAATGCATCTCTCACATTAGTAATCTTTGTGAGATATCCGGTTGCACTATCAGTCTTACCCATCTTAATGGTCTTCAACTTCTCCCTTAGGACCATTTTTCTGTTCTCATTGGTACTCTGGTAGAGATTGGTCAATGTTGTCCACATCTCATGAGCATATCTCTTTCCTCTCATAAGAGGAATGCAATGGTCTTTGATTCCAGAATCCATCCAGAATTAGTCTCTTACCCTTGTTATTCTTCTTATTAAATGTTGCCAAATAAACAGCATCAATAGGCACATTAACAGGGTTCTGTGTGGTATATACATCATGATATCCCAGACTTCTGCCTCCTCAAAGATGCTCTGCATTCTCTCCTTCCAAACACTGTAGTTACTATGACCATCCAACCTATCCTCCACCCTCAAGCCCAAAGACATGCTTGTTGTCCTAAATAAACTGAAAATAACACTGCTGTACTAAAGGTATGGTGTTCTGTGTGAAAAAATCAACTTGATGTAATTTTTCTTCTGTCTGTTCCAAACTGCACTATTTAGCAAAATAGCTCTGATACCATGCATAAATTTTAATACCCACTCCAATTTTCAGTTTCTCCTTATTTTTCCGATAAAGTTAAATGCCCATTTCCATAGCAATACATTCAACAAGCTGAAAAAATAAATATTTTCTGAAATCGAAATCCGTGTTGTATGGCCTCGATTTCCGTGTCGTACGGCATACCTCGAAATAAGGAGAAATATCCGACAGCAACAGTCGACAAGCAAAAAGGCTATATGGCTTGCCTTGAAATCCATGCCATAAAAATAGCAACTTTCCTCCCTCGAAATTTGTGCCAAAAAGTGTATGGTTGCCTAAGAATGCGTACCCAAAGCTATTGTACGGAATCTTCCTTAAAAAAAGTGCCAAAAGCGCAGCAGAGCTGTGTACCAGCCTGTGTACGGATTTGTTGTGTTAACTTGGTATGTACGCAAGGTTATGTTCTCCTTCTCCTCACTGCCCAGAAATCTCCCTTGCTCTCTTGCTCTCCTTCTCTCAATCTGCTCATGAAATAATGAATGACCTTTTCCCTCATTTTCCTCCTTTAACCTAACCCTAAGTGACTTTTGAGGAATCCCTAAATCCAATGGCTGAAATAGATTGAGATCTAGGGCTGAGATTAAATGCTCATTTAAATCTCACTTTCTATTTTTTAATTCACTCCACTTTAATAAAGACCCACTTAGTCATTTATTTCCAAAGTCACTTTTCCTTTCTAATTTTACATTGACTTTATTAAAGTCACTTTAAAATTAGACTTTAGTAACTTTATCACTTAAAGTCACTTTTAAATTAGAATTGACTTTATAACTTTATAAAGTCACTTTAGGAGAAAAATTAAATTCTTTTGGACACTTTTCCCTAGGCCAAAGATCAAAGCCTTAGGGAACCACCTGTCCTCCGGTAACCAAATTTCAACAGATTTCTAATAGAAGAAGAATCTGGTTGGGTTTTCCCCTTGTGTTTCTTTCCCAGGCCATTTACCTGACTTCTCTGCATCTCATTGAGTTCTTGGTTGTCTTCCATTGTGCATATGGTTTATATGGTTCATGTTCTCTCTACAATTACGTAACTTATTTTGCAGCATAAATAAGTTATCGATTTAAGTAATTGTAACAGCATAAAACATAAGCATTTCAACAATTTCAATATAAGAAGAAAAAAGGATTAAAGCCCTCAATATAGAACAAAGTCAATTATGTCAATGACCGAAACTTTAGAATTGATCAACCAGAAAATACCCAATGCTTTCAGAAGTGGTCCTGCTTGGACAGTATTGAGAAAAAGATCAGAAAAAAACTGAGTAAATTCCTTTGAAAATCTCAATGACACAATCCTTTACTTTGATGGAGCAGATAGAGGGAATCCTAGGACAGCCATGATAGGCAGACTTGACTGCAACCTAAAGGAAACACAAGATTTTTCTTTATATCAAGACTTGTAAACAACGCCAACGATTTCACAAAAGCATGCAACCTGTTCAAAAAACTTGCAATTGGCAGCCATAAAATAAATTTAAACCATTTGGCACACTGGTGATTCTACCTTAATTATAAACATTATAAAATGATTTCAAATGTCAAGGAAAATAAATTATGAAATGATAACAAGTCGGATACTTCGAAAAGTAAATTCAATATAATAATTTTCACACATGTGAGAAGGTAATTCAACATGAAAACAGAAAGGTTGGAAGCTTGGAAAAAACTTATGGCACAAAGGGAAGATGGAGACCTTAATTTTCACTTTTATAACCGATGCAACCTATTCAACTCCCTCATTCTTGCCTTAACACCACTACCTTTTGGTTTGAACAACTCTGGTTTGGCAATTGTGTTTGCAGGTTGAAAATCCAACAATGGAGTAAGGCAGTGCAGCTTTAGCAGAATGCTTCGAACAACTTTACAATGAAATTAAAGACAAGGTGGAGCATCAAGAAATGCATCACAAAATGCTAAAATCATTTGAGTGGAAAAGACCATAAGAAAGCTGTAAAACAATATAAGGGCAGTCAAAGGCAAGCAACCTTTCATGATGGATGCTATCTATTATCAACAACATTGAAGTGATCTCAAAAGGATCTAGAGCACAATTTAATATATGCATGATGACAAAGAAATACAAGACTTTGACAGCCTGTGAGAGATATGCACCTCATCTGGTGAGGAATATTAAGTCGTACATAACATGGAATACCTAAAAGTCTGATACCTGTTAAGAATTGCTACAACCTTCCAATTGACCAGTATAATGCCAACAGCTAAGTACGATAACAGTCCAACATTTATGTTTTCTAATAAAACTTGTTATGGCTATTGCCTGTTTATGAGAGATGAAAGAGTCAAAACAGATGTACAAACATTGTTATCTTCACACATTATTCGATGTATCAGAATTTTCATGTGACTGTTGTCAGAGAGTCTACACTGAAGTTTCCCAGATTCTTCGTAAAAAAGCTTTCCATGTCAAACTGAGAAAGAATGTCAATATTTTATTTTAGTACCATCATTAAGAAAAGGTTTAGCAATATTTATGAAAAAGCAAAAGCAACATACACCACCTTGTGATCAAAATCAGCCATCTTCAGGACAATGGGAACAATGATGGGCTTTGAAGCTGATTTCTCACTTTTTGCCTTTGCATCTTGTCCTCCCGTAGATATTTTTCCTGCAAGAGTTCATGGCATTTAAATAAAAATGCTACATGAAGATATAACTGCAGAACACTAGGTCATTAAGAACAATCTTTTTGGCATCAGATCATTTTACAAAATACAGGCATTGACTAGAATGATCTAGTGTTTTTGAAAACATAACAGTAATAAAAAGGAGTAAAAATTGATCTTCAGAATCAGAGAAACAAAACTTGCATTTGTGGTTGAACAAGTAGAACAGCAAAAGAGCAATTGGAATAATGAACCAATTACAGGGCAAGATAATGACCTGCCGATTCACTGCCAATCCCTAGAATTTTGAGAGACTCCTGACATTCCTTAACATCTACAGCTGCGTTGTTCATCATTGTTTTCTTGAAAGTAGTTATATTTGAGTTGCAATTTCCTGTGCCCACTATGCTTGCAACTTTAGGTTCTAGAGCATCAGAAACTTCCCCAACTGGGGCATCTTTTGAAGTATTTTCTTCCTTTGCTTCTGTGTCATGATCAAGTGAAGTGTTCTCCAAAGAAGAGGAATTTGCTGTGCTAACATTTGGACCATTTGTTTCTTGATTCTCTTCATCCATAAGATAAATACTAGGATCTAGATGTACTCCCTGTTAAGGCAAGAGATCTGCTTGTGAGCAACTAGAAAAATGATTGACTAAAAGAAACACACAAATGTTGAGGAAATAATAAAAGGATAACTTTGGAATACTAAGTAGGCATAGAAGCACTAGTAACATAAACAAAATATCCTTTAATCACACAAAGCTGATTGCAAATATCGGCAACAACACTCAGAGCCTTGCAGCCAGTTCGTATTTTTACCATTTTACTGCTCAATATTGATATACTTATCACAATAGTCTGGACTATTTGAAAACCATCATTATCGATTAATGACATAAATCTATCAAAGGATAGCCCAAACAAAAATACCAAGCACATGTGATATCTCTGAAATATTGTGATACAAATATCATAGCATACAAGAAACTGGGAGAAAAAACGCTTGATTTTATTAGGTTCCGTTACCACTCATGTCGGCAAGGGTACATACTACATACTGATTTTTGCAGAATATTTCACCACCATTGTAAGCCCAAGGTCAAAAGTCAAAAGCCTTGTAACAACCATGTGAGGCTTTGTATTAGATATCTTAGACCTAGTGTTTGGTCAGAGCATGGCTATTTCCTTTGGTTCTGTTGCACCCATTTTGTCACAAGTCCAAGGAAGCAGTGTACAAAAATTTTCAACAATCAGAATCATCAGCCAGCCATTTCCTGTGTTACTGTAAACTCATTTTTCTGCAAGTCGTAATGTAAATGATGCAAGTATGACCATTTAATTTTGAAACAACCTAGGTACGCCAATTATTGGCCTTGGCGTGGAGCTTTCTGCAGTGAAGCAAACATCGCGATTTTTTCAGTGATTTTTTCGGTCAAACGATAAAATCAGTGATTTTTTGAACAATTTTTTATTTTCAGAAAATCGCGAAAAAATCGCAATCCGAGCGATAAAAATCGTGGGCCCGTCAAACAGCAATCCAATAAACTTGAAATTTTGTTTTTTTTTGTCATTTTCGCAAATAGAAGGCATGAAAGAGAGCTAAGGAGGAGGAGTCGTCATCTACAAGAGCAAGAGAAGAGAAAAGTGAAGGAATTTAGCAACCCAAGCCAACAAAATTCAAGTTTGGACCAAGTTTCTTCAGCAAAACGTTTTTTCCAAATATGGGCATCAAATTTGACCCATTTTTTTTTTGTTTTTTTCTTGTTCTTCCATGGGTTTCTATCACCCATGTATTTTAATTTTTCCATCATTTTTGTTTGCATTTGGTTGTGTTTTTTTTTTTTTTTTTTTTTGAATGGAGGGTTTATTTTGGTCAAAAATGCAAAAATTTGGTTGTTAGATTTATTTTTTATATTTCTTCTTGTGCTCCTAGTTTCTTTCCATTATTTTTGTTTGGATTTCAATGTGTATTTTTTCCCATTATTGTTGCATTGAGTTGAGGGGTTTTTTTGGTGAAAAAATCAAAATGTTGTATGTAAAATTGTAATTTTTTTATTTTATTTTTTTACTTGCAATTTTTCTTATGCCTTAGGTTCAAATTTCAAACTTCAAACTTCATCTTACAGTAAAACTCAAGAGTTCAACAAATTTACAAACATGCCAAGGAAATTGGACCCTATGTGGGAATTTGGTGACCCTGATCAGGGGTTTGACAACTCAAATTTGAGTTGCAAGTTATGTGGGCACCACATGACAGAGGGGATATACAGATTGAAATACCACCTTGCACAAATTCCTGGACATGAAGTAGGGCATTGCACAAATACCAATCCAGAAATAATCCGAAAAGCCTTCAAATCATTGGAAGGAATAGAATCAACTAAACTTAGCAAGGCAGCTCTAAGGAGTCAAATAACAGGGTTTGGAGATGACTGTGAGAGTGGTAGTGGTTCTTCACCGTCAGCATCTTCTACACCCAACCCCGTAGATGCCTCATCATATTTTGTTCCTAGATCCACACCCAATCCACAGCCATCTATCTCCTCACTTATTAAAAAAAGGGAGAAGGAAGAAGCTGACAAGTTGTTGGGCAAGATTTTTCTTTGGAGTGATATTCCTTTCAGTGTTGTCAGGAACAATCCATTTTACCAGGCTGTGATTGATGCTATCACTGTTGTTGGCCCAGGATACAAAGCCCCTTCAAATGATGACTATAGAGGGCGCATTCTTCAAAATGAAAAATTTGACAGCACCAAGAGATTGGAGGAGTTAAGGGCATCATGGGAAGTCATAGGATGCATTGTGATGTCAGATGGTTGGACTGATCAAAAGGGTAGAACTCTTATTAACTTCTTGGTCAACTATCCCAAGGAGACAATGTTTATGAAATATGTTGATGCATCTGCACATGTCAAGGATGCACGATTATTATGTGATTTATTGGACGTATTCATTCTAGAGGTGGGTCCACAAAATGTTGTCCAAATCATAACGAACAATGTTGCAAATTATGTTGTTACTGGAAAGATGCTTATGGAGAGGCATCATAGCATATTTTGGACACGTTGTGCTGTACACTGTATTGATTTGATGTTGGAGGACATAGGAAAAATTCATTTTGTCAAAGATATTGTTGAATCATCAAAGAGCATTATAAAATTAATATCTAATCATGCATATGTGCTTCATTTGATGAGAATATTCACCAACAAGGAGTTGGTGCGCCCTGTTATTACACGGTTTGCCACCAGTTTCATATCTCTTCAATCCCTCCTGAATTCTATGTGGGATTTGAAGAGAGTGTTTCTTTCAGAGGAGTGGTGTGCTTGGACATACAGCCGCAAACCAGAAGGAGAGGCCATCCGCATGTTGATTTCATATCAGGAAAGCTTTTGGCCGCGAGTGCAAGAGGTGTGCAACATTACTGAACCTTTGGTAAAGGTTTTTAGATTAGTTGATGGAGAGAAGCCTGCAATGGGCTACTTGTATGAAGCCATGGATAGGGCCAAAGAAGCCATTCGCAGCTACTAGGAAGATAAGGGTGATGAGGGGTTTCAGAAACAACTTCTTGTATGGAAAGTGATTGATGACCGATGGAACAACACACTCCATTGTCCCATTCATGCTACAAGGATCTTCCTGAACCCCGAATTTACTTACTCATGTGGTTTCTTATTTGATGCTAAGGTCATGGATGGCTTTTTCACTTGTGTTCAGAAGATGGTGCCATCTCCATCAAAACGTGCAGATATCTCCAAAGAAATTGAGGTATACAGAATGGCATCTGGCACATTGAGCTTTGACATGGTTGTCCAGTATAGGACCATTAAAATGCCAGGTAAGAATTAGTTTGTCTCAAAATTCATTGTCTCTTCAAGTTCATAACTTCATACTTTGCTTCAACTTTCAATTTTCGAATTTTCATTATTTTAAATTTTTTCTTATATTTGTACATTTATAAGTTTATCTTATTTGTTGTAAGTTGTATATGCATGGTGGAGGAGCTACGATGGCAGAATACCAATGTTGATTTATGATAGCATCGGATGTGCTCTAGCCTTGTAATTTTGTATATAGGCTAAAACACATGTATTCCATAATACCCAAAAAGGATTTTGGAAAATTCCATTTCGAGATGGTTTAATTGAATTAATTAATTGTTTTTTAATGTTTTCCTAAGTTTAAACTTAGGGAAATTGATAAAGTCTTGGATCAACTCTCAATTAATCTTAGCCCTTAATTATGATTAATTTTGGCCATTGGTGAGTCAGTGAAAGATTATAAAGGAGAGCTCGATGGGCATTTGGAAAGACACATCAGACGGAGAAAGAATCTAGAGATCGATTTCATCTAGTTGAAGGAAGAATCAAAGTGATTCTCAATTGCAAAGAGGGGAAGGTGAAATCTTCAAGAGGAAGAGTTTCTGAAGCCGAGAGAGTACAGGAAGAGAAGGAAGGAGGGGGCCACAAGCACCAGCACAGTGATAGCCAAGTAGCAGTTATGATGGGCCAACGCAGAGCAGCAAAGGGAGTTTCGATTTCAGTTGGAGAGGCAGCTGAGGATTCATCCAATCTCCGGAGGACATTTCTGGAAGGGGAAGATACTCTAGTCTCACCCAGCAGTGAGCACTGAAGCAAACACAACCAACAGCAGCAGCAGTGACTGCGTCTCCCACCCAAATTTTCCCTTGAAAGACACTGCATCAGCCTTTGAAGGCCTCCAAATGCTCAGCGATGTCACTGGAAGGGACTGTGTTACCCCAGACTGGGTGACGCAGTCACTACGTTGCCCCTAAGGGTCTCTACGCAACCCCTGAAGGGTTTTCTGAAAACGACGTTGTCCTTGCTGCTGCTGCCGCCGTTTGCTGCTGTCGTCTGCTGCTGCTACTGTTGCCTTCCTCTGCGCTGTCTTTCCTGATCTCTTCTTTGCTTCTTGTGTATTCTAGACCTTGGGATTAGATCATCCCCTTGGTCTAAATTCTCCTCTCTGCAACTGAAACACTTAAGAATTCTTCGCAAACCCGCCCTAGAATCTCAGGTTAGCTTCAGTGCTCTGCTTTTGTGTGTTTTACAAATGACCCCAAGCCTTTCCTTTATACTTTTCTCGTTGACAAATCAATGGCCAAGATTAAATCTTTAATCAATGGCTAAGATTAAAAGAAAGCTTGATCTGTGTGCCTTAAGACAATTTCAAAACATGTTTAATTAAATTCACTTTAATTATTTTATTTTCTTAAGTTTTAACTTAGAAAATACATTAAAATAATTAATTAATTTAATATCTCCTAAACCAGATGAAATTTTCCAAATCCATTTTTGGGTCTTGTAGATTAGAGGAACTCTAGTCCTTCCTCAAAATTTGGGACCTAGAGCACAACTGATGCTACCCCAAATACACAAAATCTCAACAAGGAGCAACAGACTATACAAGTTGCAGCTTGAATCTCTGATGGCACTAATTAGTAGTAATCTTGAAGATAAGAAAGGGTTGAACGAACTTTGGCATAGAAGAATGGACACTTGCACCATGGTGCATTGAAGATTCTCAAAGAGACAATTGTTGGGGTACCTGTTCTCAGCACGCAGCATGATGATGTATGCCGAGGATGTGTACTTGGGAAGTACGCTAAGGCAACCTTTCTCAGAAGTGAGAACCGGGCAACAAGCATATTAGGACTGATACACTCAAATATCTGTGGACCAATGTCCACTAACGCTCTCAAGGGTGGCAAATATTTTGTCATATTCATTGATGATCAATCCAGGAAGACCGGATCCACTTCCTGAAGACAAAAGATGAAATCTTTGAAAAGTTCAAAGAATTCAAGGCTCTTGTTGAGAATATGATGGGGAAGAAAATCAAAACACTGCGTTCAAATAATGGTGTAGAATACATAGATGGAGACTTCACAGATTTCTGCGCAAAGGAGGGCATCAGGAGGGAGTGGACTGCGCCATACAATCCTGAACGGAATGGTGTGGCAGAATGGAAAAACACAACAATTGTAGGCGCAGCCAAAGCCATGTTATTCGACCTTGGATTGCCCAAATATTTATGGGCAGAAGCCTGCAACACGACAGTGTACATCCAGAATAGGACTCCTCATAGAGCATTGAGGAAGAAGACTCCTGAAGAAGTTTTCACAGGGAAGAAACTGGAGGTAGGGCACATTCGGATATTTGGTAGCATGGCATACTGTCATGTACCAAGCAAGAAGAGAAGCAAGCTTGATCAAACTGCAGAAAGGGGATATCTTGTAGGATACAGCGAAACCTCCAAGGCATATAGGATCTATATTCCTAGCAGCAGGAAGGTTGTGATAAGATGCGATGTTAAGTTCATGGAGGATAGAGCTTTTTAGAAATCGCGTGATATGCCGGCAGAGGATCAAACTGCAAAAGTTACCTTGGTCCCAGAGCAGCAGGGGCACCAAAATGAACAGACAGAAAGACAGACTTTAGTACATAGTACAGGTACTAACGTTTCCATAGAAGAAGATCTGGAGGATACTTAGTCTGAGGACCAGCCTAATCAGGAGGAAGAGTTCAGAGAGCAGCCTTCCACCAGTGGTCGGATCAGCAGGTAATCTCAGCAGATACTGAGGGACGCAGAAAACTTCATTGGGACTCCCAGGAGTGGGAAGAGGCAGCATAGACCACCTGACAGGTACCAGGCTTTGGTTGCTCAGGTAGAGGAACCCTCCAGCTTCCAGGAAGTTGTTCAACACCAGGTATGGGTAGATGCCATGATAGAGGAGTATGCTTCTATCATGACAAATGATGTCTAGGAAGTTGTGCCCAGACCTTAGAGCAGATCGGTTGTTGGATCACGATGGATCTACAAAATCAAATACACTACAGATGGTAGCATAGAGATATATAAGGCAAGGTTCGTGGCAAAAGGGTATGCTCAGAAGGAAGGCATTGACTATGAAGAGACCTTCGCACCAGTTGCCAGATATACCTCCATCCGGACTGTCGTATCCTTAGCAGTGCAGATGGGATGGGAGATTCATCAAATGGATGTCAAGACAGCGTTATTGAATGGAGGGATTGAGGAAGAGGTATATATCGAACAACCAAAGGGTTTTGAGATTCATGAAAGGAAGTCTTAGGTATCCAGAGTGAAGAAGGCACTATACTGGCTCAAGCAGGCTCCGAGAGCAAGGTATGGTCGAAGAGTGACGCAGATCCCAATCTTTACTATTTGTTGGTAGAGGAAGAGCCATTAGTATTAGTACTATATGTAGATGATTTGTTTCTCACTGGATCATCTAGGCTCATCAAGGATTGCAAACGAAATCTAGAAGTAGAATTCGACATGAAGGATTTGGGGTTGATGCATTAGTTCCTAGGATTGGAAGTCTACCAGAAGAATGGAGATATCTTCATGGGGTAGGAGAGGTATGCCTTGGAAATTCTGAAGAAGTTCAGAAAGTAGGATTGCAGGCCCATGGCCACACCCATGATCATCAATTGGGAAAAGATAGATGCATCAGAAGATGTAGAAGTAGACCCCACCTTATACAGACAGCTCATCGAGCCATTAATGTATCTAGTTAACACCAGACCAGACATTTGCTTTACTATCAACACTCCTAGTTAGTTCATGGTGGAACCCAAAAGAGTGCACTAGGCAGCAGCAAAGCACATCCTGAGGTATGTACAAGGAACAGTCGGATTTGGTATAAGGTATGGCCGAGGAGAGGATGTCAGACTCAGTGGATTCATAGACACAGATTGGGCACGAAGCTCAGTGGACAGGAAAAGTACCTTTGGATATTGTTTCAACGTTGGATCGGGAATGGTGTCTTGGTGCAGCAGGAAACAAAAGTCAGTAGCATTGAGCAATGTTGAAGCAGAGTACATGGCAGCTAGTACAGCTACATGTGAAGCCATCTGGCTTCAGAAACTTCTTGTGAGTCTATTCAGGAGCAAGATGGAGTCAACTAGTGTTTACTGTGACAATCAGAGCTGTATCAAACTCTCTGAAACTCCAATATTTCATGAACGGTCCAAACATATTGACATCCGGTGTCATTTTATCAAAGACTGAGTTCAGCATGGGGCAGTACAACTCCAATACATTCCCACAGGAGAATAGACAGCAGATATACTCATTAAAGCTCTGGGGAGGATTAAGTTCACTCAGTTCAGAGAACAGTTGGGTATGACTGAAAATCCATTTCAGTAGTCAATGGATCTTCAACGCAGTTGAAAGAGGGCGTTGCAGTACAGTAGCAGTTGGCAGCAGTAGTACAGATGCAAGATTTGTGCAGTGTTGGTGAGCAGCATCAACAGCACAGCTGTAGATGTTACAGAAGTCAGAGAAGCACATAGAGTTGTATTGTTAGAGCACTTTCCTCGCTAAGAGGGAGTGTTGATTTATGGTAGCATCGGATGTGCTCTAGCCTTGTAATTTTGTATATAGGCTAAGACACATGTATTCCATAATACCCAGAAAGAATTTTGGAAAATTCCACTTAGAGATGGTTTAATTAAATTAATTAATCGTTTTTTAATGTTTTCCTAAGTCTAAACTTAGGGACACTGATTAATTAAAGGGTATTAATTAAACTAAGTGTGAATCTTCTAGATAAAGTCTTGGATCAACTCTCAATTAATCTTAGCCCTTGATTATGATTTAATCTTGGCCATTGATGAGTCAGTGAAAGATTATAAAGGAGAGCTCGATGGGCATTTGGAAAGACACATCAGATGGAGAAAGAATCTAGAGATCAATTTCTTCTAGTTAAAGGAAGAATTGAAGCGATTCTCATTTGCAGAGAGGGGAAGGTGAAATATTCAGGAGGAAGAGTTTCTGAAGCTAAGAGAGTACAAGAAGAGAAGGAAGGGGGGAGCCACAAGCAATAGCGCAGTGATAGCCCAGCAGCAGTTACGTTGGGCTAGCGCATAGCAGCAAAGGGAGTTTCGATTTCAGTTGGAGAGGCAGTTGAGGATTCATCCAATCTCCCAAGGACATTTCTAGAAGGGAAAGATACTCTAGTCTCACCCAAACTGCGCGTGAACGCAACGAACACAACCGACAACGACAGTGACAGGTGCCGGCGTGGAGACGCGATCTCTGTGAAGTCCGCAGGCTGCCTGATGTGGGTGCGGTCGGTTAGAACTTGAAAGTGGCCAGTGCATTCCTCAGCAGTACGAACCTTCCTCAAGTTGCTTCTTCGCTGATTGATTGAGAATCACAATCACACATTTGTACTCAAAACTTCTGCATAATAAAGAAACCCTCAGATCTGCTGCACCGGTTTTCCCGAGTTGGGTTTTTCTAGGGACAATTGTCCAAAAATAACGGTATCTATGTGTGAAAACTTGTGCTATTTCTTTCATGTTGTTTATTTATCGTGAAGTCTGCAGCATATTTTATTTTGATATTTAACACAGTGAAAGTTAAATAATTGTGTTGAGAATGCAATTGAAGAAATATAATCAGTAGCTGCATTAGGATTCTACATTATAGAATTTTCACAACCAAAACTCCAAAAGCTAGCCATTAGAATACTCAGCCAAACATGTAGCTCTTCAGGATGTGAGCGCTAAGTTGGCTGGAAATTGTTATTTGGGACAGCAGTGTATAAATTACAGCAGTATGATTTTTACACAGAAAACAAAAAACTTTTACCCAGATTTGAAACTTCAATTTTATAGGGCAGTGAATCTTGAAGACAAGTTAGATGGGAGAGTAACTATAGTGCATGGAGGGAGAGAATCCAAAGTATCTTTAAGGAAGCAGAGGTCTGGGGCATTATGGTACATACCACCCAGCACCCAGTAGCAGTTCTTGTTGATCCAGCACAGTTAGCAGAGTTCACTAAAAAGAATGTTAAGGCCAAAAGACTGATTTTGGATGGAGTCAAAGATCATGTCATTCCTCATGTGAGAGGAAAGACTTATGCACATGAAATGTGGACTGCCTTGACCGGGCTTTACCAGAGCTCAAATGAGAACCGTAAGATGGTCCTAAGGGAGAAATTGAGGGCCATAAGAATGGCTAAGGCTGAGAGTGCTACACCATACCTCACCAAGATCACTTCGGTGAGAGATGACTTGGCAGCTGTAAGAGAGACCATTGCACCCACTGAGTTGGTGAGGTATTGTCGCACGGGAGAACCTTCACAAGCAGTTATCAAAGAAAGAGAAATCACTCTAATCATTGCCCTATAGATTTCTCAACACTAACCACCAACAAATCTTCATCAATGTGATGAAAATCACAATGTTGAACCTCATACAATATGAGTTGTAACAAGTAGCAAGACATTAGTGTTCATGAAAAAACCCTAGGAGAAGACAAGAAGAGAGACAGAGATAGAGAGAAATCTTTGATGTTCTTGGAAAAATTGCTCTTGTGAGACACTAGGGCTTGGGCTATGCATGTAAACCCTACATAAGAACATAACATTCAAGGTGACAATAGCTATTGTGGCTATTTCTCTAGTGCTAGAGTTTCTACCCTGATGCAAGGGGTAACAAGTAGAGCTAACACCTTGTATAATTTTGTAGCCTTGATCTTGCAGTATGAGGGGCTACGGCAAGATCATGGACAGAATAAGTTGACAAACCTTTATCTTGGTGTGATACCTTGCTTCAAAGAAGACTTTGTTATTGTATTCTTGTTCAATGGAGGCCTTGGTGCTTGTGCTGATGCAAGACTTGAGGACCTACGATTTGAAGACTCAAACCCTAGGATGAACATGTAGATTTAGAGCCTAGCACTAGAGTTGTTTTTCCATGTGCATCTGTGATGCAACATAGCTAGGATTTGTAAACCTTAAGGAAGACAACAATAATACAGTTGAGCTTGTGGGATACAAACTCGATGTTTGTAGCAAGGAGAACCTGTTGATGTTGCTGCTAGCATGTAGAGGATCTTTGGTGGAGTGACTAGCTTTGACTGGAAGTGATTCCTAGCTAAGAGGAGTTGGTGGCTAGGTTTCTCTTATGGTTACCATATCTAGGATTTGGAGAGCTTGACTTGTACCAACTTTGTGATAAAGTTGTGGTATGTACTTGTATTTCATATATATATATATATATATGAAGTTTCCAGCTGTCCATATAGTGTGTACTTGAAGATTTGATTTTCACCTTATGATTTAGTAAATTTTGGCCCTTGTTGTTCATGCTGTTTTGACATAGTATAGAGCTGAACTGGTTAAGTGATTTAACACAAATCTAGAAGATAAAGCAGCTGATTTCCCACTGTTATAATCCACTATGATAAGTTACTACAGATCTGTTATATAATTGAGAAGTGTGCCCTAATGACTGTATCTTGTCAGCATTAAAGTCTGCTATTTATTCTCGCGTTGCCAAGTGATTTTGGTTGAAGTGAATTGAAAATTAGCTGTTGTATTTGAATATTTCAAATCAGCACTAAGGGTGAAAATTCATAGGGAATAGCTCTAGGAAACATCAAATAAATGATGTCAAATTTCAAAATTGCAGTAAAAGCCCAATTCTCGAAATTTCCAAGACATTGTACAAGTCACCCTTTCTCACCTCAATTATAATAGGCTTTCCATCCTTCATTGCCTTTTTCAAATCACCAGCCAAACCTGGTAAACAAGATCAAATAAAACAAGATAAAGCTACATCAATAAGTCAAACAATTAGAAGCTCTGGAGGAACAAGAATTCAAACACATTGAATAACTCTGCTTCTTAAAGACACCTATCTGAAACAAGAAAAAACTAGTGCAACCAAGAATTATTTGAAGATGTCAGATCAAATTTAATACCACATTGCTTACCCTTCCGAACAATTCGACACTCTCTACAAAATTCTGTGACAAGCTCTTCTGAAGAACTGAAATCTCTAGCCCAAACAGGTGTTGAGGTCAAAGGCGCACTGCAAGAAATCGTTTGAAAACACATGTAAAACATAACAAACAAAAAGAATTCAGTGTCAATTTGAGAGAAGCGCATAATTTTTCCTCACAAATGTTCTAACTTCCAACACCATTATCAAATGGACTAAAAAAGAATAATGTTAAAATACAATATCCTTTTGCAATCTATATAAACATAATAAATACACATACATTCATCTCTAAAAACTTACAGATATAATAATTATTTAGATTATGCTAAACAATATGAAGAAATGTTTGGAGTTATAAAAACATTAATTATCATCAACACTTTGTTGGTGTTTGTAGCTCAGGCAGGTAATTCTGCATGGGTCTAAGTGTCTAGACTCTTTACGTATGAAGTCACCTAACTACCCTTTAACATTAGCAATTATTTTCATTATTAAAGTAATTTCCTTTTATTAAAAAAAAAGTGAGTTTAATCTAATAAAATGCAAGGGTTATTCGCATTAATGAATTAGATAAATCTCAACCGTTGATCTCAAATGAAGTTGAGATCTAATCTCAACCGTCAACCAATTTGGAGATTAGGTTGTAGATTTAGTCATAACTCAAACTTATAAAGGAAAACTAGGGTAAGGGAGAAGGCACATTATTGAGAACAAGACACAATGAGATAAGTGAAGATCTCAGTGCTTGGGTGAAGGACATTCATCCAAATGTGCAGCAGCCAGAAGAAGACAACAAAAGTGTGTAGCATCAAGGGAAATCATCCAACTGTGGATGCCATGGCTGTACATGGGCAGATTGAGCAGGTTGGCATAGATCAGGCCATACAGCAGACCAGGACACAGATTTGATCAGCAGTGTGGTTGTACAGC
>CM076580.1:1780545814-1780930814 GCA_034641835.2 Pinus albicaulis | reverse complement strand
CTTCCATTTATGTGGAGGAAATAGGCCAATCAGTTTGTAAGGATGCCATGATGGAGGAGTATTAGTATATCATGAAGAATGATGTCTGGGAGATAGTTTCGAGACTAGAAAGGAAGTCAGTAGAAAATTCTAAGTGGATCTATAAGATTAAGCATGCAAAAAATGGTGGCATCGAGAAGTACAAAGCGAAGTTTGTGGTGAGAGGGTTCTCCCAGAAAGAGGGAGTGTACTATGAAGAGACTTTTGTTGTAGTCGCCAAGGTACACTTCCAATGATACTCTATTTCTCTTGCTTCATTTATGGGTTGGAGGTGTAGAAAATCTAACAACATGATTCAATATGATCTTGTAATGTACTAAAACAAAATACTAAATCCTTCTACAATTTTCGGAAACAAAACACGATCACACAATCACAGAACAAGTAATACAAATAAATAATCAATCACACAACACAAGATGTATCTGGGGAAAACACAATGCCTAAAACCCTGCTATCTGTATATTGTATAAAGTCAAGACCATGAAACAATACAATGCTTTTCTCTCACTGAGAAAATCTTGCATTCTGCCAACCGTCTCACTATGATCTAGGAAAAATCAATCGAGTACTTAACCAATTCTCAGCCTCTGCTCAACTAGCTTTTCTCACACATTCCTTGAGGAATTGCCTCCCTATTAAATAGGAAATTCCTTGGAATTGATTGTGCAATGCATCACATGCTTGCTCATGACTCTATAACTAACTTATACAATTTTCTAATTATACAACTAATAGTTATTATCCCTTTAACCTTAGTCTCAACTGGGCCTTCCTTAGAACTGACATACAACAACTATTTGTAGCAAATTATTAGTTAAATATTTGATCACTAGTTGTGAATTAAATAAGATTTAATTCACTGGAACTCTCACTATCTCATCTCTTAGTTAGAACTAGTTAAACCGATTTTAACTCAATTTCTTGAGTTAACTAATTACAACTCACAAATAATTATAAATTGACTCCCTAAAAATAGGAAAATCCTCTACATTCCTCCTCTTTGACCCTCAACTCGAATTTCCTAAGCTAACTTGGTCATTCTAACTTAGTTAACTAATAAAATTTTTCATGAGATGAAATTACAATTTCTCTTCCAATTTAATTAAGGGAAAATTAAATTAGAAGCCCCCTTTGGGTGCCATTTTTTGGTATTTCAACACTCCCTCAATACAAGAAATGTATTATCTTTTAACCTGATCCTGTCTCTATGGAATTTGAATTTGCTTCTTTCCAGTACCTTCGCCAATATGTATGCATCCTGCTCCTTTGTGGGAATGTACTCTAATGACACAATCCATTTATGAACACAATCGTTGAGGTGGTGATACCAGATATCAATATGCTTGGACCTGACATGGAATATTGTATTAACCGAGATTTTGATGCAACTCTAGTTATCACAATGTATCACTGTCAGATCCATCTCTCGACCAAATAATCTAACAAGTATCTTCCTCATCCAGATGGCCTTGCATGCTGCCTGACTAGTCGCCATGTACTATGCCTTTGCTGAACTGAGTGCAATTGTTATTTGTTTCCTATTGTACCAAGAAACTGTTGTTCATCTTATGCTGAAGATGCCCCCTGACGTGCTCTTCCTGTCAGATGGAATCCATGCCCAATCTACATTGGTGAAGCCTTAAAGCTTCAATCCCTCTTGTTGGCTATGGAGCTTGATTATCCTCTTTATTTAGATGTATCACGGCGTTAGACCCCTGTTGTTAAAGGGGCGGAAATGCCGCCCATCGTTTGATCATCATTAGGGGGGTCTAGGGAGGGGACGATGATGACCTTTTGGAGCCCCACCCTAGTGGGGGGTTTCAGGGGTAGCACCCCCGAAGCTAAAAACATATGTAAAATTGCCTTGTAAAATATTGTAATTATGTAGTCAATCTGGGCCATTCATTAGGAGTATGATTTGACGAAAGAAGTTATGTTTAATTTAGGGTTTTTTTCCCTAGAAGGCAACCCCTCTATCGTATGAAGGTATTTTATTGCGGCTATGTATCCTGTGTATATTATGAGTGAGGAAAGAAATGGGGTTTGTGTGAGAGAGTAGATGATATTACATCATATCTGCAGTAGGTTGTGTATCTTCATTTTGATGGATAATAAACACGAAGGATTAGTTGTTTCCATGGACGTAGCCCAAGTTGGGTGAACCACATATAATTGTGTCTCTCTTCTTTTATATGTTATTTCTGTGTTTGTGTTTCCGCATATTTTATGTGTTCCATTTCTTTGTAATATATAATTTTCTAACAACCGGTATAAGACCCGAAGGTCTATTTGGATGATAAACTCGCTGGAAAAAAGGGTTCCTGGTTTGAGTGGGAGCAATGGCGAAAAATGGTAGGTTTACGGTCGAGAAATTTAACGGTCAAAACTACCTATTGTGGAAGATGCAGATGGAAGATTATCTGTATCAGAAAGATATGTACCTACCATTGAGCGGAAAAACAAAGAAGTCATTGGGTATGATAGACGAAGAATGGGAGATTCTCGACAGAAAGGCACTTAGAACAATACAGTTGTGCTTGGTGGCATCGGTAGCCTTAAATATTTCGAAGGAAACGACAACAAAGGGTTTAATGATGACATTGTAGAAGCTATATGAAAAACCCTCTATCTCAAATAAGGTATTTCTTATAAAAGTTTTATTTAATATGAAGATGTCGGAAGGTGGAACTGTTGCTAGCCATTTAAATGAATTTAATACGGTTACCAATCAGTTAAGTTCTGTAGGGGTAAAATTTGATGATGAAGTTAGGGCTCTGTTATTTATATGCTCATTTCCAGAAAGTTGGAATGGTTCAGTTATGGCCATTAGTAACTATGTCTCTGGAACTAGTACTTTAAAGTTTGATGATGTTGTCGGTACTATCCTTAACGAGGAAATGCGACGGAAAGGCTCCGGTGAGACATCAGGTAATTATTTGAGTGCCGAGACTAGGGGAAGAAAAATGGAAAGAGGAAAGATCTCATGATATCATAGTAAATCAAGGAAAGGAAAATCTAAGTCCAGATCGAGGATAGTGTGCTGGAAATGCGGGAAGAAAGGACACCTAAAGAAAGACTATAAGTCTCAGAAGAAAAAAGAAGGAGACGCACAACAAGAAAACAATCATGAAGAAAATGTGACAGGTGATGTGTTGCAAGATGCTTTGATTATTTCTTTAGAAAATTTTATTGATGCCTGGGTGGTAGATTTAGGGGCCTCATTCCATGCCACACCTGATAAGAAACATTTTCATGACTATGTTCAAGGAGATTTTGGACAGGTTTGTCTGGGTGATGATAAAACCTGTAAAATCATTGAAATGGGTAAAGTTATTGTAAAAAAAAAAATGGAAACCAATGGTTATTAAAGGAGGTAAGGCATGTTCTAGATTTGAAGAAAAATCTGATTTCAACAGGGCAGTTAGGTGGTGAAGGTTGTGTGACAACTTTTACAGATAAAACCTGGAAGGTCATTAAAGGAGCCCTGGTAATAGAAAACAGATAAAAGGTTGGTAAATTTTATTTATGCAATGGTATTTATAATTGTGTTAATTCTTTAAACTCCACTAGAGCAGATGCAACATTGTGGCATCATAGGCTTGGACACATGAGTGAGAAGGGGATGAAGATTCTTCACTCAAGAAATTTATTACTAGGTTTGAAGAATATTGATTTGGATTTATGTGAGAATTGCGTTTATGGAACACAACAGAGAGTCATATTTCTTACTATTGGGAAATAAAATAAGAGTGAAAAATTAGAGCTTGTGCATACATATGTATGAGGACCTACTCTCGTTATTATGTTACTTTAATTGATGATGCAATTAGAAAAAAATGGATTTATTGTATTCAGAATAAATCTGATGTATTTGATACTTTCAAGAATTGGAAATATTTGGTTGAGATTGAGACATGAAAGAAGTTGAAGTGTCTCAGATAAGACAATGGAGCTGAATATTGCAGCAATGAGTTTGATAGGTTCTGTTCAGAGCATGGAATTCACAGAGAGAAGTCAGTCCCATGAAAACCACTGGAAAATGGTGTGTCAGAAAGGATGAACAAGACAATCATGGAGCGTGCAAGGTGAATGAGATTGCATGCAAGATTGCCTTTGCAATTTTGGGAAGATGCTGTAGATACTACTACTTATCTAATAAACAAAGGGCCTTCAAGTTCCTTGGATGGTGGTATTCTAGAGGAGGCATGGATAGGTAAAAAGATAAACCACTATTTTTTAAAGCCTTTTGGGTTTGAGGCCTTTGTCCATATTAATAAAGAAAATAAAAAAAAGCTTGAGGAAAAATCAAAGAAGTGTACCTTTATTGGATATGGTGTTAATGCTTTTGGTTATTTCTTATATGACTATGAAAATCACAAAATCATTAGGAGCAGAGATGTAATATTCATTGAAAATGTCTTGTATAATGATTAGTTGCAGGAAAAGAAACAGGAAAAAGAAAACAAAGAATACACAATTCTTGATGAGATTAGATAAAAAGTAAAGATGGCTGAAAATAATAACAATCAACAGGCACAACAACAACAACCACCACATCAGCAACATGCACCTCAAACACCTGAAAGTGGTGTCAGAAGATCCACCAGGATAAGTAGACCCCCTGAACGATACTCTCGTTCATTATATTATGTATTGTTAAACGATTCTGGTGAAACAAAATGTTATGAAGAAGTAATGCAAGCAGAAACTAGGAAAAAGTGGGAGCTAGCCATGAAATAAGAGGTGGACTCCTTACTACATAACTTGAATTGGGACTTAGACAGGTTGCCTGCAGGTAAAACAACATTGCAGAATAAATGGGTTTACAGGTTGAAGGAAGAAGATGGGGGAAAACATAGGTACAAATCTAGACTTGTGGTGAAGGGGTTTGCACAGAAGAAAGGTCTCGAATTTGATGAAATATTTTCTCCTTTTTTTAAAATTACTTCAATAAAAACTATTTTAAGTCTTGTAGAAATGGAAGATTTGCAAATTGAATAGTTAGATGTAAAGACAACCTTTCTCCATGGACATTTAGAGGAAGAGATCTATATGCAACAACCACAAGGATATGAGGTGAAAGGGAAGCAAAAATTAGTGTGCAGGTTGAAGAAGACCTTGTATGGCTTAAAATAGGCTCCGAGGAAGTGGTATCTAAAATTTGACAAGTTTATGTCTGAACAAGGCTATACTAGATGTCACTCTGATCATTGTGTTTATCTTAAAAAGAAAATCGATGGCAACTATATTATATTGTTATTGTATGTAGATACCATGCTTGTTGTTACGTTCTAACATGCAGGAAATATATGTGCTCAAAGGAAAATTGGAAAATTTATTTGAAATGAAGGATTTGGGAGCTCCAACAAATCCTTGGTATGAGAATAACTAAAGACAAGAAAAATCACAAATTAACATTGTCTCAGAATGAGTACATAAAAAAGGTGTTGAAAAGATTTAATATTCAGAATGCAAACATTTCAAAATTAGTAAGGAGATGTGCCTCAAGACCCAAGAAGAAAAGGATTATATGTCTAAAGTTCCATATGCATGAGCAGTTGTAAGCTTAATGTATGCCATGGTCTGCACACAGCTTGATATTGCACATACAGTGGGAGTTGTAAGCAGGTACATGAAAAATCCAGGAAAAGAACATTGGATGACAGTGAATGGATTCTCAGATATTTGATAGGTACCACAAATCAAGAATTATGCTTTGGTGGTTCAAACATTTCTCTACACGGATACGTTGATGCAGATATGGTAGGTGATAGAGATAAAAAGAGGAGCACTACAGGGTATGTATTTACTGTAGGTGGAACAACTGTTAGCTGGGTTTCAAAAATGTGTTGAAATTCAACAAGAAAATGAAACACACACACTAATGTGGGATTGTGGGATCATGGGTCCTAGCAATATATTAGTGTGAAAGCCAATTTATTTAATAAATTAGAAATGTGTCTAATTTAATTTTCCCTTAATTAAATTGGACAATAAATTGTAATCTTATCTCATAATCACTTGTAATAGTTAACTGAGTGTGATAGACTCAGTTAGATCATGAAATTCGAGTTGAGGGTGGTTGGTGAGGCATATAGAGTGATTTTATTTGTTTTAGAGTCCAAGTTGCAGTTAGTGTATAGTTTAATGCATGAGAAATTAGTTAACTCATTTAAGTGAGTTAAAGTCAGTCTAACTAGTTGTAACTGATTTTTGCACTACTGAGAGGTCAAGTGAATTAAATCATATTTAATTCACATGCAGTGATCTATCAAATGAATGATTATTTACTATTAATAACTACATGCATGTCAATTCTGATAAAGACCTAGTTGAGACAAACATTAAAGGGAAGTTAACTATCATTTGTATTATCAGCAAACTTCCCAGACACAGTTAACACACCATAGGACTACCCAGGATGTTTGCACAGTCAAGGAAGGCTGAAATTCCTACAGAATATGGATTTCATTCCACATGATTTGTGCAAGCAAGGCATACTGAGCAGAGGCAAGAAATTGGTTAAGTGTTGGTTTATTTTGTCTGGATCAGTGTGAGACAGTAATTGGAGTGCATCAAACTCTTGTGAGAAGAGTGCATTGTAATTGTTTCATGATTCATTGGTTGAATATACAATAGAATATAGAGGGGTTTTGAAGAGCAAGCTTTCCCTAGGAAAATATCTATGTTGTGGATTGATTTTCTTCTTTCTTTTACTTGGTGTGATTGTGCGATCGTGTTTAATTTCCGCAAATTAATTGTTAGAAGGATTCAGTGTTTTGCTTTAGAACATTGCATGATCGGATTGAATCCATTGATATACATATTTTCGTATAATTTCTACATGGTATCAGAGTGCAGGAAATCACTATAGTGAAGAAGAGGAAATTGAGTTTGTGTTGAATAACATTCGAATTTGCAAAAATATTATTTGGTGCGACAGGTGAATCAAGATGGCTTTCAATGGCTTAATATTGGAATATGAACTTGAGCACAGTTCTAATTATATTTCATGGAAAGACAGAATGGAGGCAGTTCTAGAGGACAACGAGTTGAAAGAATTCATTGATAATGAAATTCCCAAGCCCACAACAACATACACCGCTCTTCTTGATGCTTAGCAAAAGAAGGTTGCAAAGGCAAGGATGATCTTATTAGAGGGAGTAAGAGATCACACTGTCTCGAGTGTCCATGGAAAAGCCACTCCATATGCAATGTGGAAGGATTTGATATATATGTTTTAGAGTATCAGTGACCACAGGAAATTGGCACTAAAGATCAAGCTCAGGAAAATCAAAATGGAGAAAGGAGACACTATTCCAAAATATTTAACCAAGTTCGTCTAATGTCGAGATGAACTTCGGAGTGTCAGAATTACTTTAGCAGATGATGGCTTGGTGAGCCTATCACTTATAGGCCTTCCCAAGAGTTGGCATAGTTATCAAGACTCTATCAATGGGAGGGAGAAGCTACCAGATTGGGAACGACTTTGGTCAGATTTGGTACAAGGAGAATTCAGGCAGAATCCTAGGGATGGATCCTCATCTAAAATATATGATGAGGAAAATTTCACCTTGGCTGGTAAGACAAAGAAGGGGAAGGGAAAGAAAACCTATTCCAAATCTGAGACCAACAAAGAAGGCAAGAAGCATGACATGTCCAGAGTGAAATGTTTTCACTGTCACGAGCATGGAAATTATGCCACTAATTGTCCACAAAAGAAGAAGAACAAGAAGGATTCGGGATCTATAGCTGGTGAGGCTTTGGCCTCACAATTTGAGTTGGACTTCTCACTCGTTGCATGCATGGTGTCTAGTGCGATGGGATCAGTGTGGTACTTGGATAGTGGTGCATCTTTCCACATGAAGGGAGACAAAGAACTTTTTTGTAGCTTGGAGGAGAAGGATCTGCAGATGCATATCAAAATGGGTGATGACGGGAGGTATAGCGCTATCGGTATTGGTACAGTTTCTTTCCAGAGATATTCAGGTAAACACTTCTTATTAAAACATGTCATGCATGTACCAGGCTTGAAGAAAAAATTAGTTTCAGTTTCTATGTTGGAGGATAGAGGATATGATGTGGTTTTTACTGAACAAAAAGTATTCCTTCATCACAAAGCCATGAGACTGTAGGTTTTAATCTTGTACATAAATTATCAACAAACGAATCTTAAAAACAGAAAATAAACAATAGCGAGAGAATAAGACATAAAACATATATACACAGAGATTTTCCCCTGGATCCCAAATCGGGACTACCAACTTGATTTTTCATTATTTTCCTTTTAGTGTTACAACACATATATATACATGCCAAAGCATTAATAAACCCCAATCCATTAACCCTAGATTAGAACATAACCGTAGTTCCCTTGACCAGATCTACAAAATACCAGGGATCGAAAACCATCATGCCCCAAAACCATGTGCAAACCCATGCATAAAACCATGGGTAGGTCCACCCCTCGAAAAATAGGGTCCAATTTTTTTTTTCTCGGAGCGCTGCCCCTAACCCTGATAGGGGGGTTGCCGCCCCCCTTGTGACCCCCTTGCAGTGCCTGATGAAACGTAAAGAGGGAGCTCTCGCCCCCCCTGTGACCCCTCTGCAGCGCCCGACAAAATGTAAAGAGGGAGCTCTCACCCCCCCTGTGACCCCCCCACATGTGCGACTAATTGTGGAAAGAATATAACACATACCCAATAGAGACAAGTTAAGAATATTGGAGTTCATGTGAAGAATCTCTACAAACTTGATGTAGATGGCTGCACAACATTGATGTGTAATGTAGACAAATTGGTGAGTTGGGATGAGGGTGATTTATGGCACAGGAGATTGGCCCATATACATCACGATGCTTTGAAGGTCATGCAACAGATTTCTACGGGGCTTCCAAAGGGTACTCTTGCGCAGTTAGACACATGCAAGGGATGTACCACAAGGAAGTATACAAAGGCCACTTTTCACCAAAAGGATAACCAAGCAGTGAAAATCCTTGAGAGAGTTCACTCAGATGTGTGTGGACCATTCTTTACAGCTTCGACAACAAAGCATAAGTATTATGTGATTTTTATTGATGATTTTTCTAGAAAGTGTTGGATCTACTTCATGCAGAAGAAAGATCGGATGTTCTCAAAATTTTTTGAGTTCAAAGCACTGGTTGAGAAATACATGGGGAAGCATGTGAAGGCTCTAAGGAGTGACAATGGTGGTGAGTAACTTTCCAATTAATTCAAGAAATTTTGTAGCAAAGAAGGAATTTAGAGAGATTTGATTGCACCTCATAACCCACAACAAAATGGGGTTGTAGAAAGAAAGAATAGAATAATTGTGGGTGCGGCACGAGTGATGTTACATGATCAGAGCCTACCATTGCATTTGTGGGCAGAGGAATGCAACACAGCAGTATTTGTGAAGAGCTGTAGTCCTCATTGGATACTTGGCATGAGTACACCAGAGGAGGCTTTTTCTGGTAAGAAATTTGATGTTTCATATTTGAAATTTTTTGGCTCATCTCTCTATTTCCATGTGACCAAAGATTCCAGAAAGAAGCTGGAACCAACAACTGAGATTGGGATATTTTTGGGGTACAATGATACTCCCCAAAACTATCCAGTGTATTTTCCAAACAACAGGATGACTGTTGTGAGACGGGATATAAAATGTGATGAGGAGAAAGCCATATAATTGTCCCTTGAGAGGGAGCTTGATTTGCATGCAGATGATGAACTCTTGGTTCCAAAGGATGAACCTCAAGATGTGGAGCAAACACATGTAGAGGATCATGGAGTGGCAGAAAGCACTCATGTAGAGCCATCCACTAGACATGGTAGAAGGCGCACCACAAAAGCTATATATTGAGACTTGATGTAGCAGAACATGTAGGAGCACCTACTTCACTGCGCAGACAAAGACAATCTCTAGATAGGTTTACTGGATACATGGCTCTTATGAGCAAGTGTATTGTGATAGAACCATCCTCTTTTGAGGAAGTAGTGCAGCAAATAACTTGGGTTGACGCCATAGTTGAGGAGTATGAATCCATCATCAAGAACAGTGCATGGGAAGTTGTCCCAAGACTAGCCGGAAAATCAATGGTTAGATATAGATGGATCTATAAGGTGAATCAGGAAGCAGATGGGAGTGTGGAGAAGTACAAGGCTATATTTGTAGCTCGGGGATTCTCACAAGTTAATGGGATTGACTATGAGAAGAATTTTGCATTGGTTGCATGGTACTCATCTATTAGATCTATCCTTGCACTCTCAGCATAAATGGGGTGGCAGATACATCAGATGGATGTGAAGACTGCATTTATCAATGGAGTTATTGAGGAAGAAGTGTACATTGAGAAGCCAGAAGGTTTTGAGACCTTTGATAGTGAGTTTCATGTGTGCAGACTCAAGAGAGCACTGTATGGGCTGAAGCAAGCACCTCGTGCTTGGTACACCAGGATTGAAAACTATTTCACCAGCTTGGGCTTCACAAAGAGTGAAGCAGATGTGAACCTGAACTAGATTTTGGCTGAGGGTAAGCTTTTGATTATCATACTTTATGTTTATGATATTATTTTGACAGGTGATGAGAAAATCATAACTTCTTTCAAAGAAGACCTTGCAAGAGAGTTTGAGATGAAGGACATGGGACTCCTCCACTATTTCCTTGGTTTGGAAATATGGCAGCGGGATGGTGAGCTATTTTTTTCTCAAGACAAGTATGCCAAAGAGATTTTAAGTAAGTTTCACATGGAGAGTTGTAAACCCATGGAGACTCCTCTTGTAGGAAACTGGAGGAAGGAGGATGCTACTTCAGGTGAAGTAGTGGACACTATTGTTTACAGGCAACTTGTGTGTTCACTCATGTACTTGGTTAACACACGACCAAACATTTTCTACGCAGTTAACCAACTTAGTGAAACTATGGTTAAGCCGACCAAGATCTTTTTTAAGGCGGGGAAGCATGTCTTGAGATATCTCAAGGGCTCTACAGAGTATGGATTATGGTACAAACATATATAGGGAGTGAAGCTTCAAGTATTCACCGATGCAGATTGGGCAGGTGGTCCATCAGACAGGAATAACACATTAAGATGGATCTTCAGCATAGGATCGACATCAGTTTCTTGGTACAACAGGAAATAAAGATCAGTTGCACTCAGTTCAGCTGAGGCAGAGTACAGGGCAGCTAGTCAGGCTGCATGTGAGGCCATCTAGATGAGGAAGACACTTCTTGGATTGTTCGGTCATCGGATGGATCCGACGGTGATATATTGTGATAATCAGAGTTGCATAAAACTCTCGATTAATCTAGTATTCCATGATAGCTCCAAGAATTTTGACATCTGGTACCACCATCTCAGAGATTGTGTTAAGAGACGCATTATGTTACTTCAATACATTCCCATGGAGGATTAGGATGCAGATATTCTAACAAAGGCGCTCGTCAGGAGAAAATTGGAATACCACAGAGGTAGGATTGAGGTAGTCGATAATCCCTTTCTTGTTGAGAGGGAATGTTGAAAGTAAAAAAGAAAATGCAACACACACACACTAGTGTGGGATCATGGGATCATGGGTCCTAGCGATACATTAGTGTGAAAGCCATTTTATTTAATAAATTGGAAATGTGTCTAATTTAATTTTCCCTTAATTAAATTGGACAATAAATTGTAATCTTATCTCATAATCACTTGTAATAGTTAAATGAGTGTGATAGTCTCATTTAGCTCATGAAATTCGAGTTGAGGGTGGTTGGTGAGGCATGTAGAGTGATTCTATTTGTTTTAGAGTCCAAGTTGCAGTTAGTGTATTAGTTTAATGCATGAGAAATAATTTAATTTAGTTAAGTGAGTTAAAGTCAGTCTAACTAGTTGTAACTGATTGTTGCACTAGTGAGAGGTGAAGTGAATTAAATCAGATTTAATCACATGCAGTGATATGTCAAGTGACTGATGATTTACTATTAATAGCTGCATGCATGTCAGATCTGATGAGGACCTAGTTGAGAGAAAGGTTAAAGGGAGGTTAACTATCAGTTGTATTATCATCAAACTGCCCAGATGCAGTTAAGACACCATAGGATTTCCCATGATGTTTGCGCAGTCAAGGAAGGTTGAAATTCCTAAAGAATATGGATTGCATTCCACATGAATCGCGCAAGAAAGGTAGGCTGAGTAGAGGCGGGAAATTGGTTAAGTGTTGGTCAATTTTGTCTGGATCAGTGTGAGACAATTATTGGAGTGCAACAGAATCTTGTGAAATGAGTGCATTGTAATTGTTTCATGATTCCTTGGTTGAATATACAATAGAAGATAGAGGGGTTTTGAGCAGCAATCTTTCCCCAAGAAAATATTTGTGTAGTGGATTGATTTGCTTCTTTCTTTTACTTGGCGTGATTGTGCAATTGTGTTTAATTTATGCAAATTAATATGTTAGAAGGATTCAATATTTTTCTTTATAACATTGCATGATCGGATTGAATCCATTGATATACATACTGTTTGTATAATTTATAAAAAATGAAAAGTGTTGTCTCACTTTCAACAAAAAAAGGAGAGTATGTTGTTGCTACATAGACCAGTAAAGAAATGATTTGGTTACAAAGGTTTATGGATGAATTGGGTAAGAAGAAGGAGATGGGAAGGTTATACAGTGACAACCAGAGTGTCATTCATCTTGAAAATAACTTAGCATTTCATTCTAGGACTAAACACATACAGCTCAAGTACCATTTCATACGGTCAGTGTTGGAAGATGGAGAGTTGAAGCTGGAAAAGATACACACTAGCTATAATCCTGCAGATATGTTAACAAAAGTTGTAATCAGGGAGAAACTGAGATACTTATTAGTTTCAATTGGTCTTCAAGTATGATTATGAAGATGAGAAACAACCATATCCAAAGTGGAGTCATTATCCAACAAATGAAGTAGCAGTGGAGTTGCTACAATCAGTCTCCAAGTGGGATATTGTTGGGTGTGGAGCCTGATTATCTTCTTTATTTAGATGTATCGCCATGTTGGACCCTTGTTGTTAACAGGGTGGCAATGCTGCCCGTTGTTTTTTCATCTTCAAGGGGGTCTTCGGGGGGGGGGGGGGTGGTGTCCTTTTGCAGCCCCCCCTCGCCCCCCCTGGCAGGGGGTTTCAGGGGTAGCGCCCCCAAAGCTAAAAACATATGTTAAATTGCCTTGTAAAATATTGTAATTTCGTAGTCAATCTAGGCCATTAATTAGGTAGATGATATGACAGTAGAAGTTATGTTTAATTTAGGGTTTTTTCCCCTATAAGGCAACCCCTCTATCGTATGAGGGTATTGTTTTACGACTGTGTATCGTGTGTATATTATGAGCAAGGAAAGAAAGGGGGACTATGTGAGAGAGTAGATGATATTACATTGGATCTACTGTAGGTTTTGTCTCCTCATTTTGATGTATAATAAAAAGAAAGGACTGGATATTTCCATGGATGTAGACCAAGTTGGGTGAACCACATATATCTGTGTATCTCTTGTTTTATATGTTATTTCTGTGTTTGTGTTTCTGCATATTTTATGTGTTATGATTGCTTTGTAATATATAAGTTTCTAACACCTCTATCCGTATGTACCATAATCCATACTCTGTAGTGCCTATGAGGTATCTCAACACATTCTTTCCTGCCTTCCAAAAGATCTTGGGAGGATTAACCATATCTTGGGTCATCTGGTTAACTGCATAGCATATTTCTGGTCATGTGTTCACCAAATACATGAGTGAACCCACAAGCTACCTGTAGATAGTAGCATCCACTACTTTTCTTTAAGTACCATCCTCCTTCCTCCAATTTCCTGCTGGAGGAGTCTCCATCGGTTTCTTCCCTACATGTGGAACCTCCTCAAAATATCCTTATAATACTTTCCCTAAGATACAAATAGCTCCCCATCTATTTTCCTTATTTCCAATCCGAGGAAATAATGCAAGAGCCCCATGTCCTTCATATCAAATTCTCTTGCAATATCCTCTTTGAAATACTTTATGAGCTTCTCATCACCTGTCAGTATCAGATCATCGACTTAAAGTACAATAATCAGTATAATCAAAATCTTACCATCAACCAAAATATGATATATGTTTGAATCTGCTTCAATCTTGGTGAAGCCCAACCCGGTGAAATTAGTGTCGATCCTGGTGTACCAAGCACGAGGTGCTTTCTTCAGCCCATACAATTCTCTTTTGATTCTACACACATGCGACTCCCAGTATAAGGTCTCAAAACCTTCTGGTTTCTCAATGTACACCTCTTCCTCAAAATCTCCATTAAGAAAGGTTGTCTTTACATCCATTTGATGTACATGACATCCCATCTACGCTGAGAGTGAAAGGATGGATCTAATAGTTGAGTACCTTGTGAATGGTGCAAAATTCCCATAATATTCAAACCCCTCCACCTAACAGAACCCTCTGGCCACAAATCTAGCCTTGTGCTTCTCCACACTCCCATTTGATGCCCGCTTCACCTTGTAGACCCACCTAGATCCTACAACTGACTTCCCCACTAGTCTTGGGACAACTTCCCATGCACTGTTTTTGATAATGGAGTCATACTCCTTAACCATGGCATCAACCCAAACTGGTTGCTGCATTTCTTCGTCGAAAGAGGATGGTTCTGTCTCAATACCTTCACTCATAAGATCCATCTATCCAGTGTATCGCTCTTGGGACCTTCTCTGCCTACGCTGTGATGTGGGTGCTCCCACATTCTCTCTCGTGTTATCACTCCAATAATTCCTAGGGTTGTTATTATTTTTGTTTTAAATAAATATTAGAGGTAACTATCAACATACTTTTAAGCTTAGGATCTAGCCTTCCTAATTCTCAGAGAGGGCTCTCTCTTTATGATTTAACTTTGTTGTTTTTAGTTGATTTTAGGCTAGTTATGCAAGATTGATTGGTTTTGGTTTTGGTTTGGTTTGGTGGTGGAATTACTAATTCAAATGGATAGATGCAGGCCTGTTTTCCATTGGGCTATGGAGTCAATGTATCAAGAAACAAGGCAGAATCAAGTTCTAAAGGAAGTGTTCATAGGGTAAGGTAGCTGACTAAATTTAGATAATTTAGGCTGGATGGCGAAGTGGTTTCAATTGGGATCAAGAGCAGTTAAGGATTCATGACACCAGATAATGAAGGAAATGACAAAGGTCAATCGCGATGGGAGAGCAATTAAGGATTCTCAGATCTACATATCAGAAGAAAACATCAAAATGAATAACAGTTCAGAATAGAGTGTACTTAAACAATTTCTGCAATAATATTCCTGTTATAACATTTAAAATGGAAAACATACAAATTTGTGGAAAAATTAAGGAAAAAAATTAACAATAGAAAGATACTTCACTAAAGTGGCTCAACATATGAATCCTGTATTGCAATGCCTTTAATACTCAATCCTGTTGTTGACTTGAAAATGGTACAATAAACCCTTTGGTTCTTAGATCAATTACAACTATAGAAATTTTCAGAAATCGACACTCAATACTTCGAATTATGAAGTATTTATACAAAAAATAATACAAAAATCCTAAAAATGATTTAGGAATTTTTCAAGGAAAAATAAATATATTCGTGCAAGAAGATAGAGACACCTAGGTAACTAATGCAAAATGTCCCTCTTTTATTTGGATTTGCTGTTTGCTCTTTGATATTTTGCTTCTTTCTCTCTTTGACTGTTGTTGTACGCTCGTTGTCTTCTTCATGTTGAGTATCTTTTATGTTGGCTACATCTTTACTCTACCTTGTCATATGATACTCTTTAACTCTGTCTTTCATCTACGCTTTAATCTTTAAAATCTGTTACTGCTTTACTTTTAACCTTGACTGCTATGTTACTGTTTTAACCTGCATGCTCTGTTTTCACTTTGACTACTCTGTTTTACCTGTTTTACTTTTCATTTTCAAAGTAAATCACATAACTTTTCCCAAGCCTCTGCATCTGGTAATTTATTTTTTACCATTCTTCTGAAAATTTCGTCAGCCTCTAAATATTTTGAAAATGTAGGCTTGTTGATAAAGAGATGATTTACCTCATGCTAGAGGTAAAAGAGATTCTCAAAATTATGATAGAGCACTTTTCCTGTAGGAATTCCTTTCATGGAGGAATTTTTGGATTATTCTTTGGCCACTTCTATGATATTATTGTCATAGTCTTCATGCTTCATCAATCTGTCATTGATCACTAATGGATTTGGTAGATATTTCTGCCTCAAAATATCAAATTTCACCATGAATCTGGTTATTGCAAGCTCCATGTTTTGACACTTATCTTCAAGTTGTGTCATTAAGTTCCTCTTGGAAATTACTTTTCTGACTTCTAGGATTGTTTCAGTCCTGTCACTTATGCCAATTTCCTCTAATTCCCGTTTTTTCTTAGAATTGAGAAACTTAATGATCTCAATGGTCTCTTCTGGCTTTTTACCAAGTTCTTCCTTGACTTTCTGAATGGTTTCACTTGCTTCCTTGATCAAATCTTTCTGCTCATAAATGACTTGGATAGATGGCCAAATATTATTGACAAAGTCAATGATATTGGCCCACAGCTACTACTTTGCTTGGGAAAGTGGTTCTTTTAGTGTCAATTATTTCTCTAACTTCTGTATTTTTTCAGTCAATATGTTTGAATTCTGTGTTTCATTCTTATGCATGATTTTAACTAGCTTCTTCTCATCCTCTATAATTTTTATTTGTTCTTTAAGTATATTTATTTCATTTGTTTGGATGGACATATCCTGCATGTCTTTAATCAGTTTACCTGCTTCATCACTAGGATGAGCTACTTCTGTTGTTGAATCTGTTGTTGATGTAGTTGCTGATGTTGAAATTTTTGTAGCTACTAGAACTGTTGTTGCCACTAGAGCTTCAAGTAGGAGGAACTACTGTAGTAACTGTAGGAATAGCAGTGACAGGGATTGCTTCCATGCTGGCCTTCTTCCCCTTCACCAACTCATCCATCTCATTCTCCATCTCTTTCAAGTGAGCTGTCAGCTGAATGATGAGATTCATCATTTCATCTTTTTGGCCTTCATTCTCTAGAACTTCTTTTGCTTGTGGATGTTCAATAGGAGGAAATTTTAGCTGTTTTTTCAATGTAGAAATGTCTACATTTTTTTTCTTGATGAGTTCTTCTGCAACTTTTATGTTCTTGGGATCATATCCTACCTCTATGACCAATTATTCTTGTGATTTGATTATATTGTCCTTGGATTGTGAGGAAGGCCTCTCTAGTTTTAATTGAGCTTTGATGTTTTCTAGAGAATTTTGCAGTTTTTGGAGACTCATAGCTTTGTTGGTCATAGTAGAATATAACATTTCTCTAGCTTGTTTATGAAATTATGTTCGGTCTATAGGATGAAACTCTTTAGCTTGAACTTGAAATGCTATCTTTTTGTAATCAACTGATGACTTTGGATACTACACTGTGGGCTACAAAAATGTCATCTGCATCTTCCTAGTATTGTAATCAAAGGCATAAAGCAACATGTTCTGGTCACTAGGTGTCTGCTTCCAAAATTGGGCATAAGTCACTGCTTTTAATGCCTCATTCTTGAGTTTGATTTCCTTGTACTTCTCCATGATATCCTGTTCTTTATCTACTGGTTTAATTGATGAAGACACTTCAACACTATGCTGCTTTTGAATGATTTGAGTATTAGATGTTGAAGGTTGGTGAGTTTCCTCTGAAACTGCTGGAGGTGCATTTTCTTTAACCTCTGTATCTGTATCAATAATTTCAATAGTCTCAACTTGTTCATTTACAGGATTTAGCTTGGGATTCTTCCTGTACATTAGTTTGAATTTGGTTTCTATAGTGGTTTGAGATCAATATGATCCTTCTTCTCTTGCTCTCTTGGAGTTTCTATCTTGTAGGGTTGGAGTTTGCAAGATAGAACGAGTATCACCTTGCTTCTCTACCTCTTTTAAAGTATTTTCCAATCATTCTGATTGGTTGGAGTACTTTTCAATATTTGGTTTGGATTCATGGACAAAAGGAGTTAATTTAAATTTTACTCTTAGTTTGCTGATAACTCCTAAAGGATCATAATGCCATTTGAAACTTTCACTGAACTTTAATTCCTGTAAACACTTTTCTCCCTGTTGACCAGCATTCCCATTATTGCAAATGAAAGGACAAATCTAGTTTTTTATCTTAAACTGTGTTTTCTTCTTTGCTGATAGAAAATTAACCTCATCAAAGTTTAGGTTCTGCTTGATATATTCAAGAGAAAATAACCTCATTGGAAAGTATTTGGGCAGCTTATATGGAGTGAGTTGACATCCATATACCCTAATCTCAGTGTGGTTCTGGTATAAATACCAGTCTTCTGTCCTACTGTGTTCTGATAACTGAAAAACTTTATTGATTTCTTCATTGATCCTAGGTTCACTGCTATTGCTCAAAATATTGACAATTGGATGAATAAATGAATCAATGAAGTTTCTGTAGGTAAAATCTGTGGAATCTTTCCTGATTAAGGAAGTCCAGAAGACAATTGATTGTGGATTACCTTCAGTGTCCAGTTTTTGAAGGCTAACTGCAAACCTTTCATATTGGAAGTACAGGAACATATGAAACAAAATAGATGAATATTTAAAGACTCCTTCTTCTGGTAATTTAACTAGTTTCTCATTGATAGCATTTGATAAATACTGAGCAAAGTTAAATGTGAAGGTTGGAGGCTGTCCTGGGCAGAAAATGGACAGATAACCTAGGATTGAAGCATCTACATACTCGTCTGTAAAATAGCCTAGAATGCAAGACATAATTGTGATAATCTGTCTTGTTCTTTTTGTTAAAATTGAGGCTAAATAGGGGGGGTTACTCTTTGGGGTTTCAACTGATGAAGGCAAGAAGGTTTGAAAGATCTGAAACCTCTTTGGAAAGTCAAGTTTTAGATACAACTCAGTGAGTATTTCAATTGACAAAGGGGCTTCATCAGGCTTGGGTTGAATTTGAAGCATTTGATTTATGGATTCAACAATAATAGTGAATAAAATTTCCTTGTTGTGGGTTAATAGGGCTCTTTCATTGGGCAGATAATTAACTTGACAAATTCTGATGATTTCAGGAAATTGGAAAGTCTATGGGAAGATATATTTGGGAAAATTTGATTCCCAAAGGTGGATATCATCAACCTAGTCAATGAATTTATCATGGCTCCAACAGTGGAGCTCAAAGAGGTTGAAATTAGTGAAAAGGTCACTAATTTTGAAGTCTTTGTCTGCAAGGGGGTATGTTCAACATCAATAATAGGAGGTTGCAGGGGATTGACTGTCACAATGCCTTGGGAAGCCATAGATTTGTTTATTTTATTCAATTTATTACTCTCTGGCTTAAGAAATAGGCTCATGACCTTAGGAATACTGTGAAAAGATGATTACAGTCTACAGAAAGGGTTTTGGAGGCAACAATGTCTTTCTTTTGGTCTGCAAAGCTTTTAAACTGGTTCAATTGATTAAATTATTACTTTCTTGCTTAAGTACAGGTCTCGGCACTTAGGAATACTTGGAAGGGGTAATTTCTGTTTGCAGAGAAGATCCTGGAGGTAGGGGAGGCTTTCTGGCAGTGAAATAGGGTTCAATGGTATTTATAAGGCTTCAAAATGGTTATGCACCGGCTTTAGTAGAAAAAAGGCTTGAATTCTGATGTAATTTGATATCAAAATAGTCGGCAACAGTTGCTTTTGCTTAAAAACAGGTCGACATAAGCTCTTTTCCGCAAATTTCAACAAACAAATGGTGAAAAAGGCTTTTAGGGCGGTCTTATTGTTTTAACCAAAAATGATTAATCATATGGGCACGGGGTTAAATTCAAATGGTAGGGTGGTATCATAGTAATGGGCAGAAAACAACCTGACGGTTTTCGCATTGCAAAAGGATGGTAAATGGTTTTGGATTGGAGGATGTGATACAATCTAGGGCTGCTACGTAGCAAGAGGGCGGGGATGCAAAAAAACTTATTTTGCAACCCTCCAGTGGTGTTAAAGGTTGGGTAGTCGGGGGTACGAAAGTAGCTATTGCCAATTAGATCTGAGTAATCTTGATCCGACGGATGGCCGAATAGGGGGGTTTTGATAAGCGGGGCCCAGGATGAGTCATGCAGTGGGTTTTAATGTATATGCAAAGGCTTATAATATAAGATATATGCTAACGATATATGGGATCAGGAGTAATATATGCGATGGGGTTATGTAAAGTGGGACTCGGCTTTATATTATAATGTGGAATTAATATAAAGGGAGTTAATATACGATATGGGAAGTTAATGAAATATGTATGCGGTAGTAAATATGTGCGGGAATGTCTATACATGAATAGGATGTTAATAATACTCTAGAAATAAGTAAAAATAGTATTGGGGAGGGTTTTTTCAGTGGGACCCGATATATTTAAACAAAAACTTTGGATAAGTGGGTATTGGGGTGTTTTGAATGAAAGGGGGAGTTAGTAAAGGATTTTACTTTTTTCAAATGAAAGTGGATTTTAATCTAGGGAAAAGGGGTTTAGTAAGGGAAAATGAGTGAAGTAAGGGAAAATGGTTAAAATGAAGGGAAAGGGATATTTTTACAAGGGAAAATGCCTTTTAAGAGTGGTATTAGGGTTTTTAGCAAAGGGAAGGGGATTTTGAGGGATATTAGTGATATGAAATACCAATTTCTACTCTCCATTACTTGTGAAAGTACTCTACCTACCCATAATTTACCCTAACATTTTTTTCTTCATTTATTGGGTGCATTTAAGCTTGCTGACCCTTTTATTTTTCTTTGATAAGAAAACTATCTAATTCTAACCTTATAGCTTCCAATGGCTCAGATTAAATTGATGAGCTCATTATTTATTCTCTACCTAACTACTGATCTACCAAGATTAAATGGTTTGACTAGATATTTATTCTCTAACTATTAGCATGAAATTTAAAACATGATGAATCAAGATTAAACTGTTTGATCCTCATGGATTGTGGAATTTTTTACAACCTGCACACAATATTGTTTTGCAAATAAAGTAAAAATTAGTGGCATTTGAATTTGCATCACTTTCAGGATTTATTTTTTATCTCTTTTTGGTGGGGTTCATACTTTATCTTCTTCTTTTTAATTTTTTTTTTTTCTTTTAGTCCTTTGATTTTTCTTTTAGGAGTTACCCTCTTTACATTTTTTAATATGGGAAAACAATTTGTAGAAAGAAAAATATGTACAATATTACAAGACTAAAACATATTCAATTCAAAATTATGAATCCTATTATTATAAGACCCTAACATCTCGCATCCAACAATAATCTGTCAGCCTCTCTTCCGCACTTCCTTCCATCTTTGGTGGATGGCTCTACATGAGTGGTTTATACCACTCTCTGTTCCTCTACTTGTGGCTGCTGCACATCCTAAGGTTCATCCTTTGGATCTAGGAGCTCCTTAATTGCACGAAACTCAAGCTCCCTCTCAAGGGAATTTCATATGGATTTCTCTTCATCGAATTTCACATCTCTTCTGACCACTGTCATCTTGTGTGATGGAAAGTACACCTAATAGTTGTGAGGTGTATTAGTGCACCCCAAAAATATCCCCAAATATGTTGTTGGTTCTAGCTTCTTCCTGGCATATTTGGTCACATGGCAATAAACAGATGAACTAAAAAATTTAAAATACAACACATTCGGTCTCTTACTTGAAAAATACTCATCTGGTGTATTCATCCCAAGTATTCGATGGGGACCCCTATTCTGCAAAAATATTATTTTATTTCATGCTTCTGACCATAAATGAAACAATAGGCCTTGATCATGCAAAATAGCTCATGATGCTCCCATAATAGTTTTGTTCTAATTTCTTTCTGCAACCCCATTCTACTGTGGGTTATGAGGTTCTATCAATTCCCTTTGAATTATTTCTAAGGCACAAAATTTCTTGAATTTGTTAGAAATGTATTCTCCACCATTGTCGCTACTCGGAGTCTTCACCTTCTTCCCTATATCTTTCTCGAAAAGTGCGGCCTTGAACTCACAAAACTTGGAGAACATCTGATCTTTCTTTTGAATGAAGAAAATCCAACACTTTCTTGAAAAATCATCAACACAAATAAGATAATACCTGAGATTTGTTGTGGAAGATATCGAAAATGGTCTACACACATTTGAGTGAAATATCTCAAGGATCGCCTATAGAAATATGTGGCATGATCTTCAAAGCACTATTGTGTAGATGGCCCAATATCCTGTGCCATAACTCCCTGATGTCTCAGCTCTCCACCTTCTCTACTTTCGTGCTCAAGGCAACACAATATTCTACATATAGTTTGTATAGGTTCTTTACTCGAACCCCAATATTTTCACATGTCCCGTGGCTTGTGACGAAGGATCACATTTCCTTCACTGAAGATCATATCATAGCCACGATCTTCCAACATAGCAACAAAAACCAAATTCTTCTTTATACTAGGAACATACATGCCATATTTTAATGTGAGTGGATTACCTGACTCCCTATGAAAGGTAAATTTACCTACATTGGCAGCGCTATACCTCCCATCATCACCCATATCGATGTGCATATGGATATCCTTCTCCTCCAAGCTATTGAAGAATTATTTGTTTCTAGTCATATGGAATGAAGCTCCACTATCCAAGTACCACACATATCCCATCACCGATGACGCCATGCATGCGATGAGATTGAAATCCAACTTGAACTGTGAAGCAAGTGCTTCACCTGCTGCTCCTCTTGAGGCCTTCTTGTTGGTATTCTTTTGTGGAAAATTTGTGGCATGATGTCCATGGTCTTGACAGTTGAAACATTTTACCTTTGACAAGTATCGCTTCTTAGCTGCCTTGTCAGACACTAATTTGGAATGGGACGCCTTCCATTTCCCTTTATTTTCCTTTCCATCCAAGGCAAAATTCTCCTCATCATTATTCTTTGATGAGGATCCATCTCTGGTGCTCCACCAAATTTCTCCTTGTACCAAGCCTGACCATAATCGCTACCAGTCTGGTAGGTTCTCCTTCCCATTCACAGAGTCTTGGTAGCTATGCCAGCTCTTGGGAAGGCCTAGAAGAGCCAAGATCACCAAATCATCTGAGGAAATAGTTATCCCAACACTTCCAATATCATCTTGACACTGAGTGAACTTCGTCAAGTATTTTTGGATCCTGTCGCCCTTATCCATTTTGATCTTCTTGAGCTTGTCTTTCAGCAACAATTTCTTGTCATCGTTACTATTCTGAAATAGATTTTTTAAGGCCTTCCACATGGCATATGGAATCACCTTCCCATGGAGACTCAAGATAATATGATCTCGAACTCCCTTTAACAATATCCTTCTCTCATTTTCTACATTCTTCTTCCATGCATTAAGATGTTGAGCATATGCTTTTGTGGGCCGAGGAATATCAGTGTCAATGAATGCCTTCAGTTTGTTGTCCTCGAGAACTACCTCCATCCTCTCCTTCAATTCTATGTAATTCGAATATCCCTCAAGAGCATATTCGAGTCTCAAGCCATTGAAAGACATTTTGATCTGCTAATGGATCCTAAAGAATAAATATGCAAATTCGAACCTGTTCAAAACAAACTCTGTTCTTCTCTTCTATTGTGATTCTTGGCACTCTGGTACCATGTAGAAAATCTAACAATGGGATTCAATTTGATCTTGTAATGTACTAAAACAAAATATTGAATCCTTTTCTACAATTTGTGGAAAAAAATCACAATCGCACAATAACAAACAAGTAAGAGAAATAAATAATCAATCACACAACACAAGATGTATCTAGGGAAAGAACACTACCTAAAACCCCACTATCTGTTTATTGTATAAAGTCAAGAACATGAAACAATACAATTATTTTATCTCACTGAGAAACTCTTGCACTTTGCCACCTATCTCACTATGATCTAGGCAAATCAGTCAAGTACTTAAACAATTCTCAGCCTCTACTCAACCATCCTTGCTTATGCATTCCTGGATGAATTGTCACCCTATTAAATAGGAAATTCATTGTAATTGATCGTGCAAAGCATCATAGGCTTCCTCGTGACTCTATAACCAACCTATACAATTTTCTAATTATACAATTGATATTTATCATCCATTTAACCTCAGTCTCAACTTGGCCTTCCTTAGAATTGACATGAAACAACTATTTATAGCGAATTATCAGTTAATTGATTGATCATTACTTGTGAATTATATCATATTTAATTCACTGGACCTCTCAGTATCTCATCTCTCAGTTAGAACCAGTTAAACCGATTTTAACTCTATTTCTCGAGTTAACTAATTACAACTCATAAATAACTATAACTGGACCCCCTTAAAATAGGAAAACCCTCTACATGCCTCCTCTTTGACCCTGAACTCGAATTTCCTAAGATAACTCAGTCATTATTACTTAGTTAACTAATACAAGTTGTCATGATATGAAATTACAAATTCTCTTCCAATTTAATGAAGGGAAATCTAAATCAGAAGCCCCCTTTGGGTGCCATTTCTTGGTGCCATTTCAACAAGAGGTTACATCAGATGGATGTAAATACTACGTTATTAAATGATGTGATTGAGGAGGAAGTTTACATATAGAAACCTTAGGGATTTGTGATACATGGGATGGAGTGCCATGTTTTCATATTGAAGAAGGAATTATACAAACTCAAGAAGGAACCCAAGGCATGGTATTCTTGGATTGATGGATACTTGATCTGTTTGGGCTTCACTAAGAGTGTTGTTGATCCTAATATTTACTATAAGGTTGTTCATGGTCATCCTTTGATCTTGGTGTTGTATGTTGATGATTTTTTCCTTACTGGGGAAGAGAGGCTCATTGTCAGGTGAAAAAAGGAGTTGGATTGAAAGTTCAAGAAGAAGGATCTTGGTTTAATGCATTATTTCTTGGGATTGGAAGTGTAATAGAGGCAAGGTGAAATCTCCCTGGATAGGGAAAGTACATAGTTAATATATTGAGGTGATCTGAAATGTCTGTATTAGTTTTGTTGTGCTAAGTATCTTTTCAATTTATAAACATGTGCATACTTGTCTCATTAGTTTGCTTAAGAATTGAGGAATTTGTCCATGAATCGTAGATGATTTTAGTGAATTAGAAGCATAAAAAAAGCTTAAATAACACTAAAAAATAGTGTAAAACAGAGAAATAATTCACCACATGAAATTTACACAACAGGCATGATGAAGCAGTTCACCCCTCCTGGGCTACATCTGCTGGTCCAGCTCCCAATGGTATGTCCATCTTACATTATGCTCAAAATTTTGCTATTACATGTATTTATAATGCTCTAATGGTTGTTTTATTTGTACCAATGGATCCAAAATGCTCCAATTAGTCAAAAATCATTATTTATTCACTTAGAATGGGCGAAAATTGAGTCTCCTACTCTTTTGCCCAGTTTCACCTAGAAAATCTCCACTAAAAGTGGAGAACTCCACTTAACTAGAGATAAAATAGCATATTCACCCTAAATGGTGCGCTTCCCAAACTTCCCTCCGAATTTAACTATGACATTTAGTTTCATGGTTGGGGTGGCCACATGCCAACCGCAAAACCTGTGGTTATGCAAACTGTTGGGAGGAACCTAAGGCATAAACTACAGTTTAAGGTTGAATTGCGGTTGAACCGGCGGAGATTAGCGGAGACCGCGAAGGCGATAGACCGTAGCCATGTCACAATGTAATGCAGAATGTTTGAACACCGGTTGAGGTTTACGGGTTAGCAGAGACCACGCAGTTGGTTGACGGTTGTATGTTGCCATGTGAACTGCTCTGGGGAATTGCTGGCGGGTTGGGACCGCCGACGGTTCCCAACCTGATCCGGATTTATGTAGGAACGCAACAGAATAAACATATAACCATAAATACAGAGATGCAAAGAAAATAATACTTCACTTCATTAATATCAAAGAATTGAAATTTGCTTACAGACAGAATGGAAATAAAACTAGCTAGGGCGCTGGTAGCTATCTCTGAGAAGAGATGTGGCGGCTACAGGCCTCTGAACTGAGTTACAATGAGGCTTGAGGGCCTATTTATTATTTAGAAACAATGGGAAATCCTAAATAGCCAAAACCCTAACCCTAGGAGATGAAGCGCCAAAACTATGGGCCCTGTTTGGGTAAATTGGTGTTTCAACTTCCCAGGGGCGTAACTTTGGCATACGATCTCCGTTTGACGCGTACCATACCTCGTTAGAAATATCTATCCGAGGAATACAAATTTTGAACAAGAAAAATCAGTCCATGGACCCATGTTGCTCTCAGTTTTCGCAAACAATGTCGTTTAGGGCCTCAAAACGGCTCCGGAAGTTTAGGACCCGAAAAACTGCTAAAAATAGTAAGTTGTGACGAAACTAAAAAACTGAAAGAGACAATAGTGGGGCCCCAAGTGGAATAGGCGGGTGACCACCAATATCCACCTGGATCATTCCTCCTCCCTTAGGAAGCAATGGTCCCCATTGCGTTGAGTTCCTCCATGAGATGAGGAAATTTCTACTGAACTTTGTCCCTGGTGAACCACTTTCCTTGGTGCAGGAGTTGGCCAGCTTTGACAACCCGATACAGTTGGATCTTCTGTTGGTGAGTGTTTTTGATTTGCATGTCTATGATACAATCTGTGGTGGCATGTTCCATTCAGTCTGGGTTTAACTCTGTTGATGTGAGTTGTTCTACAATGTCCGAGGTGTTCAGTAGAGGTGGGAAGTAAGGACGAAGGCGATCCACATTGAAGACTGGGTGCAGACCAAGGAATGGTGGAATACTGAGCTCGCAGGCATTGTTCCCTACAGCCTTGGTGACGGTGTATGGCCCGTATCGGAGCGGGCGAAGCTTGCGGTGGGGTCCAGTGAGGCGCTCCTTCTACAAATGTAGCCATACTTTTTCGCCCACCTGGAAGTTGTGTGGCACCCGGTGTTGATCATGGCGTTGCTTGTACTTCGCATTGGCTCTGTCCAATATATCATGAACCTGTTGGTGGATGTGTTGAATGCGCTCGATGAAGCTACTTGCTTTCTCAACTTCAGATTGGACATGAGGTGAATCGGCTTGAGCAGCTGCAAATGGCATGGCTACGTCAATGGGACATAGTGGCTGGAATCCCAAGCCCACCTGAAAGGGGCTATGGCCAATTGAACTGTGGAGAGCCCGGTTATAACTATGTTGTACATAGGGGAGGCTCTCATCCCATGTGCAGGGATGCTTTGAATTGTACATGCGCAAAATGTGTACAATCATTCTGTTGACGACTTCTGTCTGGCCATCTGTTTGGGGATGGAAAGTTGTGGAATTGGTGAGCTTTGTGTCCAACATTGACCAAAGGCTGGACCAAAATGTGCTGAGGAACCTGCTATCTCGATCTGATATGATAGATTGTGGGATCCCAAATTGCACCCACACTCGTTCAAAGAAGATTTTAGCAGTGGCTTCTACTATAATATTCTTCTTATAGGCAGCCATAATGGCCATATTTGAGAATCTGTCAATGACCACGAAAACACAGTCATTTCCATTCTTAGTAGAAGGCAGGCCTGACATGTAATCCATGGAGATGGATTCCCAAGGTCGACTAGGGGTAGGTAGTGGAGTATATAGGCCTTGCTTCTTGATGGTCGATTTGGCAATGGCACAAGCAGTGCAGGATCTGATGTGCTTCTCGACATCCTTTCGAAGGTTTGGCCAATAGAAATAATTCTGCAGTATTGCTACTATTTTCTCGACCCCGAAATGCCCAGTGAATCGACTGTAGTGTGCTTCCCATATCATCTTGGCACGCTCGCTTGAAGGAACACAAAGGTGTCCCAGGTGACATAAAAGTGCATCTTGGAGGTGAAAATTTGGAACTTTTCTACCCCCCAAGAGTTCCTTGTAAGTGTGGCCGAATTCTAGGTCACTCTCATAGAGAAGCAGCCAATCGGAAGTCTCGTGCCCACCAGAGTTGAGCACAATGGTGAGCGCCACGATCGGTGGTCGGCTGAGGCAGTCTGCAACATTATTGGTGCTACCCTTCTTGTACTTGATGTTCAAATGAAACTGTTGCAAATATGTGGACCACTTCTGATGGCGATCATTCTGCAACTTCCCTTGTGTTTTTATGAACTTCAGGGGCCGGTGTTCTGTGTGGATGATTGTTTCCTTCCCCAAAATGTAATGCTTCCATTGTCGACAAGCTTGCATAATGGAATACATTTCTTTGTCATAAGTGGGATACTTGCGAACTGTGTTAGACAATGTCTCACTGTGATATGCCACTGGATGTCCTTGTTGAGCAAGAACTGCCCCAATAGCATAGTCAGAGGCATCTGTCTCAATCTCAAATGGCTGTTGCAAGTCTGGTAATGTGAGCACTGGGGCAGAACAGAGGCGATTTTTCAATTCGGTGAACGCCTTCTGTTGAGGTTCTGACCAAAAGAATTTTTCTCTCGCTCCTCCCTTGGTGACTTGACTCAAGGGCCAAGTGATATGAGAGAATCCCAACACGAATCTACGGTAGAAATTAGCAAGACCCAGAAAGCTGCGAAGCTCTGTTATAGTAGTCGGGGCTGGCCAATCCCGAATGACTTGGATCTTGGCCGGATCCACATGCACCCCCCTTTCATCAATAATGTATCCCAGATATTGAACCTGGGTCATGCCAAAAGTGCACTTCTCCAAATTGGCACACAACTTGTGTTGCCGCAGTGTTTGGAGGACTTGTCGGATGTGGTGAAGGTGCTCTTCCCAAGTCCGGCTGAAGATCAGAATGTCATCCAAGTACACCACTACAAATGAGTTGGTGAATGGCCGCAAGATGTCGTCCATCATCCTCATGAAGGTTGCGGGAGCATTCGTCAACCCGAAAGGCATGACCAGCCATTCAAAAAGGCCTTCCTTAGCTTTGAAGGCATTCTTCCACACATCAGAGGGTTCAATTGGTACCTGGTGATACCCAGACTTCAGGTCGATCTTACTGAAATATTTTTCACCTTGGAGTTGGTCCAGAAGGTCATCAATCCGTGGGATTGGGTACCTATTCTAGACAGTGATCTTGTTCAGCGCCCGATAGTCAATACAGAGTCTCCACATCCCATCCTTCTTCTATACCAACACGATCGGGCTCCCACAAGGCGATGAACTTGGTCTGATGTGAACTTTCTGCAACAGCTCCTGAATCTGCCTCTTGATTTCATCATTTTCCAGAACAGAGCGTCGATAGATCGGTCCATTGGGTAGCGGCGCACCTGGGGTCAGATCAATCGGGTGCTTGACCTGGCAGTGCAGAGGAACCCCTGTGGGTGAGGTGAAGATGTCCGCGTACTCCTCCACGACCTTATCCATTTGTTGTTTTCGTGCAGAGGGGCCCTGTCTGGAGGTCGTGGCCACAGTCTTCTTCTTGCCCTGGGGGCGGATCATCAGGAAAACGAATTTCCTGGTTTGGGAAATGAGCTTACTGCATTGTTTTGCAGTAACCAAAGAGATAGCAGCAGGAGGTGGTACCTCTGGTATCCTGTATAACTTATTTCCCAAAGTAACAATAACAGCACGAGGTCGAGACTCATACACAGCATGACGCTTCCACAAGTATGGTTGTCCTAATAATACATCAGAAACATCAATAGGAGCAACGCCACATAATACCTCATCCGTGAAGGGCTTGATGCTATAGGGAAGGCGACACTGCTGGCTGACGCGGAGATCTCGTCCTTGGTGAAGCCACCCGATGGTGTATGGATGTGGGTGAGCCGTGGTCGGCAAGCCCAACCGCTTCACGGCGTCTGCTGAAATGAGGTTCTTTTGGCTCCCATTGTCGACAATGAACTGTACAGGGGAGCCCTTTACCCACATCTGGGAGTGGAATAGACGTTCCTCCTCCTCTGGATCTTCCGGTTCCTCCTTCTGGACCTTTGTAGTGGCAACAGTGGCGTTGGGCTCCGCATCAATAATCCGTTTCCCTTTTTCATTCCCCTTTTCAGGTTCTGATTCGGAGTCGGAGCATGCATCTGACTCAGAAGCCCTCATCTCGGCCACTAGCGACTGCTTGGCCCGACACTCACTTGTGTTGTGAGTGGAGCTCTTATGGAACTCACACCACTTTCCTGTGTCCTTCTTTGGCTTTGCGGTGCTATTATTTTCTTGTGGCTTCGATGGATTTTCTTTAGCAGTCATGCCTTGGCTCTGTCCTTTGTTCTGCGGTTTGGAAGCACCTTTCCCTTGCTTTTGATTCACAGATCCAAAGTCCCGCTTCTTCTGTTTGAATTTCTGCTCAATCTTGGCAGCATACCGGTATTCTGTACCAAGCAAGGAGATGTCGAGAAACTCCATTTCCTCCTGAATGTATCTGTGCAGACAGTTGCGATACTTTAGCACTAGATTTTTCTCTGAATCTTTGATACCCAACTTTGTGCGCAGGGTATGGAACAGATTCGTCAGCTCATGCACATCTTGATCCCTTTGTTGTCGCAACGTGGTCCATTGTATGTACTTGTCCTCATAGCTCCCCACGGGATAGTACTGTTCCTTGACGGCGTCTCGGAAAGAATTCCAAGTTGGTACAACCGAGAACAGAGAGGGTTCTGTCTGGTCCTTGTTCTCACAGTAGGTTTCCCACCAGTCCTTAACATGGGGGGTAGCTTTGAGGAGTGCAAAAATAATCTTCTCCCGGTTTGAAAAGTCATGAATAGAGAAATATCCTTCTAATAGATTCAACCATCTATCTACGGCATCTGCGTCTATTTGACCCTCAAATATGGGAATGTCAAAATTTACTTGTACCTTAAAGGAAGTCGCAACTCCAGAGTGGCTACTGGATGCAGATGCGCCGCCGGTGGGCAGCCGTTGAAGGATCTGAGCAAAGCTATCCATCATCGCGTTCCTTTGTTTTACGAGGGCCTCCTCGAGCAATATTTTGATAGGATCTCCTGCTCCCTCATCTTTATTTTCGTCCCCCATGGGCGTCCGTCGAGGTTTGCGAGGCTGATCTTGCAAAGGTTCCACCAGATCAAGCCCTAGCTCCTTATACCCCGACCTCGTTGGGGACATGCAAAGAAGGATCGAGAAAAAGCAGACCGCTCTGATACCACTGATCCGGATTTATCAAGGAACACAACAGAATAAACACATAACCATAAATACAGAGATGCAGCAGAAATAACTCTTCATTTCATTAATATCAAAGAACCGAAATTTGCTTACAGACAGAATGGAAATAAAACTAGCTAGGGCACTGGTAGCTATCTCCGAGAAGAGATGTGGCGGCTACAGGCCTCTGAACTGAGTTACAATGAGGCTCGAGGGCCTATTTATTATTGAGAAACAATGGAGAACCCTCAACATCCCAAAAACCTAACCCTAGGAGATGAAGCGCCAAAACTATGGGCCCCGTTTGGGTAAATTGGTGTTTCAACTTCCCAGGGGCGTAACTTTGGCATACGATTTCCGTTTGACGCGTACCATACCTCATTAGAAAGATCTATCCGAGGATTACAAATTTTGAACGAGCAACATCGATTCGATCCATGGACCCATGTTGCTCTCCATTTTCCCAAAAAACGTCGTTTAGGGTCTCAAAACGGCTCCGGAAGTTCAGGACCCGAAAAAATGCTAAAAATAGTAAGTTGTGACGAAACTGAAAAACTGAAAGAGACAATGGTGGGGCCCCAAGTGTAATAGGTGGGTGACCACCAATGTCCACCTAGATCACAACCCACAATGGTGAATACGTTAAACAATAAATATAACCCACGACTTATGATTGTTAAGAAGCAATTGTAGTGCGGACGGTAGAGTTTTTGCATGCCCAGCGGGAGGTCCGGGGTCGATTCTTGTGGCCTCCAAAATTTTTTTGATATGTCATTTTGGGGACACGTGGCGGCCTCAAGGCTGGCCACGTGTCACCTTATGATTGGCTCTTCAAAACCAATTAAAAATGTACAACTAATAGAATTTCGACACTTGTCAATCTGTGGTTGGTTCTAGGGAAGGAATATTTATCAGAATATTCCCTTTTGCTGACTGTGCATCCCAGTCAAACTTGGTCAAAATATCAAAAATTTACCTGTTTGGCATTTCGATCAGAACACGATATCTCCCTCATACGACACTAGTTTTTTAAACTGTTCGCGACGTCAAAATCAAGAAGATGAGATCTATGCAACCATCCAATTTTCAACCCAATGTTGTTGAATTTTGAGCAAAATTTATGAACTCCTAATCATTCCTCCCCATTGGGAAGATTTTGGACCCCAAAAGGTTTGATTACCTGTTCAGTAGATGAGGGTACAACTCCCTCATGTTTCCAACCTCCATCCATTTTTCCTTGCTTGGTTTAGTGCCTTTGAGCCCAAATCAAAGGTAGTCAACACTTCCCCTCTTTGATGCTCTTGTCCTCCTGTCAAGAATTTTATCTTCCTTGAGCTCATCCTGAAATTCTGGCGAGAAATATTCAATAGAAGGTAGCTGAACATAACTTCCTTGATCATCGAGCAAAGGTGACTCATACAAACATAAGTTTTCAACATTAACAACTGAATACATTTGCATATAATAAGGCAAGTCAAGTTGGAATGCATTATTACCAACTTGTTTTATGATCTTGAAAGGACCATAGTGAATGGGTTTGAGCTTTTTACCTTCCCCTTGCATCATTTCTTTGCTAATGTGCAACCACACCTCATCTCCCTCTGGAAACTTGTGATCAACCCGATGTTTGTCATGCCTCTCTTTGTATTTTCTTTGACTTTTCTCAAGATGTTCTTGAAATTTTTGATGTATAATCTGAATTTTCTCAATGAAATTTCGAGCCTTATCAATGTCACCATGGCCATCAGTTGCAAAATCCTTCCCAAAGATGAAGTCTAATGGCGATTTTGGAAAATACCCAAAGCATACTTCAAAATTTGATGTTTGTGTTGAAGAGTGCTTTGCCCGGTTGTAAGCGTGCTGAATGTAATGCAGTTGTTCATCCCACAAGTTAGGATGTTTGCTGCAATATCCTCTCAATAGATGCACAATTAGTTCGTTCGCCACTTCGATTGTCCATCTATTTGTGGATGAAAAGCAGTACTCTTTTTCAACTTTGTGTCCATCATCTTCCATAGATTTGACCAAAAATTCCCAATGAACCTGGAATCCGTGTCACTAACAATAGAAGTTGGCAATCCAAAATGAACCCAACATGTTGAAAATAAAGTTCAGCAATTTTTTCAGCGGTAATGGTTTTCTTACATGGCATAAGTATACACATTTTACTGAATCTATCCACAACTACATAAAGATAATCATGCTTCTTTCTTGACATAGGTAGACCTCCAACAAAGTCCATGGAGACACACTCCCATGGCCTTGATTGTACCGATAGTGACATGTACAATCCAAGATTCCTATTACTTGGCTTACTTATTGCACACATAGAACAACCTCTTATAAAATGTGACACACTATCTATCATGTGAAGCCAATAAAAATACCTTTGTAGATGCACCATTGTTTTTCTTACCCCAAAGTTTCCAACAATAAGAGATGAATGAGCTTCTCTCATGACACTTAGCCTCTCTACATGTGGAATACACAACTTGCCCAAATGAAACAAATTTTTTTTATGCATGTGATAATTGTTTTCTTCAACTTGATTCCCTTCACTCAAACTAGCATGCACATCTTGAAAATCAATGTCATGTGCATATTGTTCTATGTAACTCTCATGTACAACAGAATCATTTTTGAGTAAAGTAGAAGCACTAATGATTGGTATTGAAATAATATCTGCAACTTTATTGAAAATACCTTTCTTTTACCTTATAACCAAGTGAAATTGTTGAAGAAATCCCATCCACCTGAATTGTCTTGATTGTTGCAATTTTGTTTGTGATTGCAAGTACTGTAATGGTTGGTGATCGGTATGCACAATATTCTCTTTACCCATCAAGTAGTGATTCCACTTCTTGACACTTTGTACCAACGCATATATTTCTTTTTCATATGTAGGATAATTAGTCACAGCACCATTAAAAGTTTCAGAATGAAAAGTGATAGGCTTACCATTCTGCAAAAGTACTGCACCCATGGAATAATCACTAGCATCAGTTTGAACCTCGAATGGCTGCCAAAAATTTGGTAATGCAAGGACTGGAGCTGAAATGATCTTGTCTTTTAAAGCTTCAAAAACTTGTTGTTGTTTGCCTCCCCATTGGAAGCCTTTCTTCACACTTGTCACTGCATGCTTAGTAGTTGCGATGGAAGAAAAGTTAGTAATAAACTTTCTCCAATATTGAGCTGCACCTAAGAAACTTCTTACCTCAGTAACTGTTTTGGGTGTGGGACAATTCACGATGGCTTCCACTTTAGAAGGATCAATCCTTAATTCTCCTCCTCTTACAATATGTCCCAAATAGACCAAAGAAGTCTTTCCAAACTCACACTTTGAAATCTTAAGAAACAATTTCTCTTTCTTCAAAATATCAAGCACTCTATTCACATGCAAGACATGATCTTCTCTTGTTTTGCTGAAAATAAAAACGTCATCTAAGTACACAATAACAAAGTCATCAAGGAATGGTCTCAAAAAACTATCCATAACTTGCATGAAAGTTGTCGGTGCATTACATAAAACAAAAGGCATAACTAGCCACTCAAAGAGTCCTTGTTTGGTTTTGAATGCAATTTTCCATATATCACTTTCTGCAATTCTTACTTGATGATATCCACTTCGTAAATCTAACTCAATGAAAAAAATTTCTTCTTTCAGCTGATCAATCAAATCATCTATTCTTGGGAGTGGGTAACGATTCTTTACCATAATCTTGTTCAAAGCTCGAAAATCTACACACATGCGCCAAGTCCCATCTTTCTTTGGTATCAAGATTATGGGTGAGACGCATGGCGAGGTGCTTGGCCTTATGATTCCTTTATCCAACATCTCTTTGATTTTCCTCTTTCTTTCATCATTCTCCATTATCGACATGCGATACATACTGATGTTTGGAAGAGGAAAATCCTGCTGCAACTGAATCTAATGTTGAATCTCCCTTTTTGGAGGCAATCCTGTTGGCTCCTGAAACATCTCATGATGCACATTAACCACGTCATATAAATCTGATTTCAACTTAGGATCACATCCTTGAAAATATTCATGATTAATATCAGCTTTAGGCTTAATCATAAGAAGAACAAAATTCTTACTTGAATTTACCAGCCTCTTTACCTGTCCAACATTTACTGTAGCAATATTTGTCTTCCTGCAATGTGCTCTAACAATGAACTGCTTGCCATATTTGAATAAATGATACTTGTTCTCATGGCGATGTAAGATCTCTTTCCTATCATACAAGTAAGGAATTACTAATACAATAACAGTTATGTCAAGTGGAACCACATCTAATTCAACTGTGTCAACAAAATTTGCAGTGATTGCAAACCGCAATATACATTTCTTTGAAACCTGTAGATTTGCATCCTTACAAATCCAACCTAATGGATATGGTTTTGGATGTGGTATGGTCTCAAGGTTAAGTTTCTTGACCAAGTCTTCAAAGATTAAGTTTTCTTATAACCCACTGTCAAACAATGTGTCAATCTTGGTATGCTTGGATATGACCCTCACATGAAACAGTTCTATTCTTTCTTCTTCATTTGGAGTATTTATGTGAAAGTTTGATGTACTGGTACTAGGTTTAGTTACAATTTATTTTATCTTCAAGTTCTTCAATCCCATGGCTGTAATTTTAGATTCATCACCTGAATCATATCCTTAATCATGTTGAGTTGTAGCAGCAGTTTTCTGTTTCCCTTTGTTATTGGGTTTCTTTGGCCTCAATTCAGGATGTAATTTCCAACAATGAGTTTCATCATGGCCTTCCTTTGAACAATGTTTACAAACCACTTTTTCTCCCTCTTTCTTAACAGATGCATTCTTTTTTTTTTTTACCTTTTGAGCTCTTTTCCTTGGCTTTACCCTTAAAAGGTCTCTTCCTACCCTCTTCAGAAATGTTCTTCCCTCAGGCTTCTAGATGTGTGGCCTAAACACATATTTCATCTAGACTGGTGGGGTTAAACATGAGAATAGTATGTTTTAGGTAGATATGTAAACCTCCTATGTACTTGAGCAAATTATCTTGGCTCTGCAAATCCACCCCTAATAAGAGAGCTCTTCTCCTAAATTCTTGGGTGTATTCTTGTACATTTTTTCCCTTTAATTACTTAAAGTTCTGCCAGTTCATGATGGATTTATGCACATGATCTAATGGATAAAAATATTGTTTAATAGCATTAATGAAATCTGACCATGATAGAATAATCTTACCATGTTTCTTGATTTCCTCCTTTGTCTTGGCTTCCCACCAAACAAGTGTTGCACCTTCCATTCTCAATGAAGCTAATTGAATTTTGGTATCATCATCTTGAAGGTTCTGGATTCTCAAATAGACCTCCAATTGTCTAATCCAATTATCAAGCTTTTCTGCATTAACTTCATCATTAAACATAAGCAATTCAAACTTAACATCAAGTTTTAAAAAATGACTTTTACCAGTGTTCTTTGACTTGTGTGGCTGATGTACTAAATAAGAAGTAGAGGATGATGATGATGAGGGTGAGGATGATGGCCCTCCATTGCCTCAATTTCCTCCATTTCCCTTCTTTGACTTATCTTCATCATGATGACCTCCTGAATATCCTTTTCCTTCCTTGTGAAGTTTATATCCTTCTCCTTCTACTCTCTCATTCCTTTCTTGATAATGGATTCTAACCATCTCAGTCATGTCAAGAAATTCTTTCATGAACACTCTTTCTTCCTCTTTGGGATCGACTTCTTCATGGATTTCTCCTTCCTCATGAGGCATGCTTAATGGAACTTCTTCTTCTTTAGGAGGTGAACTAGGTGCTGGAGATTGTGGCAATATTTCTCTCCTTTGCTTTGGCTCTTCTTGAGACCCTTCTGCTTCCACCAATTTTCCTTCTCCTCTTTTGAGCTTGAGCCTTGTAAGCATCTAAAACTTGCAAACAGTTAACAATTTTTTGCACTAAACAACACTAAAGAATAAACTCTAGCTCTGATACCAACCTGTTCTGAAATGATTGTATTAGTTTTGATGTGCTAAGTGTCTTTTCAGTTTATAAACATGTGCATACTTGTCTCATTAGTTTTCTTAAGAATTGAGGAATTTGTCCATGAATTGTAGATGATTTTAGTGAATTAGAAGCATAAAAAAATATTAAATAACACTGAACAGTAGTGTAAAACAGATAAATAATTCACCACATGAAATTTACACAGCAGGCATGATGAAGTAGTTCACCCCTCCCGGGCTACATCTGTTGGTCCAACTCCCAATGGCATGTCCATATTTCATTATGTTCAAAATGTTTCTATTACATGTATTTATAGTGCTCTAATGGCTGTTTTCTTTGTACCAATGGCTCCAGAATGCTCCAATTAGTCAAAAATTACTCTTCATTCACTCAGAATGGGAAAAAATTGAGTCTCCTAATATTTTGCCCAGTTTCACCTAGAAAATCTCCACTAAAAGTGGAGAAATCCACTTAACTGGAGATAAAATAGCATATCCTCCCTAAATGGCATGCTTGCCAAACTTCCCGCCGAATTGAACTATGACATTTAATTTGATGGTTGGGGTGGCCACATGCCAACCATAAAACCCGCGGTTACACAAACTGTTGGGCGGAAACCAAGGCATAAACTCTGGTTTAAGGTTGAACTGTGGTTGAACTGGCGGAGGTTAGCGAAGACCGTAGAGGTGATAGACCGTAGCCATGTGACAATGTAATGCAGAGAGTTTGAACTCTGGTGGAGGTTGTTGGGTTAGTGGAGATTGTGCAGTTGGTTGACGATTGTATGTTGCCATGTGAACTACTCCGGGGAACTGCTGACGAGTTGGGACTGCCGGTGGTTCCCAATCCCCAACAATGAATATGTTAAACAATAAATATAACCTGTGACTTATGACTGTTAAGAACCACTTGTAGCGCAGACGGTAGAGCTTGTGCATGCCTGGTGGGAGGTTCGAGGATCGATTCCTGCAGCCTCCAACAAAATTTTGATATGTCATTTCGGGGACACATGGCAGCCTCAGGGCTAGCCATGTGTCGCCCTATGATTAGCTCTTCAAAACCCATTAAAAAACATACAACCAATAGAATTTTGACACTCATCAAACTATGGTTGGTTTCGAGGAAGGAATATTCCTTAGAATACTCCCTTTTGCTGATAGTGCATCCCAGTCAAACTTGGTCAAACTGTTGAAAATTTACCTATTTGGCATTTCGATCAGAACACGATATCTCTCTCATATGACATTATTTTTTCAAACTGTTCATGGTACCTAAATCAGGAAGACGAGATCTACACAACCATACTAGTTTCAACCCAATCCTGTAAATTTGAATTTTGAGAAAATTTTATGAACTCTTGATCACGAGGAGATTTGGTATGATGGAATATATGTCCATGGATACGCCTATGGTGATAAATCTGAAGAAACTAAGTGATTCCACTTCAAATTAAAATTTGGTGGATCCCACTATGTACAAGAAGTTGGTTGGATACTTTATGTAGTTGTTCAACACTAGGAAAAATATTTTCTTTGTAGTGAATACCCTGAGCCATGTTGGACATTAGATAAACCATCACTCCTCGTGTTTTTCGCGACATGTGTTTAACTGCCCCAACTCATGTTGGGGTGGAGATTGTTGGACATCGGATAAAACATTGATCCCCTTATGTTTCTCGACATGTGCTTAACTTCTTTACTATGACGATGTGTCCATTTACTAGCACCTGCAGGATTTGGTGTATCGAAAATCATGATTCGAACAAGAAAATTTATGGTTGAGACAAGGCATGTACATTGGGTTGTAGAAAAGCATGTTTTGAGGTGCCTACGTGGTATATTTGGATAGGTATGAGATATTTATTAGGTGGTGAAGTGAGGCTGCAGGGATATTTTGATTTTGACTGGGATAGGAGTGTAGTGCATAGAAAGAGAACCTAGAGGCGTTTCTTTAACTTGGGACCAATTATGATATTCTAGCTTAGTAGCAAACAAACTTCTGTCACGTTTAATATAGAAGTAGAGTATATTTTAGCCAGTGTTGCAAGTCAAGATGCAATGTGGCTTCAAAATCTTCTTGCAAGCCTATTTGATCAAGAGCTAGAGACGAACTCCATACATTGTGATAATACAAATTGTGTCAAGATTTTGGAGAATCCAATATTTCATGCTAGGTCAAAGCAAATTAATATAAAATATTGCTTCATCCAAGACATGGTGTAGAAGGGAGCAGTGAAGCTCAAGTACATATCCAGATATGAGTAGAGTGCAAAAATTCTCACAAAGCCTCTATCTAGGTGGGAGTTTGTATAATTCATAGAAAATCTTGGAGTGATGAATAATGTCTCCCTCACTGAGAGGAAGTATTGATGTTTTTTCAGTTTGCAAATTTGGCCAGACATTTTGTTGGGGCCTTTGTTTTGAAAAAGAAACAGTTTTGAGTTGCAGAAGGTTGGAGGACAGGTGGTGGAATGCAATCAAGGTAGACAGGGAGCTGTCATGGTTGCAGAAATCTGGAAGATAAGAGGCGCGACATTTGTGGAGAACAGTGCAGATGGCAGATACGGGAGACAAGAACAATCAAAAGAACTCCCAGTAATCAAGAAGAAGCAGAAAGCATCAGAGTAGGAAAAGAGGAAGGACTGACAGTCACACTGGCAGAGGAACAAATAGGCAGTCAACCAGTGGAGGAGAGTTAGTTAGTCAGTGCGGAAGAAAGATGATAGAGAGAGCAAAGCCTTAAGAGAGCTCTGTGGGAACTTTGTTGTATTGAATCAAAATGTAATAGAATCTGCGAAGTAGATGTATGTTGTTCTGTTATTGATAATGAAATCTAGTTATTTTTGTGTGTAATGTTATGAGTTGATTGATAGTCATTTGCTTACTGTGAATGTATGCCCAGTTTAAATTTTAGTTCAACATTATGAACATGCTTTGATGAGTGATAGTTTATAGAGAGAGGCGAGATATGTTTGTTGCTTCTAAGTTTCCTTAGTTTTTCTTCATGGTTGTATTTATCTTATAATCTTACTAAGGTCACGACATGCCTCGGGTGAGACGCTCTGCTCTCTGGAGTAGGGTGAAAATGCCAGTGTTGTGCTAGACTACTGTGGAAACCTTGTTGGCCTCAACCCTGAACCTAGGTCTTGCCCAGAGACCTCATTTTTCGCCAACAAATGGTTCTGTTACTGGGACCTGAAAATTCATTTAGGTGTTAGATCATGGTAATGTGGATTTCTGAGAAGGAACTACGAATCTGGTGGTATAATCATTTAGACTAGTTCATATCGCAACAAGTGGAGCTTCGAAAATAGAGGGAAAAGACTATCAAAGATCAGGTCCTGTTTTCTGAATTTGCAAGTGACCTGTACGAAATTTTCTGGGGAAATTTTCCTGAAGAGATTTATAATTGGTTTCGGAGACTGCAAATAAAGTCACTCCTAGGAGGACTGTGTAGAGTCTATCGCAAGTGGACACACACAGATTTAGTAGCACTCCATTGGTTAGATACCGATTTGACCCGAGCAATAGATTTTTGGGTAAAATCTACCTTGGAAGGATAGATTGTGGAATTCACAAATGAGTGTTACCAATCCTTTACAAAAGCTGGAGATATATTCAGATCCGGATTGTGGGGAGAACTGTTGAAGGAAATCCCGTTGTGGATCAAAGATTTAATGGTGGATGAGGGTTTGATGGCATTTCAAAGTTCTGAGATGGAGACTTAAACCTCTAGTATTTGGGGAAGGATTTGAGGGAAAGATGATACAAATAAGTAAGAATGGGGAATAGGGATATGGATGCCAGAACCTCCAGTAGATTGAGAGAATGATGAGAACATCAGAGGGTGCAGATTGTTGAGAAGTGGCGGGAAAGGGTGATTAAAGAGTTTAAGAAGTAGGAGAGTAATCGGCAGGACAAGAAAAATATGCCGCAAATGAAAAAGGAAAGGGAAGGTCAGATGGGATCCCAAGGAATAGGAGGGACCATTAAGGAAGCTAGGCAAGTGTATAGGAGCCCAGCCTGAAGAGAAAAGGGAGAAAAGTCCAATGTCGAGGACGCGCACCCCGAGGAGACATCCGATGTGGAGTTCATGTTGCGATGGAGAAACTATTCCGAGAGAGGCTGACACCCATAATACAAGGTAATCCTATTACCCAAAGTTCAAGTAGCTCTAGTCCCAACCTTCCCCTGGTACTCTATCATCCACCTGATAAAATTTTTGTTAAGTTATGGGAATTTAGCAAGGTGAATAGTGTTAAGTCTACAGTACAAATATCTACTAGCTACAGTGCTGGTAGTACAATCTCTCAGCCAGGAAGTAGAGGTTTTATTTTAGGACCACCCATACAAGGAAATGTGGTGGGATTGTTCACTCGATACCCAGAATCCTCCGGAAGAGGTAATGATGATGTGGAGCAACATTGGTATCTCTGTGAAGTAATATGGAGGGCTTGAAAGACACCAGAAGTAGTTAAGTTGATTGATTTCCAGAATACTCTAAGAGAGAGAGCTCTTCGCTGGTTCAATAAATGGTCAGAAGCTCATCCAAACCTAGCAATAGATGATGTGAAGAAAGAAAATGTCAAAGAATCTAAATTACCTTAGACAGATTAGAAAGGATTATCTAAGTTGTGGGAAATCAAACAGCGGGAAGGAGAAATAGCTTGGGACCTGATGAGAAGGTTCAAGGATGCAATTGGGAAGCTAAGTTACCTAATCAATCCATTGACAATAACTCCACTAACACAATAGAAGTTTGATACCCTACAAGGTGCCCTTGAGAAAGCACTCATTCCGTTGACAATAACTCCACTAACACAACAAAAGATTGATACCCTACAAGGTGCCCTTGAGAAAGCCATGAAAATAGAAGCTATGACAGGGTATTTACAAGAGTTTATAGGAGCAATAGTACAATACCCTTCCATATTAGGGCTACAACATTAGATATCCAGATTAATGGAGAAGTTGAAAGAAATTCAATCGATACAACCTGCAAGGCCCAACGTGTGGTGTACCCATTGCCTGATGGAAGGACACGTGGCCATAGAATGCCCAAGGTTTCCAGGGAAAAATGCAGGAAATTCAGAAATAGGGACACAGGGAGCTCCACCAATTGGGGGAGTTGCACAGATAAATACTCAAGGATTATACCAACCACAACCCCACTTAGCAAAATTAGACTGCAATCGACTACTATGAAATATGCAAAGGCATTGGTCATCCTCCACGACTATGTCCAATTTTGTAAAAATATTCCAATGTTCCAAACAATATATACTGCTAATTTTGCACTTATACAACACATAATAAAGAGCATGTAGAGCCCTCGATGCACTGGTAGAACGACTGGATAGACCATCTTATAGAGTGAATGAAGCTACAAGGGGTTGAGGAGGAGGAATGAGAGGTGGAAAAACAGGAGGAAGAGGACCAGTAAGGTGCTTTAATTGTGATCAATAAGGGCACATAGCAAGGGAATGTCCGTTACCCAGAAGAACATGGTGCTCTTAGTGTAGAGTTAACACACACAAAATTGAAGATTGTCCAGAGTTGATTAAGAGGTGGGAGGAAAGAGCCAAACAAAGAGGAGCTAATCTGGTAAATGGAGAACCAAGAATAGTAGAAGCTCAGCCCATGCAAAGCATAGCCATAATAACCCTGGAAGGGAAGAAAACAAGGGATGATGCATAGAGTATGGACCTGGTAAAGCTAATCAAGCCCACATCTCCAAAGAAAGCTTTTAGACCGGATAGACAAAAGCAATATTTTAAGGAGGCAATGGAAACATTTTCCTAGATAGCGGGGAATAGAGGTATTGAACTTCCATAGTCAACCTTCAGAAAAGAGAAGGAGACTCATACAAGTACAATTATTGAGGAATGGTTCCGACTGTTCCTGAAAATTGTAACCAATGCACCAATGCTGGAACAACTAAAGCAAAATCTAGAGTTGGTGGTGCAAGAAAATGTAGAACCCGAAGAGTCAAGAAATTCAACAGAAAAATACATAAGAAGGATAAAAAGAAACAAGAGAAGAACTGGAAAGGAATTCCATGTGAATACTCAAGTTGCGGGATTTCAAATCAAAGATACAATGCTCGATCTAGGATCAGATGTCAACATTCTACCTAGAAAAACATGGGAAGCACTGGGGAGGCCAACGTTGACATATTCACCAGTACAACTACGCATGGAAAATCAATACTGTATTGTACCCATAGGAAGGCTAGAAGACGTCAAAGTTGATGTTGTGGGAGTGAAAACATATACAGATTTTGAGGTGATAGACATCTTGGGGGACAAGGATCCCTATCCTGCTTTACTAGGGATAGATTGGGCCTTCAAGAATTATGCAGTGATCGATTTGAAAAAGGAATTGATGATATTCGAGGACAGAGAAGTGAAGGTAATTTAGCCACTTGAACCATATCAAGGACCACGATACACGGAGACTATTGACACCAGAGAGGATGCTCAACTTCTAGATCAGCTCTACCAGATGAAAACAAGAAAGAGAGAAGATTATATCAATACAACAACGGGAGGGAACATAAGTTGGAGAAGTGTTCAGAGTTCAGATTTGGGCTCCGAAATAGCTTGGGGTGTTTGGAAAGAGGGAGGATATGAAACCAATGTTGAAGATTACAACAAGAAACAGTGAAGTAGGAATCTTGAAACATCATTCCTGATCCTATTTGGAAAATAATCACCTAAACTAGGTGGGGAACACACAGGTGATTTTTGTCGCAAAGTCTATTTTTAGACTATGTCTATTTTTAGACATGTCGATCATATTCTATGAGTTGTAGGATGATATTTGTGGATGGTTGGTCAAGTTGGAAAAATAGATGTATTTCTATTTTTAGACATATTGGGCGGAATCTATTTTTAGATTACCAGGCTAAAAATAGATATGTCAAATATTATTAGCTCTTAATAATATTTGGACTCTAAACATTATCTTATTCTCTTGGAGCACTTCAGTTAAGTGCACAGATGTGGCACAGGAGTTGACAGAAGGAATTATGCTATTCCTGAGGGTTTACTGGAGCTATTGCATGGAGGACTTCAGTTAGAACTCATGTGACAGAGTTTGGTGGAGTTGTGTTCAGTTTAACTCAGTTAGACACAGTTGAGCTAGTTGTATCTAGTCTAAATGATTGATACACTAGTGAGAGTGGTGTGAATTAATTAATAATTAATTCACTAAATATTAACTCATTAATCAACTGAAGAATACATCAGTTAACTACAGTGCATGGATAGTTCAGTGGAGACCAGTGGAGATCAGGTAGGTGAAAGAGCAAGTGTGACTATCAGTTGTGACTATAGTGTTGCATTGTTTGCACCAAAAATTTAGTAGAGATGCCTTTAAGGATTGCATGAGAAAGTCTGGACCAATTCGAGTTCATCCAGAGCCATTCTTTAGCAGGGATTGCGCAGTAGAGGCAGGCTAGTAGGTGGCAGAGATCGGTGCATGGATTTGCAAGATCAGTCCTGATTAGTGTGTAGCGATTGGAGGATACTGAGAGCTTGTGATAAGATTTGTATGAGGATTGTTACATGATCTCTATGAAATATATTATATACATATAGTTGGGGTTTTTAGCTTCAGGATTTCCCGTGAAAACAACTGTGTTAATGTGTGTGAATTTTTATGGTTTCACGTGTGCATTGCAATTGTGTTAATTTCCGCATGTGATGATCAATGGCGGAATAGATTCTGTATTGTGCATGAAGTTAAAATAGTGTGTGATCAGGAGAATCTTGGACATATGCATGCGTAGTGCATATAATTTCTACAACCAACACTAGAAGATGTGCTAACATTCGAGGAGTCAACTGGATTGGTACCGAGGTAAGAGGATATCCGACTATCAAATATGCATGATGTAAATACATTTATTGCAAAAGTAGAAGAAAAGGTACCAATAGAAAAAAGAGTCCCTCTTATGGATGTAGCACTACAATAAACGTCAGCAAGATGGTGGGTCAACCATCGTAACTCTCTTCCACAATGGGAAGATGTTGCAATAGCATTAAGAGCTAGATTCCAAGAAACTTCAGGACCACAATTCATCGAAAAGTACCAAGGGGATTCTGACTCCATAGAAAATTAAAGGAATTGTGAGTATAGCTGGAAGAAATCAGGGTATCCAGAATCTCTGTGGATGCACAATTTCATACATTCAATGGACACAATTCCACAAGCCTGGTATTTGACGAAGGAAAAGAAGAGAGGAGCTGGTACCTGGCAAGTAGTTGCCGAAAGGTTCAAAGAATGTTTTTCTTTCAAGGGAGATACATAACTAATTATAGATGCACTCTAAGCCATCAGAAGAGTACTATTTTTTCTAGAAATTTAGGAAGATGAAGAACTACTTCTCTTAGAACAAAAAATCAAAGAATCAATAGCATGTAAACGGATAAATCGTGAGATGGATGACGACGACTTGGAAATCTTCGACACTTATACTTTGAAGAGAAAGAGGGGGAGAGGGATATACAATAGGAACCTACGACAGAAGGGCTACACCTATTACCATTGAAGACCAAGAAGCTGAACATTGGAATCACGGAGAAACCCAAAATTGCGTCTATCGGAGATTACTGGGATACAAAAACAACAAAGGAAATATTTGACCTATTATAGGAATATGAAGATTTATTCCCATCTTCAGTAGCAGAGCTCAAAGGGATTAAAGGGGACATGGGGGAAATGCACATAGTCTTAAAACTAGATGCAAGACCAGTAAAACATAGGCCTTACCACCTAAATCCAAGAGTAAAGGAAAAAGTTAAAGCAGAGATAGATAAAATGCTGAAAGAAAGCATGATTTTTCCAGTTGAGGAAGAGAAGTGGGTTAGTCCCATTGTAATAAAAATAAAAAGGAGAAATATGATATTAGAGTATGTGTGGATTACAGAAGTCTCAACAACGCATTCATTCATGATCCATTTCCTACTCCGTTTAGCGATGAGGTTCTTGACAACGTGGCAGGAAATGATGCCTATTCGTTCACAGATGGATTCTCAGGATATCATCAAGTGAGAATAGTAGAAGAAGAAAAAATGAAGGCCACTTTCACAACCGAATGGGAATTGTTTGAATACCATTTCATGCCCTTCGGACTAAAGAATGCACCAACGTTATTTTCACGAATAGTGATAGCAGCATTTAGGGATTACATCCATAAGTTCCTATAGGTATACATGGATGATTGGAAAATTTACAGCTTACTGAAGAACCATGCAACTTTACTTAGAATAATGTTTGACAAATGCAGAAAAATACAAATCTCCCTCAACCTTAAGAAATGAATCTTTGCAGTACCTTTTGGGACATGTTGTTTGTAAGCATGGTGTCTGTGTGGATCCAGTAAAAGAAGCTGTCATTGTTAATATAGAAGCACCAGAAACTGTAAAACAGTTGAGATCACTATCGGACATACAGGGTACTACAGAAGATTCATCCACAACTATGCAAAAATTACATCACCATTAGAAAAACTGTAGTGGAAGTCAGAGAAATTTATGTGGAGTGATGAATGCACTAACACCCTCAACACATTGAAAGAAAAGCTAGCAAGTGAACCCATATTGGTTCATCCTAACTGGGACAAAAAGTTCCATGTCCATATTGATGCCCCTAGTATTGCATTAGGAGCGGTGGTAGCTCAGCCAGGAGAGACTTCTGTTGATCATCCAGTATACTTTGCAAGCAAGAAGTTGTCTACAGCTGAAAGGAATTACACAACAACAGAATGAGAAGCTCTTGCGATGGTGTACTCTCTTCAAAAGTTCTGTCATTACCTATTGGGAGGTACGTTCAAGTTCTTCACAGATCACTCAACATTGAAATACCTAGTAAACAAGCCTGTGCTTGAAGGAAGAATCTGTAGATGGCTCCTACTATTCCAGGAGTTCACTTTTTAAGTGATAGTAAAACCCAGGAGGTTAAACGTGGGTCCTGACCATTTATCAAGGTTGGAGAATGGGGAGAACAGGGGATCCCTTGATGATCAGTTGCAGAATGCTGATCTCTTTAGAGTAGAATCCATCCCAGATTATCTAGAGCAGATAGAAATGTATCTAGCCACAGGGAAATGACCAACATAATACACGACAACTCAAAGAAGACATTTGGTGGTGAAAGCAGCTGAATATCAACTGATAACAGGACAATTATATAAAATGGAATTGGATCATGTCTTGTGGAGATGTGTGATGGACCACGAAAGAGAGGATATCTTGTGGAAATGTCATAACGGAGTTGTGGGAGGCCACGTTGGCGCAAAACCCACCAAAAGAAAAGTACTACAAGCAGGGTTATGGTGGCCCACAGTTCAAAAATATAGTAAAGCATATGTGAAGAAATGTGATGTCTGCCAAAGAACAGGACGTCTGTCACACCGTGACGAGTTACCACTGCAACCTGTAAGAGCACTGCAGCCATTTGAAAAATGGGTCGTTGACTTCGTAGGGCCGATTACACCAATGGCACGACATTCACAAGCAAGTTATATAATAACCACAACGGATTATCTCACAAGATGGGTAGAGGAAACACCAGTAAGAGATTGCACAGAAGACACAACAACCATGTTTATTTTCGAGAATATCATTAGCAGAATTGGTTGCCCCAGAATCCTAACAAGTGATCAAGGTACACACTTCATTAATACAACAATCAAATCTCTGTTAGATAAATTTATGGTACAACATCGCAAAAGCAGCGCGTACCACCCTCAAGTGAATGGAACCGTTGAAGCATTCAATAAGATCTTAGAAAAGGGACTAACCAAGATATGCAATGCCAGCTGGGATGACTGGGATGAAAGGATACTAGAAACATTATGGGCATACAGGAAAATCGTAAAAATGTTGCACAATCAAACTCCATTCCAGCTGGTGTACGGGAGAGAGGCAGTGGTACCTGCCGAATTTATCATACCAAGTCTATTAATCGCTTCAAAAATACATATGACAGATGAAGACTCAGTCAATGAATGCCTCCATGAGCTATAGGAGCTTGAAGAAGAGATATTCCTAGTGGATTTCCATTAGATAGTGTAAAAGGTAAGACAGAAGGCCTGGCATGACCATCACATCAAGCACAAAACATTCACTATCAGAGGAAAATTCCTATTGTACGACAACAAATTTAAAAATTTCCCAGGCAAACTCAAAATGCATTGGATGGGACCATACCATGTCATAGAAATTAAAGATTTAGGCGCGGTTCGACTGGCGCATCTAGATGACCAAATACTACAAGGATGGGTGAATGGCAGATGCCTGAAGCCCTATCACGAGTAAGTTCCACTATTTATTCTTTTCAAATAACTCTTGCAACCGAGATCAGTCAGTAGGGTAGAATAGAAATAAATAGAGTCAATAACTCTCTTACATCCGAGACGAGACATAGAATAGGAATCCCAATAAAAAGACATCACAATAACGCAGAAATCAATTGCACCTGTTGCGATGTGAAGACCACATCACAACCAATTGTGGTTAGGGGGGGTAGATTCTAACGTGCCATCGATGTCAGAAAGACAAGCGTGTCAAATATCATTCAGTCATAATAACCCATCATACCGCCGTCATTCCGTAGGATCACCCAAATTTGAAAATTAACTGCCGTAATTAGTAGCCCCCATACCGTAATAAATTTTCCATATTAAGCCATAATTATTACCCATAATGTCTACCCAAATCCTGAAGCCACAGTCAGCAATATCAGAATACACCTCACCGCGGTAACTAATCGCACGATTATAGCCGCGGGAGCGACATCAAAAACTTAATTAGTTATGGGGTCATATCAACCTCATTCGTGGTGGTAGCATTACTTAACCCACATGAAAGAAGAAAAAGCATCAGAATGACAGAAAATTCTGAGTTAGAACACACAGAAACAGCTACAAAAAGCAAGCAAGATTTTAGTAGAGGAAGTTCAAAGAAACATACCAACAGGAATTCATAGAAATAGATCAGAAACAACAATTCGGGTATACAACAGAAGAAAAAAGATGACGAAGATAGCAGCATTAGTCATCGAGCCCAAGCTCAATGAAAGAATTCATAGGATAGAATCATTGGTTGGAAAGTATGACAATGCTTCATTAATTGATACAGATTTGATGGACTCCTATCAATTCCCAGCTATGAAGCGACAAGTATACATAGAAAATTATTCCACAAAGGGAGGAGGGGAAGCAAAAAGGATGAATCTTGAATTCATAGGTATTCAAATATTGACTATATTGAACCTCAGGAATCTCCTAGTGTTTGGAACAATGGGAGCGGAAATACAGTGTACAAAATTACTGATGAGTAGAGTCCTGAACGGATCATTGTGGCTGGGGAGAGAAATACCTATCCATGCAGAGGACATCAGTAGACTTACTGGATTATCAACAGAGGGGAATGACGTCTCAACGACATTCCAGAATGTGTCCAAGAAAGCCAAGAAGTTAGGGGACTGTGATTATTACAAGAAGTATGAGACCAGAAGAGGAGGGAAGGGAGCGAAGATAGACCTCATCAACAATCCAGCAGTGAAATTTTCCTGCTATCTAATAGCGGGTAAAATAATGAGGCATTATACCAAAGGAGAATGCACCCTCGACACCATATCAATCACGGAACACTGCATCCAGGGAGCCTAGCTAAACTGGTGTACCTTCCTATTGAACGAACTGTTTGAGGCCTATGAAGATAATTACAGGCAAGCCATAGGATTCATTTATGGCTATCTCATTATGGCATTTGTGATGTGGAAATGGACTCACCCGGGGATAAGGAAACTCACCGAAATCACTAACGACCAGCCAATGGTGTTAATATTTATGCCCTGGAGAATATCAGGAGATCCGAGCATGAAGGAGGTTAATGAGGAGGGTTTCTCATTCTGGTACATGCAGATGGTAGATGTGGTGGGAAGCAAGCAAAGGGTACCGAGGGACCTATTTGACAAATATTCTTCGCAGATATGGTTTGGGGTAACCCACAAGCAGACTTATATCAGACCTAGTTGCGTGAATGAAACCACATTACGAATGCGGCCATTAAAGTTTCAAGTAGAAGAAAAAGCCTCCACATCGAAGTCTGTTCAGGGCTAGGAGCTGCAATAGAGGTTAGAAGTGGAATACCCCATTTTTTGTTCGAGGCGATGCTACCGAAAGCACTCCCAGGGGAGTCACCAGAGGAAGAAACATGGAGTATTTACCAACTGTAGCTACGACCTTTGTTGGACCAGCTCGACATGAGGGTGATGGACTTCAATATGGTAATAATAACTCTCACAAGTGCCTCTACTATGTTTCCTTATTTTTCTGATTTCCAGTATTTGAATTCTATATCACCATCCACAACAACCCCTATTTTTACCGCCCTACATTCCACCATGTTCAACTCCCCTCCAACAACCACAGTCACTCTAATCCGCAAGAGAAAGGCACCCAAGCCTTCGGTAGTTGCACCTAAGCCCAAGAAAGCATGAATTATGGTACCCAAGCAAATAGTTGATCTCACCGGGGAAGATCAGACCCAAACTATGGATACAAGAGTACTAGTTCAAGAAGATCCATAGGTTACCGCCCAAGTAACCTTTGCTTGATCCATCCTTGGTTCTAAAAATTCAGACATCATCTCCACCTCATACTCACATCTCATCACCACATACTTCATTCACTTCCAAAGACCACTCCATTCACACTCTGTCCACCTTAGAGACTATCTCAGATCCAATAAAGCTAGCCAACAAGACAAATGGTGACACCGAGGTAGAATTTAACTCGGGTATGGCTGGAGTACCCGAGGTTTACCAACCCTCGGAGGGATAGGGCACTTTCCTAGAACTATTAGTTCAAGGAGGGTCTTTTACTTTGGATACAATGCGCTCATCAACAGAGCTGAAACCTTTTCAACAAGCCAAACTAATACTGTAGCAGATTCTATCGAACACTAGTATGAGCAACCCAGGCCCTCAGCTGCCGTAACAAAACCAGCCAACATCCCAACAAGAACACTCAAATAGATCAATCGCCAGTGGGCAACCCCTTAGAGAAAGACAACCAACCCAGGAGATGTCATGCATCGAGAACATGCAGAGCTAGGGAGCTGGCCAATTATACAAGTTTATCTAGCTAGTAGCACATCAAGAAGAAGGATTTCATAACAACCTCCAATAGAGGTTCGAGCAGCAACAACAACAGGTCATCACGCTTAATAAAGAGTGCAATCAGCTTAAAAGTGAAAAGGATAGTTTACAGGAGCATCTGGAAAAGGTAACAAAAATATTCAAAGACTTATGGCTGACAGTAGTTGCGCAGGATAAAAAATCCCAGTAGACATATCGGCCTACTCAATGGTCGAAAGGTCTATCCGAGTGAAAATGGCATGTGCAAATCTGAGTAGAGTGAACCAGGAGCTCAAAGAGACGTTAGCTGCAAGACCAGCATTACCAGACCCTACCATGGTATATGCTGAGAAGGTCACAGAGAAGCGGAAGCAGATAAACGTCATGAAGGAAACCTTGGGGACAACAGTCAAAGAGGCCTATAGCCTACTGAAGCATTTAAATGAATGCTCCAACTTGTTGAAAATGAAAGCCCACCCAATCTCAGCACAAATTCAATGAATTTCCCAAGAGATCAAAGAAGCCATTGATATGGTCGACATAACCTATCTGTACAACCAAGCAGAGGTGCTGGAAACCAAAATCCAAAAAATAGAAGAACACTCCGTTGCCACAAAGCAGGTCCTCGGAGAGCTAAGGCAACCAGTCAAGCAAAAAGCAGTGGTGATACAATAGATGCCGGCCGAAGTTGAATCGAAGATACAGGAGGTATTCAGCAGGCTGTCACCTGTAGCGAGTGAAACTGAGGCTGAAAGAGTCGCCACCCAAACATAACATTTAATTAAAGATTGGCAACAGGAAATCACTGAGTTTGCAGAACTCGAGTCCTCAGCATTGAGAAAGGTTCCAGAGTTGGGGCCTTTGTTTGGACAGAACGAAGAAACATAAAAGACAAAGTTAGCCTCTGAAGTCGACAGACCACTGGAAGCGGTAACAACAAGAGAATATTGACTCGGGACGAGTCAATAGCATGTGGTCGGGGCTTGTTGGGGCCTTTTTTTGGAAAAAGAAACAATTTTTAGTTGCAGAAGATTGGAGGACAGGTGGCAGAATGCAATCAAGGTAGATAGGGAGTTGTCACGATTGCAAAAAGCTGAAAGCTAGGTGGCACGGAAATTGTGGAGAACAGTGCAGATGGCAGATACGGGAGAAAATAACAATCAACAAAACTCCTAGTAATCAAGAAGAATTGGAAAGCAATGGAGTAGGAAAAGAGGAAGGAATGATAGTCACACTAGCAGAGGAACAAATAGGCAGTTAGCCAATGGAGGAGAGTTAGTTATTCAGTGCAGCAGAAGGCTGATAGAGAGAGTAGAGCCTTAGGAGAGCTCTGTGGGAACTCTATTGTACTAAATCAAACTATCATAGACTCCGCGGAGTAGATGTATGTTGTTTTGTTATTGATAATGAAATCTAGTTGTTGCTATGTGTAATGTTATGAGTTGATTGATAGTCATTTGTTTACTATGAATGTATGCCCAGTTTAAATTTTAATCCAGTATTTTGAACATGCTTTGATGAGTGATATTTTATAGAGATATGCAAGAAATGTTTGTTGCTTCCAATTTTCCTTAGCTGTTCTTCATGGTTGTATTTGTCTTCTACATTATCTTTCCTCTAATCTTACTAAGGTCATGACACGCCTCGAGTGAGACGCTCTGCTCTCTGGAGTAGGGTAAAAATGTCGGTGTTGTGCTAGAGTATTGTGGAAACCTTCTTGGTCTCAACCCTGAACCTGGGTCTTGCCCAGAGACCTCTTTTTTCGCCAACACATTCTCCCACGAGGTCATATTGATTTGACTAGGGGAATGATAAATTCACCCATGGTGCCATGCTGATTTGGCTAGGGGTGATGGCCTAGAGCATTATTTCTCCCATTATATCTGGTGTATGGTTCGGGGATATTGACCCATAGAACTCATGTTTCTTGCCCCAAGATGGAGTCATCTATTTTTTATAGAGCATGATTGATTTGTTTATTTAGTGGGGGTTTTCACCCATTAATTGAATAAACAATCCTGGTCTAATGTTGAGTTGTAATGTAGGCTCAATAAGTGAATGGATATCTTGTGACGAGGTTCTTCTTAATTGGTCTCCACTCAACATTAGAGCTCTATATAAATAGACATGCATGTGAGGAGACACTCTTCAAGATAACAAGCTCATTCATCTTTACTATTGGAGGATAAATTCAATTAAGGAGAAATATGTTCATCTTTTCTTCAGCATTCTATCTCTCTCTTGGAGGTTACATGTGTGAAGGGTTTGACTGAGTTTGACTAACATCTGTACAACTATACATGTGATGATTTGACTAGATTTGACTACAGTCAGTATAGGTGCATGTGTTAGGGTTTAACTACATTCACACTTGTGAGGGTTTGACTACATTCACGCATGTGATGGTTTGAATACATCCACATGTGTGAGGGTTGACTGAGTTTGACCACTTGACACACCTATGAGTTTAAAACAAGATACATGTGCGAGTTTGACCAACATTGACCATAATTGACTTTTTTGACATATTTGACCATTATTGACCATCAACATTTTTGACCAGGTTTAATTGGAAATTTGACTTGTAATGTTGACACAAATTACTAGACAAATCATGGTTTGTAAACCTTACTGAAAAAAATTATCCTTAAAAAATGATCGTTGGGTTTTCTCTCGAAGTAGGTTTCCCAAGTGAAAAAAATCATTGTGTATATTATGCATGGCTATATTTCTATGATATTTATTGTTTCTGCTGCATTACATTTGAAATTTTATGGGTGTAATTATTCATTAATAAGAATTTCATGAAAAATACTATTTGAAAATCATTAAGAAAAAATTATCAGTTCAGAACATTGTATTCTACTTTAGATGCTATAAAATTTCAATAGATTTCAATATTTCAAAGAAGGTGTTGAGGATATCAACATCGTACCTTAGTTCATTTTTTTGGAATGTATGTAGCAACATTCTTTCCATGGCACGAGTATCCGGTAAGAAATAATCCATACTAACTTCTATATCATTTCTTCCATCCCCAACATATGAAGAAGTATTGTTACTTCAAAGGTTTTTAATTGGTGCCTTAGGATGTAGTGGGAATTAAATAGGTCGTTGATTCAACAATTCTTGGTATGCTTCCTCTAGGAATTGCACTCGTTTAATTTATTTCATTGTTTTTGACATCATAGTGGGGTGCAATGGTATATAGCAGATAGGTTGGTTGTTGTTAGAATCTTGATTGTAATATTTAACATCACATTGGTAATATTAGTAACACGATGCATTTAGTATGCTTAAACATTTATTAGAAGCATGGATTTTTTTTCCCAATAATAAACATTTAACCAACCAATTTATAAAAAAATAAAGGAATGAATACATTTACATTAGTTCCATTCAAAATCAACAAATACATACTCGGTGATATTATTCTTACGCCCCAAGGGGACATCTAAAGGTATATCCAATGCAACACATCTTTGATGAGTGGTTGGTGGTTTAAAAATGCTATAAGTTATTAATAACTTGTCACCAGGAGACAAGTTATGTATTGCATAGACAAAAAAAAATATAGATGCATTCCTTTTCATACACAAATCTTTGTCATTGGAGTGTTCCTCAAAAGAGCATTTTGCACTAAATAATGAGGATCTATAACTATTTAAGAAGCATGATATGTTCCCATGAGTTCATGGACGACCACTAATATATAATAGGTTTTCCTATTAAATTTTCTAGAAGAATAGTAATTCATGCACATATTATACACACTATGTTTTTATTTAACAATATTCACGTAATGATATTGACTATAAAGAGGAACACAAAATGCCATAAGTGCTATTGAATTATTGGGAAGAATGAATACATGTGAAAGGATAAATAAGCCAAGATTTGAAACTGTTTATTATAAACTTGAAAATCATCTGAAATTCAATTCCAACATTAGGAACATGCATGGAAGATGGCCAAGCACCATATAAAGCATGGTTTTACCAAGTTTTCAATTTACTTTACACATGGATAGGAAGAGGGAAGTCATTGCTACCTTCCAACATTTGAACTGACTTAGGTTTTTACACCTTTTCTCTATATTCACACAATTTTTTGGATCTACTAATGGAGATGTTTTGGGTAGTCTTTGGTATCACACTTTGACTCTATAAAACTCTTCGTTGACTCAAGATGAGGAGATGGTTTGAGAAATTTAGGATGAAATTGTTGATCCATTTTCATGTATCACCTTTGATTTCAATTAAATTCCATTTATGATGTGTGCATGAATCAAAGAAGATTGGATGTGATGAAAGGATGTTTTAGTAAATGAAATGTATGAATTAATCCTTTAAACACATAAATATCTATAATTCATTAAGCGATAGTCTCACATATATCAAAGTGTTGTTGAAAACAAACAATTAGTGTGTGGGGGTGAATCAATAATTGTGTATTTTTAATGACAAATTTCAAATTATTTTAACAACCTTATAACTCTTTCTTTAATCAATTAGCATATTTATATATGTGTTCAACCTTTTAACCCTTTCTTTATTGTATTTTCCAATTTATATATGTGTTCAACAATTAACCATGAATACACAAAAAAGCATTTAAAGAACTCATGCAACACATCGAGACACCAGATATAAGTGGAAACCCAAAAATGGAGAAACTACAAAATTTGGTTGTTATGATGAAAAGGAAAGCACTCACTCCCTCTTTTACATCAATTTTCTGCAAGCTTCTACCTGCAAGAGGCTTCTACCTACAAGAGGCTTCTACCTGTTAATTTTTGCAACCAGGGTCAAATTCCACATTATATAGCTTAGCTGATTAAAATAATAAGTTAATTAAATTCCTCTTTTCGAGAGGATCAAAATAGGTCTATAGATTATTCCAATAATTTAAGAGGAAGTTAAATTATGATTTATTTTATTATTTTATGAGTTGGCCTAACCACATGTTGATTCAGTCAAAGCCCCAAACGGTCCCTCACAAAGTTATATATAGAAGCGACCCCAAGCTCATTTGCACACATTCTCTCCTGACATCTTCTTCATACTTTTTTGGTTATTGGTCATATTTTCTGTTTTCTTGCTCGCATAGGTACGTCGCAACAGGCTCGCGTAGTGGATTGGGATCGCATACAAAGGCACATTTCAGATCTGGGTATTTTGGATTTGGGCCGCGGGCAAGAGAACTTGAGGTAGTGGCTCTATTTGGCTTGGGCTGTGGGCTAAGCTTGTTGTGGTCACAAATCAACAGGTAAATTTTCCTACATGTAGGCTTCAGGGCGCAGCTAAGTTTTAAGGGTATTCAAGCCTTGAGCCGCAGACATAGAACTTCCTAGTAATGGCTCAAAGCTAGTTCAGTCGCTGGTAGGGTGTGTCAAGGTTGCGAATCTGAGAGTTATTGGGAATATTGAATTTGATTTTCATTCAAATGTTTGCGCAAAATCATCACTCATCCGTCACGTAGTCACAATCACATCAGATCAGTTATCGAAAATATTTCAGATCCTGGGTAGCTGAGATTACTTGGTATTTGTGATCCATTGGTTTCGGGTTTTACTATTGTAGATCTGACATTCCATAGATTAGGTTTGTTTATTTCTATTGTATCCATGTATTGGGTTCATTATACTCTTCGCTAAAATATTTGTAAGACAATATATAGAAGAAGAATATTTGAAAGGGTTTCCCAACAGTGGGGTTTTTCCTTGGTCCTGGACCAATTCCTGTGTCTTATGGTTTTGATATTGTCTTCTCTGTCTTTGCGTACATTGTTCTATATTCAGTTATAGTTTATGGTTATTTGTATTGCATACATCTGAATACATTTTTAATGAAAATATGATTTGGGCTTAATGAAATGATACAACATAGAGAAATATTAAAAAACAAACATGGCATCAAAGCTCAGGTGAAGGAAAATCCCAAGAGAATACAAGTTGTAAAGCCCGCATTATTAGAGAACAGATCTATCCAAGAACATATCTGCAAGCCAAGGTTGAAGATGTCTTCCTCTACCTTCAAGGAGCATGAGAAACTGGGTGACGCTTCTAACTTTGCTGCATGGAAATTCAGATTAGAGATTATTGCTAACAACATCGATGTGTTGGAATACATTCAAGGAAACATGCCCGAGCCTTCAGAAGATGCATCCGCCACCATCAAGAACAGATATAAGAAAGGTGAGTCTAAAGCAAAACAAATCTTAGTTGATGGGTTACAAGACCACTTACTTGCCTATGTTGGGAATTTGAAGAAGCCTAAAGATATGTATGATAAGATAGTTGGCATGTATGAAGTTAAAAATATGAATGAGATTATTAAATTGAAGTAGCAACTCAAGGAAATGAATATGAACAAAGGCGAGACTATTCATTATTACATCATGAGGATCTCTCGCCTTAAATATCAACTGCTAAGGGTTGGTGAAGATGTTCCCAATAGAGAATTGGTTATCGTGACTCTTATAGGTCTCCATCCTATTTGGGAAACATTTATTACTACTATCATCAACAAGAATGTTCTTCCATCATTTAATGAAATATTTGGGAAGCTGACTCAAGAAGAATCCAAAATGATAGCAAGAGGGAGGATTCAGAAACATGAAGAAGGAGGGCCTAATGCTTATGTTTCCTACAACAATAGAAGGAGAAATATATCAAAAGGAGGCCCATATAGAACACCTCCTCATCAAAACTCAAAAGGGAGGAATGAAAAATCTCTTTCTCACACTGAATGCTTCAATTGTCATAATAAAGGTCATTATGCTAGTGACTTTCCAGAAAAGAAAAATAAGCCACGATACAAAAACAATAGTAACAACCATTATAAAAGAAATAAAGACAATCAAAGGAACTACCGTGACAAAAGGGATGAGAGGAGAAGAAGAGATTCATCAAGAAACTGTGAAGAATACCATCCATCTCAAAATATCTCAAAATCTCCGAGGTATGAAAGTAATATTGTAGATAAAAATGAATATATCCTTACTTCTGCACTTACTAGTTCTTCTCCATCAGATTTATGGGATAGTTGGTTAGTCGATAGTGGGGCCACTCATCACTTTTCTGGCTATAAAGAAGTCCTCTCCAATTTGGTAGAGAGGGAGACTAAGTTAAGGATAATTCTTGGAGATAACTTCACTCATCCTGTAAAAGGATTTGGGTCGGTTAAATTTCAGTTAAACACCAGGGAATCAATATTTTTAAATGATGTTATGTATGTCTCGGCTCTTATGAAGAATTTGATTTCTATATCTGCGTTAGAAGATAAAAGGATGAAGATTGCATTCATTAATGGTAAGGCCTTAACTTGGCCTGTTGATTCACATATAAAAGATGAATTCACATTAAGACTGAGATCTGAGGGACTCTAAAAGGTCACTGGAAGACCACTCTTTGCATTGGCCCATAACACCAATCATCTCTGTGAATTATGGCACAGCATACTGTCTCATCTACATTGTGATGCTCTTCTGAAATTGAAGAGACTAGTATCAGGTATACCAGATGTACAAACTCAACATGAAAGAGTTTGTCTTGGGTGCGCTAGCAGAAAGAAAAAAAGGGGACCATTCCCCTCAAGTAAGAACAAGACAAATGAAATCCTCTATCTTATCCATTCAGACATATGTGGTCTGATGCCTGTGCACTCCGTTAGATACCAACTCTACTACATTACATGCATTGACGATTACTCCAGAAAGACATGCTTATATTGCATCAAGCACAAGGATGAAGCCTTCAAAAAATTTCATGAATTCAAAGCATTGGTCAAGAGTCAATCTGGTAAAAGGATCAAAGTGTTCAGATCCGACAATAGAGGAGAATACATGTTAAAAAAATTCATAACATTCTGCAATAATGAAATGATCAATAAGAAAAATATTATACCTTATACACTTGAACAGAATGTTCATGCTGAAGAAAGAACCGGTCAATATTGGAAGCTTCTCGTGGTATTCTTTATGATCAGAAAGTACCTAAGTTATTATGGGTTGAAGCAACAAATGATGCTGTATATATTCAAAACTGAATGCCTCATCAAGCATTGGAGAATAATAATACAGAATAAATCTTCACAAGTAATAAGCCAGACATCAGTCATCTTTGTTAAAGGCAGAAAAGCATTTTATGGGTTAATTTGAAAATTCCAAGGCTTACAGAATATACATTCATGGTCAAAGAAAGGTTAAAATCAGCAGAGACGTAACCTTCGATGAAGATGCAGCGCTTTGGAAAGTGTTATCCTCCACAGTGTCCCAAGGATGAGAATGAAAACCAATGGAGGAAACCTCGAACCACTTAGGATTTGGTAGCTAGGCCTACCAAATCATAGAGGGCTCTCACTATGATCTTGCAGTAAAAAATGTTACTGGAGAGGGAAAAGAATATTAGGCTAGGTATGAGATCTAGGGTTTTGAAATTTAGGGTTTTTTTTGTATCAGGATGAGAGGTCAAGGAAACTAGGTCAGCTCTAAAATATTTCGGTTGCAGGGATACAAAGGGGCATGGCAGGTATGTTCAATGTCACTTTAAGATTGTCAATTGTAATGTAGGTTGGAAAAGCAAAGGATCAAAATGAGCATGACAAACATGCGTTCATTTATAAGAAGATGAAAAACATAAACATGAAATTCCTACCAGAACAGAGCACAATCTTAAATAATTTTGTTTAAAATCTTATAGGAAGATCAATAAAATCATAGATATGGAAATAAGATGAACTAATAATTCATAAAAGTGAATTATAGAATAAAAACACTACCACAAAATCATACCACATGAATCCCTATATAATAGCTGCAAGTGAACTTGTATTTATGCAAATATCAACTGTACACAAAGCTCCCAGCCTTCTACTCACTGATGTCCAACCTTGAATATGACTGAAAAATAGATACATATAGACCAAAACCATCTTCCCCTCTCTCAGGGGTCAAATCCCTCAAGATAGGAACATTTCACACAAATTTATCCAACCAAACCTAAGATGAAGGAGGTTAAAACAAACTCTCCTTTTAGCCTTTGACAGACCTACCCATCATTAATGATCCTCACAATTACATCAAAATGACATTAAAAAGCCTAATTACATTCATCTACATCATTCAAACTCAAAACAAGAGAATTTACATCATGAGAAACCAAATTTTAAGGAAGAAACTCAAAAATTTGACCTCCAGGGAAAAGCGCACCGCCAACAAGGAAAAGTGCAACGTCATAAGGGAAAAGCATAGTGCCATCTTGCAAGGCACTTGTGACTACCTTCCTATGCTCCAAATGTTTATTTTAAGGTACCATTGGAAATATTAGTATGTATAGTTATCCATAGAGTCTTTAAGAAAGAAAAATTGCCTCTCTAAGGCCGATAATAATGCATTCTTCCAAGTTTACTCTAAAAGGGCAACACCTGGTCATGTTGAGATTCAACAAGAAGATCCTAGTGAAAATTATGCACCTACACTAGGATGGATCCTCAGGATATTTTTAGGTGGATGTCTATTTATAAATGCATGATAAAATTATATTTATAGATGAGGTCTATTTATAGATGCATGTGCAAGTTCTATTTATAGATGCATGTCGACTATTATTATCCCTTAATATTAGTTGGACAATAAACAATAATTTATTCTCAATGAGCACTTGGAAATAGTTAACTAAAGTGGAAAATATGTTAGCTATAGGAATTTTGAGTTGAGTGGTTGGTTGGTGGGACATGCAAGTGGACTTAGTTGTAACTGACTGGTTCGAAGTTGTAACAGAGTTGGAAGTGTAGTTATGAAAGTTGTAAAGTATTTTAACTCAATTAAGTGAGTTAAACTCAGTTGTGCTAGTTTTAACTGAAGGTACACTAGTGAGAGATCAAGTGAATTAATTATTAATTAATTCACAATCAGTGGCCTCATATGCAACTGAAGATTTACTACTATTAACTGCATGCATGTCAGATCCAATGGAGACCCAGTTGAGATGTAGGTGAAAGGGATAGTTGATTATCAGTTGTGACATTATCGGTTGCACACATGCAACCACACACACACTGGATGTGCCCATGAGGATTGCGCAGTCAAGGCAAGCAGGATTCCATTCATTCAGGGATTTCTATCAGCTGGGATTGCGCAGTGGAGGCATGCTGTCTGGAGACAGTACATTGGCTAAGGAACTTGCCAATTTTTGTATGACACTGTGAGACAGTTAGCTATTCTACTGAGAGCTCTTGGGTTGGAGCTTTGTATGTAATTTTTTCATGATCCATGATATAATACATAATAGAATATAGTGGGGTTTTTAGCTATATGCTTTCCCCGGGTAAACTATCTTTTTTATTTGTGATTGATCTTTCTTCACGATATTGTGATTGTCGATTGTGATTCAAATTTCACAAATATTTTGTAGAAGCGATTCTATATTTAACTGTGGCATATAATTGTTAGATCAGGAGAATCCATGAAATACATATTTTGTATTAAATTTCTACATGGTATCAGAGCATAAGAAATTGCAATTTTGAAGCAGGAGCTGAGTTTGTTGGTGGAAAGAATTCGAATTTGCAGAAAGGATTTCTTGGCGCTACAGCTGATTCAATATCAAAATGGATTTTAATGGCTTGAGGTTAGAGTATGCACTCGAGCATAGCTCGAAATACACTGCTTGGAAGGACGAGATGGAGGCAGTACTCGAAGACAATGGCTTTAAGGAATTCATTGAAAAAGATGTTCCTAAGCCAGATGCTGCAGATGCTGCAAATCTTGATGCATGGCGAAAGAAAGTGGCAAAGGCGAGGAGGATTCTGTTGGATGGAGTACGAGACCATATTTTCTCAATCCTCCATGGGAAAGCTGCACCATATGCTATGTGGAAATCTTTGATAGATCTATTCCAAAGCAGCAACAACCATAGGAAATTGGCGCTAAAAAATAAACTCAAAAAGATCAAGATGGAAAAGGGTGACAACATTCCAAAGTATCTCACGAAGTTTCTCCATTGTCGGGATGAAATAGGGAGTGTGGTAATAACTTTTGTTGATGATGATTTCATGAGCTTGGCTCTCTTTACAGTTATGAAGACTCTGTCAAAAGACGGGAAAAATTGTCGGATTGGGAAGGACTGTGGTCAGATCTGGTGCAGGAGGAGTTTAGGCGGAGCACCAGATATGGCTCTTCATAAAAGCATGATGATGAAGAGGATTGTGCTTTGGATTTTAAGGCGATTAAGGGGAAGGGGAATAAATTCCATTCTAAATTTGAGTCTAAAGGCAAGAAGTTGGATATGTCCAAGGTGAAGTGTTTTCACTATCACGAACATGGGCAGCTTGCTACTAACTGTCCGCAACAGAAGAAGAACAAGAAGGCTGTTGGAGCTGCAGTTGGTGAGGCCCTTGCCTCGCAATTTGAAATTGAATTATCCTTGATCGCATGCATGGTGTCAAGTGCATTGGGATCGGTGTGGTATTTGGATAGTGGCTATTCCTTTCACATGATGGGAGATAAGGAATTTTTCAGTGACTTGGAGGAGAAATATCTTCATATGCATATAGAGATGGGTGACGATGGACGATACAGTGTGATCGGCATTGGTATCATTACCTTTTAGAGGGAGTCAGGTAAACCATTTCAATTTAAATATGTTATGCATGTTCCAGGTATGAAGAAAACTTTGGTCTCAGTTGCAATTTTGAAGGACAGAGGCTATGGCGTTGTTTTTAACGATGGAAAAGATTTCCTGCGATATAAAACAATGGGTCAAGCCAAGAGGATATGGATTTGAGTTAATAATCTCTACAAGCTATAGGTAGATGGCTACGCTGCCATGATGGGCAAGGCAAAAAAAATGGTGAGACGGGATGAGGGCGAATTATGGCACAAGCGATTGGGCCATCTTCATCATGGAGCCTTGAAAGTCATGCATCAAATATCTACTAGACTTCCAATGGGAAAACTTGCTCAGTCAGATCAATGCAAGGGTTGCACCATGGGGAAGTATGTAAAGTCCACCTTTCATGAAAAGGAGAATCGTGCTTCGAGGATCCTTTAGAGAGTTCACATAGACGTGTGTGGACCATTCTCGGTTGCTTCAATAGCAAAACATAAGTACTATGTTATTTTTGTTGATGACTTTTCTCGTAAATGCTGGATCTTATTCATGCAGAAGAAGGATCAAACATTATCAAAGTTTTGTGAGTTTAAGGCATTTGTGGAGAAAGAGTCGGGGAAGCAAGTGAAGGCTCTGAGGAGCGATAATGGTGGAGAATACATCTCTAACGAATTCAAGAACTTCTACAGCAAAGAAGGAATTCGAAGAGAACTCATAGCGCCTCATAACCCACAGAAAAATGGGGTCGCGGAGAGGAAGAACATAACGATCGTGGGTACAGCACGAGCGATGTTGCATGATCAGGGCCTACCAATGCATCTGTGGGCGGAATCATGCAACAGTGTGGTTTATGTGAAAAATAGTTGTCCTCATAGAGTACTTGGCTGAGTACACCTAAAGAAGATTTCACTGGTAAGAAACCAGATGTTTCACACTTTAAGATTTTTGGCTCATTTTTTTATGTGCATGTGACTAAGGACGCCAGGAAGAAGTTGAATCTAATTGTTGAAGTTTGGATATTTGTGGGGTACACAGGAGCACTCCATAATTATGATATAAAATTCGATGAGAGGAAAGCCATGCGGTTGTCGCTTGAGAGGGAGCTAGACTTGCATGCAGAGGAGGAATTTTTGGTTTCCAAAGATGAGTCTCTATATGTGGATCAGCCACAGGAGGAGGTTCATGGAGTGGAGGAGTCCACTCACGTAGAGCCAACCATCAAAACTAGCAGAAGGTGTACCACAGAAGCTGATAGGCTGAGACTTGATGTTGCACAAAATGTAGGAGTCCCTACTTCACAACAGAGACAAAGATAGTCTCTTTACCGATTTACTGGATACATGGCTCTCATGAGCAATGTATTGTGATTGAACCATCTTCCTTTTAGGAAGTAGTGTAGGAGCCCACATGGGTAGATGCAATGATGGAGTAGTATGACTCCATTGCCAAAAATAGTGCTTGGGAAATTGTTCCAAGGCTGGTTGATAAATGATTGGTAGGTTCGAGATGGATCTACAAGGTAAATCAATCTATTGATGGGAGTGTTGAGAAATACAAGGCCATATTTTTGGCCCGAGGCTTATCACAATTCGAGCGGATAGATTATGAAGATACCTTTGCACCTGTCGCAAGGTATTCTTCCATAAGGACCATCATTGCTCTCTCAATGTAGATGGGCTGGCATATTCATCATATGGATGTGAAGACTATGTTTCTCAATGGGATCAATGAGGAAGAGGTGTACATAGAGTAGACTAAAGGATTTGAGATCTTCAATAGCGAGTTGCATGTGTGCCAACTCAAAAGAGCATTGTATGGGCTGAGGCAAGCACCCCATGCTTGGTACACTCGGATAGACATCTATTTCACCACACCGAGATTCACCAAAAGTGAAGCAGATGCAAACCTATACCAAATTGTGGCGGAGTGTAAGATTTTAATCATTTTTATTTATGTTGATGATTTAATATTTACTGGTGATGAGCAACTGATACACTCATGAAAGGAGGATCTTGCAAAGGAGTTTGAGATGAAGGATATGGGCCTCCTTCATTATTTCCTTGGATTGGAAATATGGTAGCGAGATGGTGAAATTTTTGTGTCTCAAGGCAAGTATGCATGGGAGATACTGGGTAAGTTTCACATGGAGGGATGCAAACCCATGGATACTCCTCTTCCATTAAACTGGAGGAAAGAGGATGATACTTCTGGAGAGGTAGTGGTTACTACTGTATATCGACAATTAGTGGGTTCACTAATGTGTCTAGTGAACACGAGACCAGACATTTGTTATGCAGTTAACCAGATGAGTTAAGCTCTGGTTAAGCCTACCAAGCTCTTTTGGAAGGCGGGAAAGAATGTCCTGAGATACCTGAGGGGCACATCAGAGTATGGTTTATGGTACATACAGACAGATGAGGTGAAGTTTCATGGATTCACGGATGCAAATTGGGTGGGCAGCCCATCGAACAGAAAGAGCACATCAGGGGGGATATTTAGCATTGGATCTACAGTTGTTTCTTGGTACAGTGGGAAGCAGAGATATGTGGGACTCAGTTCAGCGGAAGCGGAATACATGGTAGCGAGTCAAGCTGCATGTGAGGCTCTCTGGATGAGAAAGATCTTGGTTGGTTTGTTTGGTTCTCATTTAGATATGACAGTGATTCATTGTGATAATCAGAGTTGCATTAAACTCCCAATTAATCTTGTGTTTCATGATAAATTTAACCATATAGATATATGGTACCATCATCTCAGAGATTGTGTGCAGAGGAGGATCATGTTGCTTGAATACAATCCTACAGAAGATTAGGATGCATACATTCTGACGAAGGCGCTCACCGGGAGTAAATTCGAATACCATAGAGACAGGATTGGGGTGAAGGATAATCCCTTTCTTGTTGAGAGGGAGCGTTGAGATTCAACAAGAAGATCTTAGTGAAAATTATGCACCTACACGAGGATGTAGCCTCAGGCTATTTTTAGGTGGATTTCTATTTATAGATGCATGAGAAAATTCTATTTATAGATGAGGTATATTTATAGATGTATGTGTAAGTTTTATTTATAGATGCATGTCGACTATTATTATCCCTTAATATTTGTTGGACAATAAACTATAATTTATTCTCAATGAGCACTTGGAAATAGTTAACTGAAGTGGAAAATCAGTTAGCTATAGGAATTTTGGGCTGAGTGGTTGGTTAGTGGGACAAGCAAGTGGATTTAGTTGTAACTTAGTGATTCGAAGTTGTAACAGAGTTGGAAGTGTAGTTATGAAAGTTGTAAAGTAGTTTAACTCAGTTAAGTGAGTTAAACTTAGTTTTTCTAGTTGTAACTGAATATACACTAGTGAGAGATCAAGTGAATTAATTATTAATTAATTCACAATCAGTGGCCCCACATGCAACTAAAGATTTACTACTATTAATTGCATGCATGTCAGATGCAGTGTGTTTAGATTCAACAAGATGATGAACTTAGTGAAAAGAGTCGCCTTCACTAAGTGGGCCCACAGGCTATTTTTGGCGCAAAGTCTATTTTTAGACATGTCGATCATATTCTATGAGTTGCAGGATGCTATTTGTGGATGGTTGGTCAAGTTGGAAAAATAAATGGACTTATATTTTTAGACATATTGGGCGGAATCTATTTTTAGATTGCCAGTCTAAAAATAGATATGTCGAATATTATTAGCTCTTAATAATATTTGGACTATAAACATTATCTTATTCTCTTGGAGCACTTCAGTTAAGTGCACAGATGTGGCACAGGAGCTGACAGAAGGAATTACACTATTCCTAAGGGTTAAGTGGAGCTATTTCATGGAGACTTCAGTTAGAACTCATGTGACAGAGTTTGGTGGAGTTGTAGAAGTAGTTGGTGGAGTTGTGTTCAGTTTAACTCAGTTAGACACAGTTGAGCTAGTTGTATCTAGTTTAACTGATTGATACACTAGTGAGAGTGGTGTGAATTAATTAATAATTAATTCACTAATTATTAACTCATTAATCAAGTGAAGAATACATCAGTTAACTACAGTGTATGGACAGCACCAGTGGAGAGGTAGGTGAAAGAGAAATGTGACTATCAGTTGTGACTATAGTGTTGCATTGTTTGCACCACACATTCATTGGAGATGCCAATGAGGATTGCGCAGTGCAAGCCAGGTGGATTCAAGTTCATTCAGAGCCATTCTTCAGTAGGGATTGCACAGTAGAGGCAGGCTAGCAGGTGGCAGAGGTTGGTAAATGGATTTGCAAGATCAGGACCTGATTAGTGTGTAGTGATTGTATTGTACTGAGAGCTTGTGAGAAGTTTTGTATGAGGATTGTTACATTATCTCTATGACATATATTATATACAGATAGTTGGGATTTTTAGCTTCAAGCTTTCCCGTTAAATCACTGTGTTAATGTGTGTGAATTTTTATGGTTTCATGTGTGCATTGCAATTGTGTTAATTTCTGCATGTGATGATCAATGGTGGAATAGATTCTGTATTGTGCATGAAGTCAAATAGTGTGTGATCAGGAGAATCTTAGAAATAGAACGCATTAGTTATATAATTTCTACACAGTGGAGACCCAGTTGAGATGTAGGTGAAAGGGACAGTTGACTATCATTCGTGACATTATCGGTTTCACACATGCAACCACACACACATTGGATGTTCCCATGAGGATTGCACTGTCAAGGGGATTCATTCAGGGATTGCTATTAGCTGGGATTTCGCAGTGGAGGAAAGTTGTTTGGAGACAGTAAATTGGCTAACGAACTTGCCAATTTTTGTATGACAGTGCGATACAATTAGCTATTGTACTGAGAGCTCTTGGATTGGAGATTTATATTTAATTTTTTCATGATCCATGATATAATACATAATCGAATATAGTGGGGTTTTTAGCTATAAGCTTTCCCCGGGTAAATTATCTGTATTATGTGTGATTGATCTTTCTTCATGATATTGTGATTGGCGATTGTGTTTCAAATTCCAAAAATATTTTTTAGAAGCGATTCTATATTTAATAGTGGAATATAATTGTTAGATCAGGAGAACCCATGCAATACATATCTTGTATTAAATTTCCACAAGTCAAAAGGGTGGCAGAAAGTGGTTTTTTAGCATGTTTTTTGCACTTTTCTCCCAACCAGAATGCTGACATGGAACAAAAACCTGATAGCTGAGATATGAAGGTCATAATTTATCCATTGATGTTGATTTTAGGTGATTTTGAGCTCTAAGGGAAAAGCGCAGTGCCAAGGCATTGCACTTTTGGCTATCTCCAATTTCCTATTTAAGCCAAAAACCATAAAAATTTCAAAATTTTCCAAACTTTGCTCAAAATTTGTCCAAAATTGATCCTTGGTGTTAGAATATGATGTGTTAGGTAATGAGAGAGGCCTCAGCCAACAAATCAATTTTTTCCTTCTTCTTTTTCCTAATTAGGGGTTTTCTCAATTTCTTCTTCAAATTCTTGATCCTGATTTGAGAGATCTTGTTCCTTGTATAGTAGTGCATGGCCATGTGATTTTGAAGCTTATTGTTCCTGTTATCCTTCTCAATAACCTTCTCTAAGTGACAATTGACCTTGTCAAGCCAAAATTCCTTATCTTTCTAGATTTCTGCTACAATCAAATCATCTCAGTCTTCTTGACCTAGTGGTGGAGATGGTTCAGTTCCTTGCTCTTGCTGCCTCTTGATACCAATTTTTCTTGGCCTCCTTGGTTTGATTTTATCTTCCTAATCCTAAAAATCCTAAAAATCAATCATTGAATTACCTTTTCCACCATCCCTATCCAAATATTCCTTGGGCTTGCTGAGAAACAATTGTTTGACTTGGCGCTGCCTGTTCTCCTGCTAAAGAAATGTGATCATGAATTTTTCCTTTGATAAATTTTCCTTTAGCTCTCTAATCTCAACTTCCTTCTCTTTTATGATCTTCTCTGGTGATTTTTCCTCCTCATGCATCTCTATGTATGCCATGTCAGTTTCAAAATGTACCTGTTCTTCCTCTTGTAATGGTGCCTCATGCTGATGTGTTGATGTCTCTTTTTGAACTGTTGTAGCCTAAGCCCTTTCCACACTCCCAGGAGCAAACATCATCCTCTTTCCTCTATTATATGTTTTATTCACCTCATCCATAGGTGTTCTTGTTACATTTTTTCTTGTGGAACCTACTTCTTGTTGTCTTGGTGAAGCCAATGGTGTAGACTGATTACTTGATGGAATTGGAGTAGGAAAAAGTGAAGCTGAATGCATGAATCCCTCCCAAGAAAAATTGACCTATGTAAGTTGATAACAAAAAATTATTTGCACCAAGCCATGATGGAGCAATCTTGCATGATGATATTTCCCCTTTTTATGTACATTTTCTGCCATTTTGACCAAGCTTCTGTAAAGATAGTGGGGTAGGTTAAGAGCCTTAACACCGGTGAAATGCATCAGTAATCTAACATGGTACTAATATATATTTGAAAATATACCCTCACATGTGAAATATTTCACTATCATCTTCATGAGAGGGGCATACTTTTCAAGCCAGTGTCTGAAAGGAAAAATGTGCTTTGGAGCAGCTTTGTAAGGAGGTTTCAAAAACATATTGTAATTTTCAATATCTAGGTCTCTTCTTTTGAACCAAAGCTCTCCATGATTTGGGATTCCAGTAGCTATGGAAATGAACTCTGGTGAAATAGTAAACACTACCCCTGAAATGGTTACCTTATCCCTCCTTAGATTAGTAGCAAAGGTGCTTGTAAGTTTATCGCTAAAACAAAGTTCTTCAATATTTTGGCAAAAATCAAGGCAACCTGTATCTTGGAATGATTTCTTGATAAATGGTGAAGCAATGATATCATGTATTCTAATGGGTTCATATATGATGAGAATACCTCCCTTATGCCTCATTTTTTTTAGCAGTCTCTGAATCCATGTGAAACCTTAGCTCACTAGGAAGGGAAATTAGGGTTTCAGTGTAGGAAAAGAGGGGATTTTTGGAAGTTTTAGGAATGGAGGGGGATGAACGGGTTTGAGGGTGTCTAAATTCTTGGGAAAATTTAGGGGGGTAGGGATAGATGTTAAGGAGTTTACGGAGGTGGAATTTTTGGAAATGAGTGAGAGGAAATGGTGCAAAATGGGAAAACGTAGTCCTAGCTTAGGAAAGTGTAGTGTAGGCTAGGGTTTGTAGGGAAATGATGAAAATGAGGGAAATGGATAAGGGGAAGTGTCAAGGATGGTATTTGAAAGGTGGGGGAGGGTGTGTGAGAATGAATTTTAGGGTTTTTCACAACAAATTGACAAAATACTCTTATTTGACCAAAAATACAGCAAACCCTAGGAGAGGGGATTTCTGAGCCTTCAAGCATGCAATGAAGTGAAATAGAGGTAGATTAGGGAACCACTTAATTGATTTAATGAGATAGAACTTGTAATTGATGAAGAAAACACTAGAGAAGAGATATTTTCCTTCGTGAAGAAAAACACAACGCAACAAGAGAAAAGCGCAGCGCAACAAGGAAATTTAGCTTTCCAAGGCAAGAAATTGATTTTCAGAGGGTGGAAATCTCCTTTCTGATAGAATCATGTCTCATGAGGGTAGAATGAGCAAATGAAATGTTTTTTTGGTCTCTTAAATGGATGGAAATATATTTTTCTCTTTGGTGGTGATGTGGCCCCACCTTATTTTTCACCAATTGACTTGGTTGCTTCTATATTGCAGCTTTCAAACCTTATTACATATATTTACATCTTCATAAAGATAAAAATGCACTTTAGAGGTCATTATTGAACACTTTTCCCTGTTATTACTCCCCCTAATGGTGATTTTGATGATGACATGACCTATTTACATGACTTTTGACAATATAACCTAACCATGATGATGTTTATTGACCATGAAGATGAAAGGAGTAGTAATGACCTAGGTAGATTAACCAATGATCAAATTTTTATTTGAAAACCTATTGAAACTATAAAATTTTCCCCAAGACCCTATCAACCATATTAAAGAGTGAAATTTTATCACTGGTGACTGACAAGACTGACAGACACTAACGGAAATCAAGAGAGCTTCCTCAGCCTCCTAAGGAAGACAATGTTGATAAGGATATTCTAGATATCTCTTCTGTGCTTGAGTCAGGAAATGATGATACACCCATGGAACCTATGGATCCATTAAATCCGCCTCCCAGTGATCCTCCTTCAAGAAAAAGAATTCTTTCACTTCACGACACTTTTCCAAACAATGGAAGGAGTATTCTCGTTCATCGATCATTCAGAGAAGGAAATGAACCTTGCAGGTATCAGGATTATGTTGCAGGTATGATTACCATGATTCAAGCTGAAAAATACTCATTTGAAGAAGAATTCAAAGAGCAGGCTTGAAAGGATTCCATGGTCTAAGAATATGAATCGATTGTGAAAACCGATGTGTGGGATGTTGTGTCGAGACTGTATGGGAAGTATGTTGTGACTTCGAAATGGTTTTTCAAAATCAAGCATGGAATCGATGGAAAAATTGAAAATTATAAAGAGAGGTTCGTAGCTTGTGGTTTCTCTTAGAAAGAGGGAGAAGATTACAATGATATATTTGCTCCTATGGCTCGATATACAACTATCCATTTGATAGTTTCCCTTGTTGCTAGTCAAGGATAGAAACTTCATCAGATGGATGTAAATATTTCCTTCCTCCATGGTATGTTACATGAAGAAGTATTTGTGGAAAAACCACAGGGATTTGAAGTGGAAGATCACATAACACATGTATGCAAGTTGAAGAAATCACTGTATGAATTGAAGCAAGCTCCCTGAGCTTGGTATGCTCACATTGATAACTTTCTAATGAAACTATCTTTCACAAGAAGCCGTGTTGATCCCAACCTCTATTTTAAGTTTTTTCATGGTATGCCTTTAATTATGGTTCTACATGTTGACAATTTATTATTAACAGGAAGTGAACCATTGATCATCAAATGCAAGAGGAATCTAGCCTCTTAATTCGAGATGAAATACCTTGGTCTCATGCATTAATTTTTGGGCCTTGAGGTATGGCAAAGGCTTGGAGAAATATTTCTCTCGGGGGAAATATGTGGTAAAGCTATTGGAAAGGTTTGGTATGACTCAGTGCAAATATATGGTCACTCCGATGGAAATGAACTTCAAGAAGTTGTGTGGTAAAACAACTAGACCTGATCTAGAGAATCCATCTGAGTATAGACAGTTGATTGGGGCTTTGGGGCTCTGATATTCCTTGTGAACACCTGTATGGATATATGTTATCTAGTAAACACATCCATACAATTCATGACAAGTCCCCTTCATGTGCATTGGATATATGCCAAGCATGGATTGACATACTTACATGGATTGATCACACTTGGTTTGAGATACTCTGCTAGAGATATCCAACTTCATGGATTCACTGATGCTGACTGGGTAGGTAATATCACCGACAAAAAGAGTACATCTGGATGTTGTTTCAGGCTTGGTTCTACCATGATATCATGGATTAGTAGAAAGAAAAAGCCAGTAGCATTGAGCACCACAGAATCAGAGTACATTGCTGCCAACACAACAAGCTGTGAAGTTGTGTGGTTAATGAAGCTCTTTGGTGATCTCCTTGGTCAAGTGTTGGACACTACAGTGATATACCGTGATAACAAGAGCAGGATTCAATTGGAATAGAATCCAGTATTTCATGAAAAGTCCAAGCATATCTATATTTGATATCACTTCATCCATGACATGGTGTAGAGAGGAGCTTGTAGACTCCAACACAATGAGACAGATGATCAGACTGCATATATTCTTACCAAAGCATTACTGAAAGGTAAGTTCTTATTTTTCATAGAAAAACTTGGACTATTGGATGTAGCCCCTCTGGATAAGAGGAATTTCTCATCGAGGACATTGAACGAGCTCTTCCTACCCTGCTTGAGCTCTTGGGGTGAGGAATTGAGATGAAGGGCTCCTCGAGTTGAGGGAACTCTGGAAAATAGGGTCAAAGAATGTAGCTCCCCTATCTGTCACTTGCGGGTTGAGTGTGATCCTTGTCCGGTTTGACAAGTCGAGTATCTCCCCCACCATTGGTCGTTACATAGTATACCCTAGTTGGCATCATACCCACAAGAGGAGATTGTTGGGATTGGCCCTCCCCATTTGGCCAATGGGATGAGGAGGCTTGGAGGTGTGTGATGCTTACCTCTTGGTAAGTTGCATGTCTCAACCAAGCTTGATTATTATGCAGGTGTTCTACCACTTGAATAATGAAATTCATTGATGGTAATATCGGTAGGCAACAATATTGGGTTAATATTTACTACCCTTTTGTGATTTTGGGTTGAGATTGTGCTCCCTGATGAAACTACAGGGTTGAAGATGTGCTCCCTTGTGAGATGAGTTATCCTATTTCTAGATGCGGGTAGAATTTATTTCTCCCCGATTATTCTTCTTCTTAGATTCTAGAAAGTTTCAGCAAATTGAGTTGAGTTGTGATGACACCTTGATGCAGAGATCCACAAGCAAATATTGCATTGTGGAATTCTTCCTAGTTGAGAGGGAGTGTTAATTTTTGCAACTAGGGTAAAATTCCACATTAGACAACTTAGATTATTAAAATAATAAGTTAATTAGATTCCTATTTTCGGGAGGATCAAAATCGGTCTATAGATTGTTCCAATCAGTTCAGCATAAGTTAAATTATGATTTATTTGATTATTTTATGAGTTGGCCTAACCGCATGTTGATTCAGTCAAAGCCCCAAGCGGTCCCTTAGAAAGTTATAAATAGAAGCCAACCCAACCTCATTTGCACACATTATCTCATTTTATCTTGCTCATGTTGTTTTTTTTATTGATCATAGTAGGCTTGGTGTTAGTTTTATTTCAAGTTTATTTTTGCAAAGTTCACACATAGTTTAAGTAGGGGGGGAAATTAACTTGTATTCCAAAAAAAAATTGAGTTTTATAAATTTAGGTACCAAAACACCTAGATACTTAGCCAAAGTAAGTGGCCCAAGTCCATGCATGCTTAGCTAGTTCCTTTTTTCTAGTGTAAAAGTAATTAGTTTAGTTCAACTTTTGCACCAGAATTTCGGAACCAGGATTGAATTGTCGATAGAAGAGTAATTAATCTCTGCTGCCTTTGCACCCTTTGGTGATCCTAGGCAAGCATATGAACACTCTCTACTCACAACTCACCATCTCCCTGTAGTTGATCACATATATTAACTAGGAAAAATAGAAAACGGTCCATATCCGCACATGTTTTTCTTTTGAGCAAGGAACAATAGACACAGTTTAATAGGGGATTTTGAAAAGGATCATCGCATATCCACACATTCAAACTATGTGCTTTCTCACTTTTTTCGCACACAAATCCACACACTAAGCAAAGCAAAGACACCTAAAACTAACTTAACAAAACTCACTAAATTCTCCCCACAGGGGCCACAAAGAATTTATAGTCTCAGTTAGGATCAAGGGGATAGGCATCCAATAAGCCGCCTTGATCATTCTTCATCTTGAAACATAGAAGTTGACTATTTAGGGAGCTTTTAAATCCAACTATCAGCCCACGGAAAAGAAAACCTAAGTGCGATAGAGACCTGTTTCAGAGGGGGTTAAGCTTAGGCGCAGTGCGGGCATGTATCAGCTGGGGCTACCTGACCCAGCTGATACTTAGTACTGTTAGCTAAATTGCCAAGAAGCCCAAGACTCGAATGCTCACATGGGATGATGGTACTTAGTGGCAAAAATTAGGGCATCCTTTCCCTATAGGTGACGGTGCATGCAAGCCCTAGATCCTTTACCCTTACCTTGGTGGATTTTCTTCGGCTGACTGGGGGCATCGCCAGCTCTTACGAGATGTTGTGCCGGCACTCGCAAGATATATTCTCAAGGCCCAGTTACATTTGAGTGTGGGAGGATGATTAGGTCTTCCAAGATTTGAGTATCATACGCAAACAAACAAAAACCACATTTTTTGATTAACTGATCACATAGGATTAATTTAAAAGGAAAATTGATTTTATTTTTTATTTTTTTTATGTATGCGATCATAATTTTTATTTGATCATAATCTCTATCCTCTCAAATATTTCCAAATCCAGACCTAGTCGACACCAGAACGGACCCAACGGAACCTTGTTGATCTAGATGTCTTTTGGACCTCCCAACATTACCGGGAGGGGTTCCAGGTCTTTCGGTTTGTCCTTTATTGGGGCATCCTTAACTGGGAACTGTTGTACACGTTAGCCCCTTCATTCAAATTTTTGGCCATTAGCCCCTCCTGAAACTTTCAAAAGTTCCTACCGTGGCCTAAGAGACCCTTTTTCGGCTTATCGTTTCCCTCCTCCGCACCTAGACTTCACAATCGGAGGCCGAAAGGCTCGCTGTTGAAAGATTTCAATCCGAAGCCCTTTTGGGCTTAGCCTCCTATAGCGAGTCCTTCACGTGACCTGGGCGCAAAACCTTGTGCTAAATCAAAAGGCGTTTATCATATAAGGTTATCGGGCTCACTCTCAGCCGTCAAATCAAGCCACAGATCAACGATCCGCAGCTTGCCCCTATCTGGTGGCCCCCGCTGCGCCTTACCCAAAAAACCAGCCTGTTTTTATCGCACTGCCTATCCAAGGCAGGCGGTATTCTTCCAAACGCAGTGATTCCATTGAACGATGGACACGCGTCCTGGTGTACGACGGAAATACCACCCTCCATCGCGCATTATCTCTCGATCAAAGTCGTGCAGCGATATTAACTCTGGCCGTTTGATCCGAAGAGCTCAATCCAACGACGATTATTCTCTCAAGTTGTGCAGCCTTTAACTCACGTCTATTTCACCCGTGGCCCACCATCTCACCAGCGCCCGACATAATATCAACCGTCGATCCCGTTTTTGATCATATGGCCCAGGATTGTTCGCGCACCCCGTCGGTTGACCGAGTCCACCTCCACGTCACCCCTTCCGTATAGTCTCTCGTGCGCCCACGTGTCATCCGCGTTCACCTCCACCATTTCCATGCATCATTTACGTGTCTGTGCTGTCTGTCCTCGCCTCGTCCACACAGCGTCGTCCCACTTTGTTTCCACCCTTCATTTCTCCGTCACCCTGCTTCTCCTCATCGTTTCACTCAGTCCATATCACCACTCTGCGGTCACTACCTCATCCATTACCCTGGCGCCTGTTTTCTTTAATTATTTTGTGGGTTTTGCAGGTTTATGGCGAATGGAGGACCATCAGAATTCACGTCCACCACCACAGAAGTTGAGTACGCTCCAGAGGACCAATTATCAAATGCAGAATTATGGAGCAGGGATCCGGGAAGATATGTTGACATGACATCCATTAAAATCCAGGGTTTAAATCTATCAAACCCTCCAAGGTCATTCAAATGTACAGGTTGAGCAGATGAAAAATTAATGGCATAGGTAGAAAATATCAGTGAAGAGCAGGGGATTCAAGAAATGTATTTAAGGACTTTGGGGCTCTTTCATACCCTTTTTTGAGGCAAAGTACCAAATCGAAGACCATGCAGATTACTAGAAAGATATTTTCACAGAAAACAATGTCCTCAGGGTTTATTTCAACCAAATTATCTTCAGAAAAGTACATGATGTTATATATTTTTTATTCTTCATACCTTACCCCTGAAGAGATTTGCACCTACTGAATTTATTTTATGGAGTAACCGCAGAGTACTTACAACGTTCTTGCGCCGTCAAACACTTTGGGCGGGCATTTTCTCTCCATTTTGTTTCAATGAAATAGTTAATTGCTTCACCTACCTCTTTTACTAGTTTCTCTCCTCCCTTCCCTATAAAAAGGAGAAGGAAAAACATTGTAGGGGTTCCAGACTTTTATCAGAAATTGTGCTGTGAAAGGAATTTTTGTATACACCTTGTAAAGCTTTTGTATCGAGGCTCAGAGCCCGTAGGGTCTCAGTGAGGAGGAGTTCTATCTGTAATGAGGATTCTGGTCTTTGATATTTCACAGTATGTAATTTTCTCTTATGTGTTAATACAATATCTCTTTCCATTTAATTTATCTTCCTGTATCATGTTTTGGAATGCGAGTGGCTCACTGGTTTGGTAAGGATTCATCCTAGTTGATGCCCATACTTAAAATCAGTCAAGCGCTTTAAATAGGCTCATGCATGATATACTGTTTCATGTTCATCTTATCCATTTTTCTGCTATGTTAGTTGCTTTGGAAGGGTGCTTTTAAAACGCCATTGTCATGTATGGATTCTTAGAATGATAAGCCCATATGTGGTTCTGTTGTGTATCTGGGTATCAGAGCAAAGTTAACTAATATCTCCTTAGATTTCTTTCCCTCCATACACTTTCTGATATCTGATCTCTGTGAAATATTATTTGAATCGACCCTCTTTGTAGTAAATTGTCTCTTAACTGTCTGATGCTTTAATATTGGAAGCTTTGCATTGTGCCTCTACAACATTACTTTCCCTGTGACAGTTTCTGTGATTACTGGTCCCATTTTAAATCAATTTCCTTGTTTAACAAGAGATAGTAGGAGAGCCTTTGGATTAACAACCTAGCTTTATTATATGCCTCTTGCTATGATAAGATGTCCTAGGCAGTGGTCTATGGCAGCTCTAGATTGTCTCTAGGGTAGACAACAATTTTCGACAACATGAACCTTGGTTGGTCTCCCAACGCCACACCACATACCACTCCTCCCACAAACCCTAGAGGGCAGAGGAGGGCTACCCATCCAGGAAGCCAGTCAAATACACAGTAGGGTACGTCGTAGATAAACCCTCTTCCTAACCAGAAATTTGTGTTTTCACAAGTTTCAATGGTTGCAACCTCGCAATCACCTTTTTTAGCTTTGTTGAATCTACCAGATTTAACCAAGTTGAAGAGTGACCCCATTGCAAACTACCCTATATGGCCTCCAATGCCCACGAATATCCCTTCCAACATTCCAAAGTTTGAAGGAAAGCAAGCGGAAGACCCAGGAAATCATGTAATGAATTTCCACCTGTGATGCTCGTCGAACAAAATCATTAACGATACTATTCGATTGAGACTATTTCAATGCACACTGACAGGGGTACTAGCGAAATGGTATGTGGAGCAACCTTCTGCTACAAATGGAGCCTTTAGCACCCTTGCCACTACGTTCCTAACATATTTTCAGTTACCCATCCACCATGATTCTGGAATGGAATTACTGACACACTTTAGGCAAACCCCCGCCATCCATATCTCATAGCATCTCCACGAATGGAGGTGGCATCGTAGTTTATGTAAAGCCAAACTTGACGATCGGGTACTATTAGACCTGTTCCTGAAAAATCTCACTACAAATATTTCAAAGGATGTGGTGCAACAAAGGCCCATATCTGAAGAGGACGCCATCAGCAAGGCTTAACAGCTTGAGCTGATATATATGCAGTCATGGTATATTTACAATATCTTGCCAAACGCCCTGCGCCTGCAAACTTACAAAGAGTTGCCAGGCGCGTCGAACTCTGCAGATGATTTAATTGGGTCATTGACCCAAAGTTACCCAGGTAGCAGCAGTAAAAACCCCGGTTACACGTATGATTCTCCCCAGAATGTACCACAACCTGGTTATCAAAGTCATCATATGCCTCCACAAACTTTGACCAGTAGGGCGCCGTCGTATCACCATGGAGGACCCTATCCTCCAGCTCAGGGGACCCAGTACGCAGATAGTCATACTGATGAAAGAGCTCCCCCCAACATCCAGTTGCAAACCAAGGACTACGTTATGCTCAGTGCCCAGCACAAGACCCGCCTATGAAAAACAATGCTCAGGTGAACTTTGTGCAGCCTTCCCAAAACCAACCACGCCAACCATATAACCAAGAGAACTACCCTCCTAACGTGGTTAAGAAAAAAGGAAAAAACAAGCCCAAAGGAAATCCTTGACAGGGGGGCAACAACCAGAAACGCCCTCCACGATCTCAGGCTGGAGGCAACTCCAACCAAAATCAAAACCATGAGACAAGCAAGGCCCAACGGTAGAGAAAAAGGCCACCTCTTCGAATAAACCACTCTTGTTCGATTTGTGGTGAGTACAGTCATTACACTTACCACTATCCTAATCTCCCTGAGCTGAAGAAGTTGCAAAGTAAATGAGGACAAGGAGGATCTTCTCGACAGAAAACTATGATGCAAGAACCTTTCCCCCCATCAAGGGACAGTTAGCACTTAGCAACAAAATCCCGATGACTCCGGAAAAAAAAAAAACAGTGAAATCTACATGACTGGTGAAGACATGTTTTTTCAAACATGAAATTGAAATTACGATACCCCACCAGACACCAACACGTCAGGGGCTAGCACCAGTGCACCAATTGCACCTTTGACCATTTCAAAGATGCCTATTGAACTGTTGCCAAAAATGGCTAAGGGGCCAAATAGGAGAGCAGGAAACTATTCCAAAGCAGCCCATAATTATAGCATCGTGGATGATCTGGCCCAATATCCTGCTGCTATCTCAGCTTTGGAAGTATTTCAGTCATGCCCAAAAAAACAGAAAGCCTTGATTTATGTGTAAGGCGCTATCGACCCTGCCAATACGCGCCTAATGGATTTTGATTTAGACAAAGCCACCCTAGGCTTCCTTCGATGGTCGCCTTTGAGATACCAGTATCGGTCCAAAATATCACCTTTCATCGATGTGTCATTGACGAGGGTGCATCCACGTGCATCATGTCAAATTTTTTTTGGCACAAGTTAGGGTCTTCTGAACTAAAACCATCAGTCATCGCACTTAGAGAATACAAAGGTCATCCTTCGACCCGTGTCGGTCTCTACCAAAACGTCCAGTCTGCTTATCTAGAAAGAAGGTCCTTATAGACATTGAAGTCTTGGATGCTCACTTGGACTATAATATACTCCTTGGTCGGAGTTATATGTATGCCATGTCAGCCATAGCCTCCTCCGTCTTGCGCATTATGATGTTCCCCCACGAGGACCGCATCATTACTGTCGACCAATTGGTGCATATTGAGAAACGACCCCTAAAAAACACTGATGTAATCCTACCCTATGTAGATACATCCTCGGACATGCTTTCACGGTACCAAGAATATGGCCCTGGCAAATTCAAGCCGTCTTCCATCCTAGGATCATTCCTAGGAGATCCCCCCATTATACCCGAGTCATCACCTGATTTCACAGGAGCTCCGGTGTGCATGATTTCCACATCAAACACCGAAGCTACTCAAGACACGGACACAAGCAGTAATGACACCGAGTCCTTGGCCACGACAACCTCTCTAGCCTATGCCGCTTCCTAAACCCCTTTCCTCTATCCCCCGGCTGGTTTCATCTTTCGGCAGGTTTTGGCAACAATGGTGTTATCAAACATATCATTTGAAATACCAGTTTGGTATCTCATTCCCTCTACTAGGAGAGGAGCCACACACATCACTATGACAGGGTTAAAGCCCCTCAATCCCGAGGAGGCCCCACCCATTCAAGAAACGGTCAAAAACATCCCTACAAAGGAAATTCCCATTTCAAAATCGATGATTACGACTAACAAGACCGAGAAGAGAGGAAAGAAGCTGGACACTCCTACCATACAACAAGAATCACCAGTTTGCACCATTTGCGACGTAATAGGACACCCTACCCCTGTCTTCCCAGAGATGGACGAGCTAAAACCACTCCTTGACTCTGAGGCAGACATCACGACGCCACGTTCCCGTAAAAAGGAACCTGCCACCAAAGGTAAAGGAAAAGTGTTGCATACCAATCATGCATGTGCTATCTGTAGCAATTATGGGCACTACACCCATCATTGCCCAGAGATCCCATGATATAGGGATTCCTTGCACACCATCGAGTGATCCTATCAAGAGGATCCCCCCATCTAGTCTATTGGATATGAACCTCGTATCATCCTGTACCTACAGGAAGAACGACGATCACCTGAAAGGCTCCTCGCTAGACCCCCTCCCCCAATCGAAAGGTGTGTACTTTGTGATGAGCTTGATCATTTCATCATTGATTGCCTAGCTTTGGAAATGTTCCAAAGGTGGTATCCAGTTCATATTATATATCGCGACAGCATGGACATCCAGTATTCATGTCAGATATTTGGTGACAACCACCCAGTGCACTGTTGTCACTACATACCTAGATTCCGCACAACACTAGCCTATGCGATCAACCATAGTCCGCCTCTCCCAAAAAGATGGCATGGACTCAAAATCCATGAATAGCTCAACAACCCAAGAAGATGTAACGATCAGATCCATCCTATTCTTGTCAGCGGAAAAGCGACCAATCAGGGAACCCCTAGTTACCCCCAACTATTCTCTACGGAGGAGATCAACATGCGCGTTATGCAAAACGCCCAATCATGTGGTCATCATATGCCCTGATTTAACAGTGTTACGATGCTGGTACCTTTCCAGACCAAGAACTGAGCATAATTAGACCCCCATATCTAGGCTATATTTCCCCGTATGTCAGGGAAATCACTGTGGACAAAGTTGTACTTATATCCCACAAGTTTGTCCCCTCATTGATATGATTCATACAATAGAGAAGAAATGGGATGATGAACTCAAACAATACAGAAAATACATCACCCCCAGACCAGCAACCCCACACCCACATTGGCATGATGGGAAAGCTGGGAAAGCACACCAACCAAGCATGACCCAGGCCCAACCTATGTGACCTAAATGACCACCGGGTCAATCAGTGTAAGGAACTGAAGCCCTTAGCAAACAATTTTTGCATAGTCTCTACGCTCCCTCAAAGACTTCTCTCTAACCAAGAGAAGATCATGCGTACCTATTGCTGGATTTGTTCACACTTTCACCATATGAATAAACGTGAGCATCTCCCTGAGCTAAGAGCAGGAATAGCAGCGTTAATTCTATGCTCCCTCACAGAGCTAGACGCACCTAAGCCAACAACATAGAAATAGAAGCAGAAGACCTTCTCTTCTACATTAGATCCTTTCCAATTGTCCACATCTGGGACCACGAGTAGTGTTGGTTCCCACAAAATCTACTCTATTGGCACAGTGGTACCATGCACTATCTGCACTGGCCAAAACCATGAACTAGAGGCATGCCCGCGAATGGAAACATTCAAACACCTCCGCAACAAGCACAATTTCCACCCACATGAAATTGACCATCCTAGTGGGGAACCCAACCTTGCACTTACGAAAACTCCCATCATGGAGATCCTTCCCCCACCAAATGCTGATGACACGATACACCACATATGATTTGTATCATCATATACCAGGAATAGGATTGCAACAACCCCCACATACCTCGATTCCCATATTATTTTGATTGCAAAAGGTCAGGGTTCTTTACGCCTTTGCTTTGATTTCTGAAGATCCCAAATTTTCATGCCGCTATCGAACTCCTCGATGATACCCAGCCTCTAGAACAGTGCTTAGTACAACTAGAGCTCGTTGACGAAAGCATACAATAGTCGCTACAACACAACAACACCCATAATAAATGGGTAAAAGCATCATTCGACCGCCACATCAACCCTCGCTCATTCACCAAGGGAGAACTAGTCCTCCGCTATGATGTCGCAAAAGAAGCCTTAGGGCCAAGAAAGTTTGAAACCTTGTGGAAAGGACCCTACATCATAAAAAATTGCCTCTGCCAGGGGCCATACATCTTGATGGAACTGGACGGGGCATGCCTTAGTAACCCCGTCAATGGCCTTTACCTCAAGAAGTTCTACCCATGAGGGCCAAGCACGCCCTGCCTTAGAGTTAACGTACACAAACCCAACCACTTTAATTTTTTGACCAAAATACTAATTACAAAACACGCTTGAGTGCCACAATGGATGGCCAACCTGAACCTTACTTCGGATTTGCTGATGGAGCATCAAGACGGTCTCAAAGTTTAGTAGCAGCAGCCTGGGTTATCTATCACCCTAACCGATCACCAATCTACACCAATGGTGTGTGTATCGGTTCAACAACAAACAATCAGGTAGAATATGATGCCGTCATTGAACTTATATGCGTGCAAAAAGATTAAGCAGACAATTTGACTACATTATATTTACACTTGTACCAAGGAGTCAAAACCATACAGCTGATCGCATAGCTAACAATATTCTAAACTGGAATGCATCTCGAATAAACCATCATACATAAAAAACCAAAAACATAGATATCCATTAGTATAACATCATCCATAAATAGAAATAGGGGGCACAACATGTAGAGCCGCAAAAAAAAAATCTCATATATATATATATATATATATCATGGTGTATATGTCTGAGTACAAAAAATAGTGTCGCTGACCCATCGGCCAGCCCAAAGATACACAAAAATTAATCAAAAATAGGGGAAGCATCCTCATAATGGGTACTTTCCTCATGTAAAAGTAAAACATAGGGCGGTGCTCCCCCAGGTGGGGCACCTAGACCCACAACCACTCTCGGTACCACTACTGGAGTCACTGTCAAAACTGAGACTGCCACCCGACGTAAAATAGGTCAATAGTCCCTCTCCTGGGCCATCAACGTCTCTAGCCATACCTGCTTGAGATCATCTAAAAAACCTTGAGAAGGCATCCCTTGGGTCAAGCGGTCCACTCGACCCTAGGCATCCTCTTTAACTGACACCCGAGTAGTCAGCTCAGCAATGCGAGCCTTTGTTGCATCAACACGCGCCGCCTCCGCATTGTCACGAGCTCGCTCGATCGCAGCCTCGGCAGCAGCTGAGTTGCTACCCTCTCCTGAAGGGCCAACACCCTCACCAGGTCCACCACCCTAAAGCTATGTAGCATCTCCTCTTGGGCTCCCACAATTGCCCCAAGGTCTCCGAAGAGGACCGTGGCCAACCAATCGAGCCACGGGGCGACCTACCTCGCCAACATCTGCAAGAGTAACCAAAAATATGTCAGTGTCACCATAAATACACATAAAAACATATATACTCAAATAAATGCAGAAAACATAAAAACATACCTGCTGGCCCCCAAGTATAGCCAGGAGGGAGACCCATCTTTAGATCCCCTCAAAAGTTCATCCCTGCATATGGGAATGGCATAAACATCTTGGGGTTAACCTCAAACCAGGCCTCCGTCGTGGCGTTCCAATAACGCCCCACCATACCCCCACCCCCTCACGGCATCACAGGAGACCAACTCCTCATGCGAGGCTCTTGTGGACCCCAAGCGGCACCACCACCACCAGTCTCAGCAGCACAACCCTCTCGTACATGATGCTACATAGAATATTGGTGTACGCAAAACATATTTGATCCATTCCAGACCTTATTAATCTGCGTCACCATCTCGTCATAGCAGAAGTGTGAAAAATAAAAAAAATTCCTCAACCTCAGCCGGCGCAAGACTCCAATCTGCGGGCTTGATTCCCAATGTGGAGCCAATGACCCTGCAAGTCACACAATAGCTGCCAAAGCGCACTGCTCGGCCAAGTCTGTCACCGAGGCAATGCTGATGCACCCCTCTGTAAGGGGCGCCCCGCCACAATGACGTGCCCAGAACCTCTCCAAATCCACCCTCCCAGAAGGAAGTGGATACCGCAATGCCTCACCATGAGGCACTATCCCGGTCACAAAGTATACATTCCTCTGAGTACGGATAGCAAGGCTATTCCCATTCAACAAAAACATGTTGCGCCTCCTGTGCCAATGTTGGATCAAGTAACGTAGCAGTCGGTCCTGTGACTGAAGAAGCTTATTCTCCACGAACTTCAGGAGCCCCCATTGCGCCAATTTTCGACACGCTTGACCATCGGTGGCTAATGAAATATGGAGCTTAGGCTAATCTCGCTCGCTCCACAACAACCTGTCATCCAAACAAGAACCCATCAGAAACAGAAAAAACATCAAAAATCAGGAAAAAAATCCAAAATTTTGCCTCCGAATTTTGTGCGTCTGTCCATCTGTCATGTGCGCTGAAGGGGCACCTGTATTTCTCACAAGCACACATAAGGTGCGCCAAAATAGGGGAACAGAGTGCTTAAAGCGCACAAAACCCCAGAAAATGCACACAGAGGGCGCACTCTTACCTTGATCACCCGCACAATCTAGGGCAAAAAATTACTTAGAATCCATACAAACCATTTTTGTATGGACCCCGACACCCTCAGACTGAAAAAATTAAAGTACAGGACGTCATGGAGGTTACCTGGGCATGATATTGCTAATCCCTGGTGCTCAGGATGACCGCAATGGGGAGAAATTCTCCGTAGAAGCCTCTGACCTCTCAAAAACTCAACAAGTACAAAATAATTGAATTAGGGCCATATTCACCTATATATCGCCCTTTTCAAAAAACTTTGGAGGACCATAACAAGAGATTAGAAGGTCCGTTCTCCGAACCGAAAGCAGCAATGTGATCAACATTCCATAACGAACAGAGGCAATGCCACACGTTCGCACTCTTTAAAAAATAATTTTTCAGCACAGACAGGTATACTCTCTCTCATCTTCTTTTTTAAAAGCTCATGAATTTCAATAATATTTGATAAATAATATGCTTCCACTTGAGGTATTTGTTTTTGCAGGAAAGCTTGCAAACCATCCACAACTCCATCCACTGAAGGTTCCAGAGCAGGTATCATTCTACCCCCAACGTGATAGAGTCCCAGAAAACTATGCATATCCTGACATCATTTCTCCTTCAGAAATCAACCATAGGTTCCAAATATCCGACCGTGTTTATCATCACCTCACCCTACACATGATAAACATCCTCGTTGGTCGGTAGAGCCTTCCCTCCATGGTGCTCGTCACCCACAGTAGACCATATATCACAACAAAAGTGATGCCATGGCCATACCACTTTAGTCTGGGAAGCACCTCATGCCCATCCATCCACCATGCATAAGGTCAAGTTTTACCATACAAAATAAAACCCCTTTCCCGGATGGTCAGGTTGTACAAGAAGATCAAAAGCGCACTAATGCGCCTCGCATTTGGCCCACCATACCTCCATCAGCATAATCCCATCTGCGATACTTTTTCATCCGCTTCATCAACCTCACACATGAGACCAACCAATGGGGCCCCCACCCTCAGCAAAACACCTGCCTCATGTCATCAGTGAGCAAACACTTTCATGTTTTGGGGCACCCATCTCTGTGTTTGGTACAAACCAAACCCTATTATTTTATTCTTTTGGTAAGCGTACAAAGACCGCAAACGGTGCACTACATCCTCCACCCACTCATTCATTTTTTCTCCCATGGCAACTGTCCCTAAGCACCCCTAGTCAGAATATACCACCCTCATGCAAAAGCCACCATGATATTCATAACCAGTTTATACCCACCCTAGAATTCCTACCGACTATAGGGATTTCCCCATCAAAAATAGTTATGACTACTGCCAAGATGCTTATTATACTCTGACCTTGGGCCACTGAATCCCCATCATCAATTTTCAGTCACCCCTCGCCACCATGCATATGTTAAACCCATCACATCCATGATCTTGATCCTTCATATCAGCGACCCCCTCGTTCGGTTGAGGCTTCCTTTTTATCGACTTCAACAACTGTTTTCCAAAAAGGAAGCGGTACTTTGGATCATCCCTCTCCATAAAAGGGGCATCCTCAAGTGGCACTGTGGGAGACATCATTGCCCACAGATGTCATCGATCCTCCTGACATTCGACTATAACACAAGCTTTCATGTTAAGATGGTATTGTACCTTGGAACCATTGCACTTTGATCAAATTCGTCGAAGACCCGTGCCTTGATAAGCGTCTCATTCAGCAATGCTTACACGGGAAGGTCCTAGCCAACACCTATGCATACAATGCGCAATTATATACCATACCAAGTTTACACATATGGGTACCACATTCCACTATTGTAAAAAAAAAAAAAAATGCCCCTGAGGGCGTCATTAGTCATCATCATCAAACAAAAAATCACTACCATATTAATGACACAGACAGAACATGTATCTTTCAAATAGATTTGTTTAACTAGCCACAACATTACGAGCACGGGACATGCCCGCCTCATAGAAAATTTGTATATATTGTATTATATTTGCTTATAGAGGTCCTACACGACATGGTTGTTCTTCGACCTAGTGCAGGGTGTCTCCAATTCCGAGCTACATGCGAGTCTCTCTCTCTCTACGCACAATATACAGAAAATAAACTATAATGTATTTCGGCTATACAGTTCTTCCTAAACCTCACACATTAGAGGGAAATTGTTAACACTGGAAAATCTTACAAGCAAAGACGACATTATTTAATGTTAGGCAAAAGCATTTACAGGGCTGAGAGACATTAGAGAATATGGAAAGTATTTAAAAATATCTAAGGTATGAGGAAAAATCAAATTTGAACTAGTCATAAATGCTTTAGCGCAAAACATCCTTCGATAAGAGCACCTTTGTGAGCCTTTTGACCCGAAAAGCGCGCAATCCCGGGAGTGGCGGAAGTCACTTTCCGGTACTGCAAAAAGCACACTCTAGGACATTGATTCCACACTTGAAGCTGCCTAAGGACAATGACCCAAGCCTCCTTAGGACATCAAGGGAGCACACAATGGAATAAATGTGGCACATAATGGAATCATCCCCCTCTCTTGTGTCACCATCCACAATGTACCAAGAGAGGGAAGGAGGATTTGAATTCTCCTATAAAAGGCCACCAAGAGATGAACAACTTGAGAGCACATTGTTATGCTGGTCAGAATTTCCCCAGGCAATACCAGTAGTGTGTGATCCGGAGCAGAGATAGAGGGGACTCGATTGTTGGCCATCCAACAACTTTAGTCCACCATAGTAGAGAGAGGGAGACTTTGCGCTGAGGCAAGTTTGGAAGTAAATACATCCTTGCATCGGATCTTAGAACACCAATTTCTAAGGGCCCCTTGGCAAGTGGGTTAAACTTTCATCCTCATTTCCTACCAGCACTCAATAAGAGGGGACATAAGTGCTGCCATTTGGATTATTGCAGTTGTTTGACTTTATTTAGAGATTTTGTCTTATTTGTTTTAGTTTTAGTTTAATTTTTGTGTTTGAATATGCATGTTATTTCTCTATCTAGTATGTTTATGTTCTAGCATGTTCCATTAACTTTCTTGACTCAATATCTTTTCTACCTATGACCAACAACTTAAGAGGGTAAACCACACTCCTTAAGTTGGTGTGATTTCGTACATGCGTGCACCAAACACACTAACACAAAGATAAATATATCAATGCTTGAGAATGAGCTTGAGGTCGCTTCTATTTATAGGCTTTCATGAGGTTCCACTTTGGGTTAAGGAAGACTAAACCAATTACACATGTGCTTAGGCCAACCCATTCCATTATACATTAATAAAATAAAGTAATTCAAAAATTAACTTCTGCTTAACCAAATGGGGTGATATTTAAGTCGATTTTGGTCCTCTCAAAAAGAGGAATCTGTTGCAATTATTATCTTCATCATATGATATTTTAAAAGTGGAGTTTGACCCCAGTTGCATACTTTTAACACTCCTTATCAACTAGGGCGAATTCCACCTACCAATATCTGTTCTTCGATCAATATTCCATTCTGGTATCTACAAGCATCATAATGTATCGTAATTGATCATGTAGTCATCATGCTATGATCTTATATCATTACAAATCATCAATGTACTTCTCATTCTTATTCCTGCATATCTCTTCATTGTTTCTGCTAGTATGTTGAATATTATTGGATCTAGAAGAAGAATAATTTGTCACAAAAGGGGAGCTTAGGATACCACCCTTTATCCACTAGCCTATCATTCAGAATCTTTTCCAGTGGATTACTACCCGAAATATCATCATCAATCATCATCGGAGAGCATATAATCAAGGAGAACATCTCAACCTATAACCGCATCGGAGAGTATATATCGACCTAGAATATCATGGGGGAGCTATACATATACTACCCTATATTGAGAAATAGGATATACAAACATGCAAGGGATGCCCTCTTGACCCTGGGATCACATCAGGGAGCTCAATCTCAACCAAGAATCGTATAGAGTTATCTCAACCCATCCTATTTCCTACTAATGTTGCCATATATGATTCCGAATAGTCACGTAGTAGAACAACTGCATCATAATTGACTTTGGTTGTACACCCCATGTAAAATCTCAACCCATTGGACAAACGAGGAGCAGTACTCCTGAAAAGCCCTTCTTTTGGGCATGATGCCAACTAGGGTCTACTATATAAAGACCAAACATGGGATAAACATTCTCTGACCCTATGAAGATAGGGGAGAAACATCTCTAACCATATGGGTAAAAAATAGGGTTCATACCCTATTTTACAGAGTTCTCTCAACCCCATGAGCCCTATATCTCAATTCCTCACACTGGGAGCTTAGTCAGGGAGGAAGAGTTGGCTCAGTGTCCTCGATCAATGCTTCTCTCATCATACTCAAATATGGTATCTGATTGTCTCAATAGTAGTTTATTTTTTTCATACATGACATCAAATAAATTATTATGCTAGAGAATAAATAATTATATAAATCAAAGGGTACCATAATCATCCTCCATCTCAAGGAGATGTCAATCACAATCCTAAGCTTGTCTCAAACAACTGCACTGGCTCAATATATGGAGAAATATCAGTCCCAACTCTATATATGGGATTATCTATCATCATAATGTATCCATGTCGTATCCAAATCATGCTCAAGAAACTCTCTAAGGAGCTTCTTCATCCTGCCTCATAGCTAGCCATGCTAGCAATATGGTATCCAACCTTAGTCGTGCTATGGACCTTTCATCCAAGATATTATGGAAGATCTCATATTAAGGAAGCATCCAAATGTGCTAAAAAATACATCCATGCAGTCACATATCATAGGATAAATATCTCAGCCTTAAAAATAGAACATTTCATGCATATATTTCAAAGGATGTTTGGTGGAAACTCTATGTGAATGAAGCAACTCAATTTAGGTTCTATACACATCATATACAAATGGATGTTCAAAACAGAACATCTATTCTTCAATCAATTGTCAGATGCTCGATGTCAAGTTCAACAACATTTGAACTTTAAACAGAGTGTCCAAGGATTTATATTTCAATTACACAAAGACATTTTTCAATAGTTTTGAAATATATGATTTCTTTCCCAAATTTCATAAATCAATTCATCATTCATGATACATCATTTCAAGATTCAGAAGCCATATCCCTCTTAATTAGTTCATCAGAGGCCCATCACCTATCAAGGATAGACTATCAGTATGTAAAACCAAAGCCATAATAAAAATCAAGGCCATACCTTGGAACTCATCATCCTGAATTCGTCATATAACTGTCAAATATGGACAAATCTCTATCGGGGAGCTTGCATCACACAATTATCTCTATAATCGTAATGTATTACCAAGCCAATATAATTAGCCTTACATAAATCATTTTTGTATCAAAGAAGTTAGCTCATCAGAGTTTAGGATCAAGGTCAAAACTATTATCATAGTCATTGATATCATAGTATCAATTATTTCAACTAGGTGACAAGTGGAGCTCATGTCAAGTCTTGAATTCATTTATTGTCAAGCCAACATGTCATTCATCTATCATGCCATTACAAGTCATTTATGTCACTAGATGAAATATCATACACCATGGATGAGTCATGTAGGTTCCATCTTCATACAGAATCACAACTATTAATAATTTCAACCATTGCTCTATGAACAAGGAGGTAAATAAAAAACTGTAATGCTAAATACTCACATAAGTTATTGAGGGTCACTATTCCCACATAGCATTGACATCAGAGAAAATAAAAAATCATCATATTAAATCGTTAGTCATCAGGTCAAGTCCAAATTTTTTATCATATAGAGATCTATAATCCAAAGGCATGTATCAATCATCAATTCAAAGTTCCAAACACAACTCATATATATCAATTAGAAAAATCACGTTAAACTTTTGTAGCACAAACTTCAAACATAATGATATACTCATCTGAATTTTTCCAGTCACCTGTAAACACAAGTTCGTTTCAAACATACAGACTTTTCCTGCTAATAGATCTTAATGATATATGCAACACATCTGCTGAATTGACATCTTCCAGGTGACCATCCGATTTCATGCTCAATCCTTCATTTTATATCATCAACAATTTTTAACCTAACAACTTTAGAAATCAGTTTACAGTGGTAGGCCATGTCAGAGATCCCTTGATTCAAAGTACAATCTGTTTTCGGGTACAAATCTTCAATTTTGTGTATATCAGGCATAGTCACACCTATGGGCCTTCCTTTTTGCGAGTGAAGATCAAACCTCTATTGTAGATCAACAATGTAAGATACCCATAAATCATACTTCAATAGAACATATAATTTCATCTTCATTCATGTCGTCAACCTCTGTTTAATAGAGTCATGCAACAACAGATATGTTAGATCATAAAAACATATCTATCATGGTCATCAACATCATGTCATAAAACTTTCATCAAGGGTTAGACTTGAAATATTAGGGTAACGAACGAATGTGGCATCATATCTCAAATATTATGAACAAAATAAAATTTTCTATCAAGGAAATTCATCAAGTTAGGGCATTCAGTTTCACCATATGCCATCAAGACATGAACATTGGTAGTAAGAGATCTAGAAAATGAATCTCATAGCTATACCTTTATCATCAAGGTTACCATGCTTATCATTATAAATAGGATCAAGTTATGTCATTCAATATATATTTACCAAAAGGGTGTCAATCTCTCTTTTCATGAGCTTTCATCATGCTTATCACAAGCATTGTCAATTATATCATGTAAAGGAATTAATGATCCAACGTTCTATGTGAAATCCATCATCAATATTATCATCTACTAGAGTCAAGGTGCTAGCCTTCTTCAAAGTATTCAATATATATATGTTATTTATACATCAAGTATACCATTATGTCCAAGATCAACAATACGTAGCTATCATGATCAAAATTTTCAATACCAGGGGCACCATTTCATCATAGGAAACATAAATCCAAATCACTTTCATATGCATGCATGAGCCATTTGTGAAGGAGACATTATTAACATATCATTGGGCTAATCTAGCCATCAATGTTACTGCTGAAATACAACATGCCATGCATACCTTGTAGTATTCAGATACCTGTGCACCTTCACATAGGCAACTTGTAGTGTTTGTCACATTTTCATCAAGTGCCTCTTCACCTTTTCCAGATCTAGCTTTTATTTCCTATATCTCAGATGATCCTCAAGAAGGATCCACATATCATATCTCATCAAGGATGTTAAATACATGCAGGAAGTATAAGAAATGATCAAAACAATAACCATAATCTGTAATTCTAAACAAGAGTAAAGATAGAAAGAAGCGTAAAGAGTCAAGGAGTACTTATCTTTAATGATAGGTGATCCTCTCCCTCTTGAACTAGTCTTCAAGAGCTATCAATATCCATAGTCCACATAAGAATGCTTCCTTCAATTAAATTTATCAAAAATCAGGTAATCTAGGGCTTCACCAAATCAATCCCAAGTGCTTTATCATCTTCACATAGACCATGCTAGGTTTTCATACATCAAATCTCAAGACTTTACCATAAACTAGGGTTTCCATCAAACCCCAAAATCAAACCCTTATCCAATAACTACCTAGGGTTTTCTTCATACACTATAATTATTTCAGGTCTCCACCATCCTCTTCTTGCTTCCATCAAAAGTGTTTCCATGGATTTTATTCATCCTCACACTGATTCCATGTTAATTTTTCATAGGGATATATTGTTCTTTGATTTGATAATTATATTTCTTTATCAACACATTATGTTCACCCCTTATCATCATAACATTATTCAGATCTACATCATTATTCATCGGCATATACAACTATGTAGAAAGAACAATAACATCATCATCAATGCAATGAAACATAAAGGAACAAAGGAAGAAAAGCATGCACACATAGAGACACCAGGATTGGTTTGATACCAGGGAAAAACCCACTATGGGGAAAACCCTTGAAAATTATTCTTATTAGATCATCATCAAATGATTCAGTAAATAAGAGTACAATGATCTATTGATCCATATATTCATAAAGCAATAAAAAAACTAACACATCCATAATCTAATATTATACACACCTCTACTGAAGGATCATGATTCCAAGAAATGTAATGCATTGTCACTGACTGTAATTAACTGCTGGATACTATTGTCACTAAGTGCAAACTTCAGAGTACTATAGATTCATCTTTGATACATATCCACACATGGAGGAGGAGTTGTGCCATCGTCTATGACAGACTTGGATGCTACCATATGCCTTTTTTCCTGTGGCTATGGGACCTAGGATGCTACTATTGACCTTTGTGCCTGTGTCTATGGGTTCCGAAGGACCGATCTTCCTTCTAAGGTCCTAGTTGCACCCCTTAACCTATGTGCATGCGGCTATGACACCCTGGATGTAGGAAAAAGCATATGTGCCTATGGATATGGATTCTTGGACACTACAAGGACACTCTATGCCAGCGTCTATGGCTTCTGAAGGCCCTATCTGCCTTTTGAGGCCCTGGACGCAACCTTGACCCTATGTGCCCGCGTCTATGGCACCCCGGACGCAGGAATAAGTTGTTGTGCCTGCAACTATGGAAGAAAATTATATGTATAAAGCCTACAGAAAAGATCCAGAAAACCCTATATTAGAGCAAGCCTCCCGCCTATGATTTCAGACCTTGCAGAAAATCCTTCCATCAAAACTGTACGAGCTAAGACAAAAATATGAGAGTAGAAGATAGGTAGATCAATGTGTGAGAATTAACTTGAGGTCGCTTCTATTTATTGTTATATGATGAAAAATATACAAACTTTAGTTTAATTATTTAGAATATTTCATTAGATTTTGGAGACATTTTAGAATAGTTAATTATTGTAAAAGGTATGGCATATAGAAAGGTGTTGTTTCTTAGGAATCAATTTAGGAAAATAGTTAGTAGTGTTGTTAGGAGAGCATTAAATGTAAATGGACACTTGTTAATGAAATAAGTGATCCATAAAAAATTAGGTTATGACATTAGCTTATTTAAACCATATTTCTCTTCTTGCAATATTTTTGAGGTTTTGTGTGTAAACTCTTGCAAATATTCTATGTAATTTTATTTTCCTTATTAACAAAATTTGTGTGTCTCATGAAAATTATACTATTATTTATAGGATTTCATGAGGGTCCACTTGGGGTTAAGTTCGACTTAACCAATTCCACATGTTCTTAGGCCGACCCATTCCATTATACATTAATAAAATAGTTTTTTAAAAATTAACTTCTTCTTAATCGAATGGGGTGATCTTTAGGTCAATTTTGGTCCTCTTGAAAAGAGGAACATATTGTAATTATTATCTTCATCACATGAAATTTCCAAAGTGGAATTTTACCACAGTTGAATATTTTTAACACCACTTCCTCTTTCTCTCTTTTCCAAGTATTTTATACAGTATTTCTCACAAAAAAATGAATTCACTAGCAACACTATCATTCAAAACACATCTTTTTATATGCATAGTTTGTTGACTGTTTGTATTCCAATGCAGGGATTTAAAGTAAAGGGTTGCCTCTTTGTATTCTAGGGATATTTTTGGTATATCTCTTCATTTCTGAATTTGAAGATCAATTCAAGACAAATGGACCTTGTAATATTCGAAAAACTTGAATAATACAACAAACCAATAATGATTGCACTATATGGCTTGGATATAATGCCTTCTTAGAAATGTAAATTAAATATATATTGTACTGAAAGCTGATAATAGCATTCATATTAAATGCAAATAAAAGGTTCTTCAGTTTCCATGTATTCACTTTTCTTATGAACTAAACAACATCACAAACCTTGCTCATGAAACATTTTCGGCCTGAGTTTAAAATTGTTGTCAAGTGCATTGCGGATTTGAGTTTAAACATTGTTGATATGATCATTAAGGCGAATTACATGGATACATATCATTAATTACTTGTTTTATGTTCCTTTCCTTCATAGCCAATTAACATGTTTCTTTTCTTCATAACCATTTAACATGTCGCTTTCCTTCATAACCATTTAACATGATATTTGCCTTCGTAACCATTTGACATTAATGCCAATGTTACCAATAAGTGTATTGAAGAATACGAAGCATGGTGGCAAAAATAAGAATTTTTTTTTTTTTGGAGGCTTTGTCAATTCCCTCACACGTCAAGATAAAGTCTTATGTTAGTATGTTACATATTGGTGGTTTTTGAATTTAACTCCCAAGTAGAAACTCTAGAATACCATTTGGAGGATCTGTTTGGTAAAACTTTAGGTGTGCACCTGAAGTATTCAATTTTTGTGAGCTCATTTCCTAGTTTGCTTGATGATTATATTTAATGAGTAAAACAATTCAAATAGGAGTTGAAAGAAATATTCTAGTCTTGTTAAATCCTAAAGTATTTAGGATGATTCTTTGACATCCTTGCCCCAACAAAAGTCTCAACCTCCCAAACATATACTCTTTTATATATGGCTAGGGTGGTGGGTAAAATTTATTAAAGGATTTCTTAGCTCCATCTATCCATATGCCAACTAAGCTTTCAACTATTGATATATCTCTATTGGAGAAGCCTTATCACTATTTTTCAAAGTTATTTGCATGTGTTATGGGACACAAGTCTACATCTCACATTCCCAAGTTAGTTCTATATGTTTCATATTTTTCCTTAAAAAATAAGTCATATTTGATTGGGTCAAGGTAATCTCGAATTAGATATCCTACCAGCTAGCAAACTACTCCAAAACGTAAATATTTTCCATGATTGCATATCTTGTATTAGTGTTTTCTTATTGTCACGTGGTTGAGGGAATACCGTTAAAAAATAATTTAGATGTTGAGAAAGAGACAATTTTGTTCTCGGATATCTAGTTCTCTAGAAATGTAAGGCACATTTCCAATTTTTCCTTATTTAGGAAAAATTTCTTAAAGAATTTAGACATGCGTTGACTGGAGTAGAACCATCATGAATAACTCACGAGGCAAATGATTTCCTCAAATGAATGGGAATTTGTGTGAAAAAGGAATATCACACATATATCAGATTATATGGATATGAGGGAAGCCCTTTTATTCTCCCTATATTTTTTTGTGAACAATATTTTGTAGATAAAGTTTGTAGGAAGAATAGGACATGTTCTACCCTTTTTGACAAGAATAAAAAGAGGCAATTCATTTATTTACCCTTTAATGTATCCAATATGACAATAAGTTCCTCCCATTTAATAGAAATTTTTTAAATGCTTTATACATTCAAACTTAGGGAAGCAGGACCCCTAAAAGGTTTTGACCCTAAAGGATTATTTTATGAACATTGGGGATCTATGAGGTATGGTAATATTTTCACTAGGAGTATAGAAGGAATTGGTGACAATGACCCAAATTATCCTAAAAAATAATAAAAACAAACATGCAATCATGACATAGTAATTGAAGTGAGCAAAAATTCTCAATGTTAGAGGACTAGAATGAAGTTTTTGGCACAGCCCAACTTGGCCTAGATTTTGGAAAAGAATCCACATTTTGTGGGTCAGAGTGTGCAATGGAGCATGAAATGAAGGGAAATTTAAGGAATTAAATATACCACGCGGTGTTTAAGCTCCTCCTTTTTATAAAAAACACGCAAATTTGTAAGCGATCAATGGTTTTGGGACCATAGTTGCTTATTTTAGGGATTCCATCGTATTTGGACCATGGTATTTTTTATGATATAATCGTACAATGTGATAGTATATATAGGGTTGACATGCTATGTTTAAAAATATATACATAGAGAGTTATGGGAAAATCATTGTGATATTTATTTTTTTAACGAAGGGAAGGCTCTGCAGTTGAGTGCGCATAGGCCTGGAAGAGTCTCCAACTGAGTGCGCAGAGGCCTAGAAGAGTCTCCAGCTGAGTGCGTAGACAACCTAAAGTTTGTGCGCAGGTCAATAATTAGTTGTATTCAAAGATCCATTATATTAAGAAAAAGTTTTGTGGATGATATTCTGGTGTTCTTGTGTGATTAATGTGTATATTTTCTTATTATCCTTTTTAGAGTAGTAGTTATTGCAGTTGCATTTTACTTTAGGAAAATAATGGTTTATGGATTTAATGGCATGTTTAAGTGATTAATTGAATGTGATGAAGTGACTTATCAATTGAAAGTATAAGATATTATAATAATACCACATCTCCCAGTCCCTCAAGGCCGCAGAAACCTGGTTCTACATCCACCCATAGTCACTTCGGGTGACACTGCAATATCCTTGTAAATCATTGCCGAAAGGGATAGTGATTAGGGATTTTGTTGGTGCACAGTATAAATCGAACCTCCTTCAACCCAAAAAATGATTGTGTTTCCAGCCCTAGGATTTGATTGAGGGATATGTGGATGTATTACCCGTTGAATAAGGAAATTCAAGACATGATAGACCTGGAATTGCGAGAATTTTCAGATCAAGAAAAAATAAATCCTCGTCTGACATCCGAAGCTTGGTTACAAAAGTATATTTTTACAGATCAATACGAGATTTTATTTGGTTCTTTTCTTGTTGAGGTGTAAGAGTGGATATCGATGTTGACCGAAAGGAAAAACTGTTTAAGGGTGGAGAACCTATGTCGTCGACCCTTGAACTGATACAGTGACTCAAGGGCACTAACAATAATATTTCAAGGGTTGTCCATTTCTGAATTGATAGCATATTGGGAGGATTCATTACTAAGTTCGAAATAGACTCGAATGTTTCCTATAGTGAAGCGGAATGATGATTCTTCAAAGGATTGCGAGGTAAGTATTTAAAAATTTTAAACTTTGGATTAATATGCTTTGGAATCAAGAAGATAAGCTCTACACATTGGTTCTAGTTTCGACAAAATCTGAAAACTTTTAATTTTGAACCTTTCTAGAGCCACCTAAATCACTTCTATAAGACTTGTTAAAGTCTTCCATGGTGAACACACACTAAACACAAGAGACTCTGCAGGAATAGAGAACATAGGGAAATATAAGCATGAGTTCCTTTTATGTACATTTATATTACATTGGTGTGACTCTTGGATTCCACATTCCAAGGTCACTTGGACTCCTCTTTGATTGTTCACCTTCCACACCAACCCATAGAGGATTAGGTGTCCAACATTGTCCCCCTTAATCCGAAGGGGTATGTGTGAGTCCAAGAAGATAATTGTAATAAAAATTTACAAAGTATGCATGGCACCATTTAGGTTGAATGATCTCTCTGAAATGTTGGCATAAAGAGGTTGTTTAAGGATGACCAGCAACACTAGATCGCTTAGTGCAGTTCCCAGAACTCTTCCAAATATGGAAAGAAGCTGAGGTCTTCTGCTAGAGGAAGGGTTCCTCATATTCTGAAGTGGGAGACCTTCTACCTGGAAGAAGGGAGGTATACAATCTACAATGGTTTAAGGATGACCACCAATGCTAGAATGCTTGATGCATTTCCTGGAACTCTTCCAAAAATGGAAAGAAGTTGAAGTCTTCTGCTAGAGGAAGTGTCTTGAATTATTTGAAGAGGGAGAAGCTCAACCTCACATAGATGGTTTAAGGCTGACCACAAACCACATGCATGCTCATGGGCATCTGTGTCTCTAGCTACAACTCTGATTCTAGAATGACAAGTTGTGGCTCAAGCTCGCTTGAACTTATATGTCTCTGGCTACAACTTTGAATCTGGAATGAGAGATTATGGCTCAGGCTTGCTTGAACTGTTGTGTCTCTGTCTACAACTATGAATCTGGAATGATACATTGTGGCTCAGGCTCGCTTGATGTGGCTTTGAAGCTTGTAGATGACCACCATTCCCCCCCCTGTCAGGTACAAGCTGGTGAAAAATCAACTGCAATATTTTTCAATATTCTAGAACAAGTTCTGACATATGACTTAAAAATCTTCTTTGCTATTGATTCCCATTGCTGAGAGGTGATCCATCCAGGATGAATCTTTTTTCTTGCAGGAGGCTTGTTTCTGAAGCATCTATGTGAAGAATGGGTGTGCCGACCACAGTGCTTGCATGGGTGAAGATCGAAACAGTGATCTTTCATATGGCCAAATCGATCACAATGTTGAAATTTTACAATATGTTGTTGCTTTCATGGATGCGGAGTAGAATCTAGAACAAATGTAGGTGAGCTATCATGCAGAAATTCGACACTCTGAAATTTCATGGGCATGGAGTAGTTCGGAATATGAAAGGACAACTCCTTGTCATATCCAAGACCTGTTCTGTGCTTTTTATGGACAAGCCCTTCCTAAGGTTTTATGATAGGAGGTGTAATATGAGCTTCTGCATATGCATACAAATCTTCTCTTGAAATGGGCATTGAATGTGAACTAGCCTCAACCTCACTTGCTAGCAATTGATGGATGTTTGTTTCAACCTTGAACAATTTAGAATGACAAATTTGTAGAATTTCATCTTGCTGTAATTGAGATTGAAGTTACAAAAACTCAATTTTGTCTCATCCATATTGGAGATAGGTCTGAATTTCAAAGAAAAAGTCTTTTTTGACTATCACTATATCCTGATCAGTGGAACGTATTAGAGTTTTTAATAACTCTAATACTTCCTCAAATTTTGCCATAGCTACAACGCTTTGTACAAGAAAATTTCACAAAAAATATCACATGGAACAAAATAGTAACATATATAATTTGTTCCAATACCACATCAATTTGTTCTTACATAAATTATCTTTATGTAGTGCTCTCCTTACAGTGATGTGAAAATATAAAGTTTCAAGCAGCATCTATGTCCCTTCGTTCCAACAATGATACAAAGACTAAGCAAAGATCCATCTCCCATAAATAGCTTAAATAACTTTAATTTTATGACATAAGGAAAAAAAAGAAGTGATCTCCTCATTCCTGCATTTTCAGAACGATGCAAAAATTTGGTTCGACTATTTCCGAGGGAATTCCTTTGGTGTCCGTTGTCCTCCGTAGTTTTTCACATATTGCAAGTGACTTGTTAGTTACACTTGGGCGTAAGTTGAAGCAACCTCTTGAGAATAACTGCCAAAGATATGTGAAAGAATTAAATGACCCAGAAATAAGCTCTGCTACAAAGCGAACTTTAGGGGTTCATCCCATGCACTCGAATCTGGATTACTGCCGGCAGGGTGGAGTAGTTTTCATTCATTATTTTCCTGGTGCTTTTGACGGTGCGGTAGATATGAAGTTAGGATAGATGTTTGGCTCCAACCTTCATGTATTAATTCACATCAAGACCCTCATGCCACACCTCAAGCTCACAACCAAACACTCCATGACCCCTTCTTATTCCGCGGCCATATCTTAGTTCCAACGCCCACACTAATCGTTGGCACCAAACCTGTCTCAACCCCAAAAAATATTGTGGTATCAAGATATGATGTCTATTCAAAAGCCTGCCAGCCCATGTTTGTAGCCCTTGGTTGCATTTCTTATCAATCCCACAATTTTTTACCAGTGAACACACTAAACATAGGAAACTATGTAGGAATAGAGAACATAGGGAAAGATAAGCATGAGTTCCTTTTCTATTAACCATAGATGTACTTTTATATTACATTGGTGTGACTCTTGGATTCCACATTCCAAGGTCACTTGGAATCCTCTTTGATTTTTCACCTTCCACACCAACTCATAGAGGATTAGGTGTCCAACAGACCTTTTGGGTGGTTTCCTTTGAGCTATTGTTATTCTCTTCTAGCTTTACATATTGTTTGTTTTTTTATCTGGCTAACTTAAACAATCTCAGTCGATAATATTTCACACTGTTCCTCTCTCTCCCTTAGTCAATATATTATCACTTCTTTAATTATTTTATCTTCTTCCAGTTGTGTCCTCAGCCTAACAATTCTTCCTTGTACTAATGCTCTCTTTCATTACATTTCTAGAATAATGTATTTTGGTCTATATTTTCAATTGGCAGTCCTTCTCAACTAATGATGAGTCAAGCTTAGCTTGGATTTCATTTATTTTTTCCTCTGGATAATCAGGTACATTCACACTAGTAGAACAAGTCTCATTAGATTGAACACTCTCTCTCTGAGAGGCATTTTTATTCATTATCTTTTTTTTATTCTTTTTTATATTGTTGCTACTAGTATCTCCTTTATGCATGAGTTGCAACCAGGGAAAATTTGAAGGATGGAAAATTATCTTGAAATTTAAAAACATTGGTGAATCTCACTAGTCCCTATTATGCAAACTATAAAATTTTTATTGATGTATTTGTAAATTTATTCATGATGCAGGAGCATCAAGGCCAATTTTCATTTTTAAATATGTAATAAAGGGGGGTGTGACATTTTAATTGTTTTATTAATTAATTTGTCATTTTTAAAATAAAATAGGAGATAAAAGTGAGGATTTTGTAAATATTCTTTTATTAATTAAAAGGATATGAGAGAAAATAGAATTAGGTAGCAAAATTAGGGAGTAGGAATTCTATGTACAGGACTTTGTTGAGTCCACACCTAAAATGAATTTAAATTAGATTTAGTTGAGGATTAGGTGGAGAGATTTTTGGAGTGAATTAAATTCATTATTTATGTATAAATATGAGTGGTTTTTGTGAGGAGAACACAATTGAATAATTGAAGAATTGAGATAGTGAAGAGTGGAGTGAGTGAGGAGTGGTTTGAAGGGCAAAGAGCCAAGAGGCCGCCCAATGTAATATCTGGCCACAAAATTTCAATATAGTTAAGGGAGTTGATTTGTATGGCTCTCTTTCGCCTTCATGTTTAATTGAGCTAAATGTTTTTCATGATTTTATTATATAATGATTTGAGCATTCTCAGGGTTCGTGAAGCATTTGTGTTCTTATATGCGGGATCTGCTTTCTAGCAGAATTCCTGCATCATTTTTGGTATCAGAGCTTACATTGATGATCATTGGTTGTATCGACATGGAGAATACACCTTGAAATTTCAAGATAGTCTCTGGACAAAGAGATTGAAACAACGTGAGACTATGTTTTCAAAGAGCGTTTTGATATGAAGGAACACCATGAGGTATGGATAGTGTTGACAGAAGTGGAGAGAACACCTTAAAGCGCATAAACGCTACTATGTATGGATGGTCGAATGACAGATTTGGCAAGCATAGCTAAGTCACAAAGGGACCACGGTTTGGGTTGACATTCTGCGCTCAAATTCGTGACAACCACGATGTCAAATGCGAGTTGGTTGATCCAATGATATATTGTGAAGGTCGAAATAAATTCTGGATCAACAATAATGCGTTGAAAAGCTACGCAAGTTGGAAGTTTGATGAATGCCGCAGGTAATTATTCCTTCTATAGCGTATTTGCATATCAATATGTTTTGATGTTTTCTGAGTTGATGGGATTGACCGTAAGTCGGGAAAAAAAAATCGATTCCGTTGTGACCGGACTGGTTCTTATTTCTGGAATAATGTGTTATGGAAGTCCCAACACGGAATGAACTCTGAAGAGGATTTGATTACATGCTCTGGTGGGTATTCTTAGTGCAATGAAATAAATAATGGTTACAGAGCATTCATTTGTGAAGGGCAGAACTGAGAAAAAATCTCAGTTTGCAAGGAAATCGTACTTTGGAATTACCATATATATTTTGGGATTCCTTTCAGATTGAGTTCTAGTCGTGTTCGAAATTATGAAGCCGTAGTGAATAACCAAAGGAAGAAGATGCACAGTAAAGACGTTGTGGAAAAGAGAAGTTGCCGGTCAAAGTAATGACATGGTGGAACCTTAGGTCACAGCGCAATGAAAACAAGAGATGCTGAGATGCCGAAATGCGTTTGAGCATGGAATGCCATAATGAAGAGGTTGAGCTATGCATTGATGAAGGATAGGGGTTGTTAAAGCCTATTCGAGACCACGAAGTAGATTGAAGGAACAGTCAATGGAATTGGAACGAAGATTTGGTGGCGTAGCAAAGTTCGAAATTCAGAATCGAATGTGAAGAAGGGTCGATTTCCTGTGTAGCTGAGTGGGTTACTTGATCTCATTGTGGAATTTCATAAAGACTTGCAGCGAATGTGTTGGATCGATCTAGAAATAAGCGCAGTTTAAATGGAGACAAAAAACGAGTTAAATGAATGCTATGATGCTTTGAAATTGAATTCGGGTTTTGTTGTATGAATAGAGTGAGCGAACAACCTAAGCCAGGGTGCAGAGGCATTCAAAGTCTAGTTCAATTGCAGAAAATTGAATCCATTGGAAGCAGTGATCAAAGCTTAGTTCAATTGCAGAAAATTGAATCCATTGGAAGCAGTGATCAAAGCTTAGTTCAATTGCAGAAAATTGGACTCCATGAATCTGGTTGAAGACTTAATTTGGTAGCGCAAAAGAAGACTCTTTGTTGAGTGGAGCTAAAGCTGTGGATCTGCGTTGAAGTAGTGTAACAAATTTCCTGAAGCTGCATGTTGACAGTCATCGATTCCTGAATTGCGTTGGATCTGGAGTGTACGCAGAGCAAACTCTATGTCAAATCGATTCTTACAAGTGAAGTATGAAAGCCTATGTGTGTAAAATTTGATTTATAGTTCGTGTTGATCGCTGAACTGTATGAGCATGTCCAACAATTGCATATTCAATGTTAAGCAGTAACCTCTCTTGTCAAAGGCAGCGTACCTACAGGGACGATGGCGTTCACATCAAGAAAGTGCGTGGAGAGGTATGTTATTAAATTGAAGAATCTGATTTTGACTGGTTGAGCGTTCCTATTGATTTTAAACTTAACTACATTCTGCATAAACTCTGGGAAAATCAAGGCAGATCTCTAGTTAAAATCGAGTGGAACCGGAACTTATTTGTTGTGTCACGGAGGCGAGGAAAGATTTGCTATTATGTTTAACACAGGTGGAATGCGTTGAATCCTGTAAAATCTTGAACAACGTTGGAAGGTGGAATAATTAAGTCAGAGTTTGGTAAGGGAAAAGTGAGTCTTCAAATTTTAGAATCGTGCTATGGTGACATTCAGCAAATGCACAAAGAAGTTAAGCTAGCAAAGGTTGTTGAAACGCAGCGTTAATTCTAAATTTGTGGTTGAACCTCGTTATCAAGGTTGATCGATCCTTTAGTGGAGAAATTGAATTGGGTTTAAAGGAGCGCAGGTTGAAGATTTTTTGAACCAATGAAGACAACACCAGCAGAAGTAGTACGCTGCGTGGGCCAGGTATGAGTTTCGGTTTATATGGTTTTTTATAAAAAAAAATCGATTTTTGAATAAGAAGGAAATTGGCATGTTGAATAAACCGTGAAGTTTGGTAAATGTGGAAACACATAATCCCATATACGCTGGTGTTGATTAGCCAATATCAAACTTGGTAAGTGTAAAGGCAAGGGCGCATATATAATAGAACCAAGATCGATGTCAATCATTCATAAGGACATTTGGTATGAAATGTGTGAGTTGGGTTCTAAACGATATTTGAAGTTTGAGTTTTTAGAAAGAAAAAAACCAATGGGTGTTCAACAAGTCTTTTTGTAAGACATTTTGAAAAACAACTTTGTTTGTGAAGATAACTTAGATATGAAGGTTGGATTGGTTTTATAACCATAGTGAATGAATTTAAAAGAAGAGCTTCCGCAAAGTTTTTGTGAAATTGACCAGACTTAGAGTCTTATTTGGGCAAATAATTGGTCATGTAACACATGCATGCTAAGGTGTTGTTTGCAGTAAATTGTAACAAAAAGGTTGCCAAGGATTTGTCCTAGGACAAAGAGAAGCCAAGCATAGGAGGAGAAGTTTCATTTTGATGAATGACAAGTGCAAAGGATTGCGGGGAAGTGGCTTAAATGAAGTCCACACGTGAACAGATGCAGTTCACAAAGGAGGGGGAAGATGACTGTTGATAGTCATTTTCGGAAATCTGATGAAGAGCGCGAACAAGAGAAGGCTGAGATAACAATTCACCTTGAATTGTTAATGAAGTTGTTGTAGGAAAATATGAGAAACCAGACACATGGTTGGACCATGAGAAGGAAGGTGAAGTGGCAGAAGCTACACGCAAGAAGGGAAAAGCAGGTAAACATACAGTTGATGGAAGAGCTGAGGAAGCTCGAGCAGACGTTGAGTTATGAAGAACTCAGAGAGTCTGAGTTAAAAATGGATGTTTCCATTTGTGGCCCAGAACATGGTGAACTTCTGGGTGACGAGATCAGTGAGGAAGATCTCATGAACTATGGGGATAGTTCAGAAGCATCTTAAGAGGTGATGGCGAGAGAAACAGATGAGGCCATGAAGCCTTACATTTTTTCTCACAGTTTATGTATGTTTGCAGGATGTGCGAAAGGCGGTGAACAGTCTGATGAAACTGTCACAAAGGAGAATGAAATTCTTGAGGTAAAGTCTGGTAGAGAATTCCTTTTAGAGAAGGAATGTGTTGATTGGTTACAACAGGAAGAAATCACAAATGACTTCTTGTTTGGGATAAGACAGCAAGTCAAAGCTATTATGGAGCAGGAACAAAGTGGAAATGCCAAAGGAAAATTCCAAGGAGGTAAACAAGTGTATTTGTTTAATGAGATTACTGACAAAATTTTACAATGTAATGATGTTGAAACTAGGAACATTCAGGAAGATTGCCAGAGGGAGAAGGGACGTAGTGATGAGACAGAAGGGAAATCTACAGAAGAATTGAATCAAATGAAGGATTCAGAACAACAAAGAGAGATGTCGATTGAAGCATCCAGTGAGATCACAAAGTCTTATGTTTTTAAGACTAATGATTTGTGTGTGATGACAAGTATATCACAGGGTGTTGAAAAAACTTTGAAGTTTGTTAAAGAAGAAGAGTTGAATCTGAAATTTGTTCAGAATGATGTTGAGATAGCAAGATCTCAGGAAGGAATGAAGACAGAGGGGTCTTATGGAAATATTCGGCAGAATATTGAAGCGGGGGAAGAAGGACCATCTGATGATTGGTCAATAGCAAGTGAAGGTATGGAAAATTGTGTAAAATTTCTGAGTTCTACTCCAGTTGAGATTGTTCAGTTATATCGGAATTTATATCTTCAAAGGAGAGAGTTGGAAAAGAAAAGGACCTATTTTCAGGGAAAGTTATTGAAAGACACAGAACAGGGAAACATTTTTCAAACAGATGATGTGGAGGAGGGACTAAATGATAGTCTCACAGAGGAATTGAATCAGCATACTGATGTGCTGATGGAGGAGGGAATTTCAGAGCAGCATACTGAAATGTTGCCAGCAGCAGCGGAAGGGGCACTGAAGCCTTATGTTTTTTATTCTAACAATTGTTTTGTGAGTACAGGTTTTATTGCAGATGCTGGAGAAAATATATTAGACAGATAAATTGAAATGATGAGGCGGATGATGATGAAAGTATCCTGGAAGAGGCCAGCAGTAGTAAAACAAAGAAAAAGTAGCAAAAGAAAGACAACAGAAGATTGTGAAAGCATAGTCAGTGGGGCGATGCAGCATAAAGTGTGGAAACTTGGAGAAGAACAACAGACAGAAGTAGCGACAAGTGGAAAGTTACAACACAAGATATAGGATCCAGGCAGAGACAAATCCGAACACATGATCAGGCGATCATGATTAATTTCAACCTTGGGAGTCTGATGCAGGAGCATCAAGGCCAATTTTCATTTTTAAATATGTAATAAAGGGGGGTGTGACATTTTAATTGTTTTATTAATTAATTTGTCATTTAAAAAAAAAAATAGGAGATAAAAGTGAGGATTTTGTAAATATTCTTTTATTAATTAAAAGGATATGAGAGAAAATAGAATTAGGTAGAAAAATTAGGGAGTAGGAATTCTATGTACGGGACTTTGTTGAGTCCACACCTAAAATGAATTTAAATTAGATTTAGTTGAGGATTAGGTGGAGATATTTTTGGAGTGAATTAAATTCATTATTTATGTATAAATATGAGTGGTTTTTGTGAGGAGAACACAATTGAATAATTGAAGAATTGAGATAGTGAAGAGTGGAGTGAGTGAGGAGTGGTTTGAAGGGAAAAGAGCCAAGAGGCCGCCCAATGTAATATCTGGCCACAGAATTTCAATATAGTTAAGGGAGTTGATTTGTATGGCTCTTTTTCGCCTTCATGTTTAATTGAGTTGAATGTTTTTCATGATTTTATTATATAATGATTTGAGCATTCTCAGGGTTCGTGAAGCATTTGTGTTCTTATAGGCAGGATCTGCTTTCTAGCAGAATTCCTGCATCAATTCAAATTTATAATGATTTTATATATACTATCTATATAATGTAGGCGAATTTTAGGGTCAAATAGTTTTATATTGTAAAATTTGGGTGAATCATTTTTGTAAAAAATGGAAATTGGAGAATTTGTTTTTTGGAAAAATCATGGAAAATTATCCCACCTGTGAATATTAGCCCTTAAAAGTTTCCATTGTTGCAACCTATCCCAGATTTCTCTACCAAATTTGAGATCTATAACTGTCTCAAGCTCCATATTGTGAATAATGTTATAAATTTCACATTTTGCCTAAGCGTTCCACGGTTGTTCTTGCATAGAAGGGGAGTCTTTGTTGTATCCCTCACACACTAGATTACAAACATTACGTTCATAACTCATCAGTTCATATTTTACTTTCTCTTTCCATTCTTTAAAGTTTCTAGTACTAAGCACATGTGTATTTTGATATCCCATGTCTCAACCAGGTCTACCTTCTAGCTATTAGGCTGACACAGAAGGAACTCACTATGATACCAATTGTTGAAAACTTCACTAAACTAAGACGGGGCGTGAATTATTTTATTGCATTCATGGATATTAATTTATGCTTAATTTTATTTTTAAAATATATTTGAACTATTCAATGAGCAATACAACATTATATAAATAGTAGAATTAATCAACATAACAAAATTCTATGAAAACATAAAATCAACGCATAAAATCAGCACATATGGACACCAGATATAAATGGAAACCCATAAAGGGATAAAACCACAATTTTTTTATTATTTTGATGCAAATGCAAGCTCCTACTTCCTCTTTTACATCAACATTTTTTAGGCTCCAACGTCTCTGTTATTTCGCAAGCTACAATTTTTTGGGAAGCTCCAACTCTCACTTACATATATTTATGCAGGCTACAACCCACATGAGGCTCCTACCTCAATATGCTCCAACATGTTTTTAAAGCTAGAACTTGAAAGGAGACTGCAATCCCTTGATGCATAAAAGAAACAATGTGTTGGTTTACATGGTATTTAGTTCTGCATACCTCCATCTTTGTCTGTGCTTCTTCTCCTCCTCAAATTTTCTTTACATATACTCTTGTACCATTGTCTCTTTATGATAGGTAACTCCCAAACAACAACTCAATCATATTTCACACTATCAAACATTTCAGCCTTCCAAAAGCACATCCTTTATAAAGATAGTTTGTTGGTTTTTAGTATTCCATGCAAAAATCTTAAATGAACAATATTTCCTCTTTTCATTTCAAGGTTGTCTTTTTGTTAAAAAATTTCACCTTTTGAATATTAAAAATACATAAAATGAATTTTAAAATATTCAAATAACATGCATTAATATAAGTCTTTACACAAAGCACAAATCACCATTCAAAATAGCCTTCAAATCTGCAAGATAACATTTGTCATTGTCATTTCCTTGCAATATATATGTTTGTCATTGTCTTGCATCACAAATTTTTCATGCATCTTTAACAACATATATTCAAGCAAATGAGCTCAACCATCCTATGCAAACAATCAACCTCTAATCAAGGAACATCACAACATACGTAAGCAACCTCAAACAAGAAGAAACACATACTTACTCGGATACTTCACATTTGACTCAACGCTGATCAACATAAGAGATCCTTTGCAACATACGTTGCATATCTACACCAACTGGCATCCTTTTTCATCATACTTTTTTGATTTATTTCCATCAATGACAACAATTCCAACACACATTACCTTACCATTGACACATTCTTCTAGGTATTTCCCTCCCCTAAGAGGTTAACAATTTGTTGGTATATTTAAGCCTCTTTCGGATTCACATATGCCACCTCAATTGAGTAGGATTTGACCTATCTACTGGCACCTTCTAGTTGAACTTGCAATTGGTTTGGAACCTTTTGGTTGAACTTGCAGTTGGTTTGAGGTTTAGTTACGTATACACCTTGTTCTCACTCATCCATACTCATTCACATTACCTTACCATTGACACATCCTTCCAGGTGGTGCAATTCACTAAGAGGTGTACATAGGTATTTCACTGGTCTCGTTCACATTCAATGTCTACCATTTGGAGGTTAAAGTGGTGAAGAACTAACTCACCCTACCTTTGTACATGCTTGCACATTTTCCTATGCTGCATTGTCTATTGTGGTGAATATTTTATGGTTAACTCACTTAGTCAATGTGAGCATAATGCACATCTTCTTACATATGGTTGAACCTTATACATTATTGTATAGTTGATAAGATGGGAGCACCCCCTTGAGAGCCCAACTGCCATTCTTAAGAGGTCCCTTGGCATAATGTTTAATGAAATAGTTGGTGGAGTGATTCGTATTGATGATATCTAGAAAATCATCACACTTGATCACATGGTTATTCACTCAATTTTCTGGATTAATCCCACCTTATTGAGCTTTATTTATTGGAGATTAGTACATGTGGCATAAATATATATATTTCATTAGTTATTTGATTTTTTCTTTGGCAGATAATGCAAGTTCATGTTTTCCTAGAATAGATCTAGGATTTTAATATTATTATTTTATTGAGGGGTAGATGAGCCAAAAATCTATATAATGGAGACCTCCCATTGTAATGATCAGTGAACAATTGAGAAATTAACTTTTGGTGCTAGTACTATGTAATTTTTCCAATAGATCTAATGGATATTTTGGTGATTGACCCTGGTGAGGAAGTCTTCTACATAAGTGATGTTGTCTTCTATTGTTGATATTTTTTTGGAAAATGATTGTGAAAAAATAAAATTGGTTATATTGTACCATTTTACTTGTCTTTATTATTTATAGTGAAATACATGAATGTATGTCTCTTTGTGTATGGTTATGTGAACTTGTAATTCTTTTTTTTTTAAATAAAAAACCTATATTGGATTTATTTACACTAGTAAATTCATATTAGCAAATAACAACAAGGAGAAATCATATAATGCTTGTATTTGGCAGCATTATTAAGCCTCCCATAGAACCTAACTAAAACACCCTAGGACCAATATCAAATGTAGGAATTGGTGCCACCTTTTACCCACCATAAAATTATGTAATAAACTCCTTTGTTTCTGTTAAACTATATTTGAAAATTAGTAGTATCTAGATCATACTTCAAATTCATCTAAAACAATCCAAATTTTTTTGTTGTAGTATCTTAATGTAGACTGAAATTTCCAATAGATAAACCTGCCTTTTTTAGCCATAAGAAATTTCTTACAACGGATCAAAGGCATAATAAAAATCTTATAAAAAAATTTGGATAGGCTCAAAGATCCTATTCTATTTCAACAAAGCATATTTGAAAACTACAACCTGTATTCTATACTTAAATCTACCCATGAGTATGAAAAATTCAGTGATTAATGCATCTAATTGGATGTGAATTTATTTCTCATAGATCTACAATCGTTAGCAGTCTAATCCCTTGAGTCAAATTTATTTTAAGTCTTTGAACCCTCTAGTATCCATGTTATATTTTGGGACTTAGTGAAGTTAGGGAATCCCCCTTAGTATTGGTATTATACTACCCTAAAGTGGGGTGATAAGTTGGTCAGGTGAACCATGACAATGGTAACTCTTCCAAATTACAATTGGATATCATTGTGTGAATACTTTTCTCAAGGGTGATAGTTGAAGTTGTAACATAGACAATTACCTATGTTTTGGATTGTTAGGATCTTGGCCATGCATGAAAGATCCAGTTAAATAAGAGAACCTATGGAAATGTATAGTGGATGTTACTTCATATGATTTGATTCTAGGTTCTCTAACTTCACTCATAATATCTAGTGGTAATTCCAAAGGCACAAAATGAAGTTTCCGTGAGTCAAGGAAAATGGTGGGTTGTGGAGGCATGAAGTGGGTCAATCCCTCAAAATGAATGTCGAGGATAATAAATTGGAACTAAATATATTGAGTGTGAACTATGCCCTTCCTACAGGAGTTTTTTATTCCCCATTCCTCCAGTCGCAAATGATGTGGAGTTCCTGACCAAGCACAATTTATCCATTGCATTCCCATTAGCCTTAAACTGGATTGCAGTCATATTTGCTTCCATATTGAATGCTTTTGTGGTTTGTGTGTCCTCGCATATGTACATGGGTGGGTCCAACACTCTCTCATACACACACTAAGTCACTCGGTTCAACGAATCTTAATGTTGAAATTCGAAATTAATCAAACATAAAACCAAAACAAATTTGTTCATTTAAATTTGTTGGAAAAAATTCAAATTAAACACAAACATCAACTTGAAAATAATATTCAAATGGATTAAGAAAAGTTTAATCCTATTTAAAATTTGTTTCTAATATGAAAGAATATATATATATATATATATATATATATATATATATATATATATATATAGTAAGAGATCAATTCTTAAAGCCTCTGTTGTGAGTAGTTCATATATATATATATATGTTTTCAATAATCATAATTTAAATTTATATAATTTATTTATTCATTAATATATAAATTTTAATATAGTTATAAAATTAAGTTATAAATGTTAATAATTTGAATTATAATATATAATTGATATTAAAATTGTTTAAAACTTTTATTACATTTATAATTTTACAAGTGATGTTCTACAACCCAATATATGAGGGAGATGTTATCACACAACATTACATTAAACAAATTTAAAAAACATATATAGGCTAATTAAGAAAAAATAAAGAATAATATTGAATTAATTAAATGTTTTAACAAAAAACACATATACACAATAATATTATTGATCTTGAAAAGAAATAAAACATGGATACTATTTAAAAAAACAAAAAGAGTATAAAGTTAGTATAGAAAAGGAGGATCAATGTTGAAATCTTTAGTTAAGGTATGTTTGTTCTTAAAAAAATTTAAACTATATAATATGTAATCTATAGTGATGAAATAAAATAATTTGTTTTTAAATTCTCTATGGGTTCACATTGGGATATCAAACTCACCAAGCCATCAAGCTTACCATCACCTCATTCCTCATTCCACTTAGCTTTGAGAGCATTACACAAAAAATATTAGATTTTATGTGTAATGTAAACAATCATATAATATTATTTTCCAAAATGTGTGTGAAATGTTCTATTTAAATGGAACACTTACAAAATTAAAATGTTGTATACAAAAATTACATAAGTGTGAGGTAAAATTTATCCAAGTAAAAATTAATAAGTATTTCAGATATATAAATTGTGTAAATTTATATTATAGTTAAAATGTTTTTTTGAAGTAAATTTTATCCAAGTGAAAATTAATAAGTATTTGAGATATATAAATTAATTAAATTGATATCATAGTTAAAATAGTTTTGTGTAAGGTAAATTTTATTCAAATAAAAAAACAGTAAGTGTTTTTTATATATAAATTAAGTTGATATCATAGTTGAAATGCTTTTGTGTGAGATAAACTTTATCCAATAAAAATAAAAAATAATTCAAATATATAAAGCAAACACACACACACACACACACACATATATGAAACATTTTTGTCCAAGGTAAAACCAAATGTTTAATGACAATAATATTTTAAATGTTGAAAGCTATGTACCTAACAAATTGGAAGGTGGTGACCATAGTGAGCCACCTAATTCTAGTGTTCATGCTCTAGCGACAATTTCCTTGTTTGATGAGGACTAATGTTGAAGGGTCGCAGTTGGTTGGTGTTGGTCGTCTTCCCACGTGGCGGTTCTCGTGATCTAGTTTGGACAAGTATGGTAATTACTCTAGAAGGATTACAATGACGTATGGTGTCACAACCTAGTGTTTGGTGTTGGTCGAGTGTTTTTGGTTTCGTAATGATGATGTTTTTTTATGGCTCCCAAATGCAACGTGTCTCCTCCTACGCTAGTTTTGAGAGCATGCTTTGGCCACTCGTCTGCCAATTTGAGAATGTAATGTTTCTTGGGTTTTATGTGTTTATCTTGTGGGAATCCTGTAAGCCCAGTTAGGCAATGATTATGTAAATCTTAGTATGTTAGTAGCTAGCTTTTTTGGGTCTATACGCAAGAGGTGGAGTTCTTTTTGTTGGAATTCCCTCGGCGTTTATCCATGTATCTTTATTTCTATGACTAATACAAAGCTTGGAAATTTACAAAAAAATACAATAATATTTTAAATGAAAAATAACACTACAATAAATGATATAAATAAATATTATGGTTAAGATGTGTTTGTGTGAGGTAAATTTGATCAAAGTAAAAAATAATAAGTAATTAAGATATGAAAAATTAGTTTTTTCTTAATGATTTCATTGTGACTTATATTTACATCATTATTAGAAATATGAGTGCATAATATGGGTGTATAATTTAATTGACCTCAAACTATTCAAATTTGTAAATTGTAATCCATTATAAGAAAAGAGGAAAATAAATGAAGAATAACTTAAACGTAAAATAAAGTTACAATATTTTATTTGAACCATCCTATATATATCTTAACCATGGACCACAGATCAATCAAAGGTCGAGAGGGATCAAATCTCTCGAGGTGTAAAAAATTCTTCAAGTTTTGCACTCAAAAAAGAAGCTTGCACCTTGAAAGATTTTATCTCTCCGATTTAGATTCGTGATTCGTAGATTCATGGTTAAGATGGATCTAGACAAAAAACATTGCTTCTTTGCACATCCAGTAGAGGCACATACAATTTCAATAGAAAATAAAGAGTATCAAAGAAATTGAAAGGCAAAGGAGTCATGATTTGTCCTAGAGATTACAAGTTAAGTCCAAGTATGTGGAATTGACTATTGACAATTAACAGATAAGCATCAAAATTCAGTTCATATGTCAAAAACCTCAATTGGATGGCTCCTCTGACATACCCCACTTCTCTAAGGTTGATTTGATGGAGCTTCAAAGGTAGTCCTAGAAATGCCAAAATTGGAGGTCTAGTACAAAATAGCTAAGAAGACAATCTTTGGTTATGTGAGTGTTGTCAAGATAAATCCCCTCTACGGACATAGGTGATCTCTCCAGCCCTAGAGTGTTTCTAGCAACACGATATTATTTCAAACATAAGCTTTCTTAACTAATTCTTACAGCGCAAAGAGAAAAAGGGACATAAATACCTTTTACAAATCGCTATCCTTGGATCCATTGATAGTGACATCGATCCACGATCCTCGTAGGCCCGTTTCCTATTACTGATGGCTTGCAAATACTTATGGATGATCAAGAGACAACATCAAATGTGATACAATATATAATAAATGTAAACACTATTTATCTATCAGATCAAGGAGTACCCGAATATTTGCATAATCATGTAGACAAATATAGAAAGAAAACATCAGACGTTATTATTGATAAATTACAAAAGGAGAGCTTATGACCATGCCTTGATGTTGGAGGCATCCTTTGGTGAAAATATGAGTCCTTCACCCAGCTCAAAAGAATTCCTTCTCCTGTTCACTTAAGCTTAATCACGATGCTAGCATGCATAGGGATGAGAGTTCATACGAGTCTGATAATGATCAACCAAGATCTAAACTTGGGGGAATGGGGGATGTGAATTTATAGCAAAGATAAGGAGGTTGAGAGCCCATGAAAGGAGGAGGAAGGCCCAATTTCTAAGGGATGATCCCCCATGGATGAGATCATGGCTCTATAATGAGAGAGCTCGACCTTATCATTTGTGTTAAACAACCAACTCACCGCCCTTGAGCTTCTAGAGGTCGAAGCTTCTCCTCCATTTGAGGAAGCAATGCTAAGAAGGGGATCAGGAGGGTTTTCCAAGAAATTAGGGCATTGACAGTGCTGGGACAGAATTGGGAAAATGACATCAACGTGGTCATGGCACCAGGAAGGGCGCTGACCCAGGAAATTAGGAATTTGACCAAGTTTCTTCAGTATTCTTCTTTGGATATTCAAGGGCATATGTTATCATATTTCTTGATAATGGAAATATTTCTTAGGATTCGTCACGAGGAATTTTAGGATCGAGGACGAGAAAATGAGCATGGTGAAAAATTACTATGTAACATATGCCCCCTAAAGCATGAAGGCAGAACGTGGAGTGATGGATGAAATTCTTTATGAACCAAGGCAAATAACACATACCACCTTCGAAGAACCTCCCAAATCAAACATTTACAATATATGACATCTCTTGTATAAATGTGCCTAACCACATAATGTTGTACTAGACATCAAATGACACATGAGCCCACGGTATGGACGTAGCCATCTGTCTAAAAGAGACCATAGAAATGGATCTGCGGTATGGACGCAACCATCCAAATAGATTGGATCATGTATACAATCATTATTACTCAATAACTCCATGTAGCCTAGACCAAAAATTAGATGTGACCCAGCTTCTTCACCACGATCTCAATCAACCCAATGTACGAATCTAGCCATGTGAATAAATGTGTTGGTGTCGAACATGGTAGAAACCACTTGATTACTGGCCAATGATGAAAACCGTTAACAGGAATGAGAGAGACCACCAGTAATGATGATGGACATCAAGTTACAACATCACAATCTACAAGTCTGAATAGATGTGTTGAAGTCGAACACTTGCAGAATTATTTGATCAAAGGAAAATGATGTGAACCTCTCGTCGAACACGAAGAAATTTCCATTGAGGCATGCAAGCTCCAAGGTACTGAACATAAGTTTCTAAATCACCTTCCCGGATAATGAGCTGAAGTCGATAGTAAGAATTTTTCAAAGGAGGGCCATAAGGATTCCCACATCATCGACACGAAACAACATATATATTAAGATGATAGGAGTGATTCAAGATTGTAATAGAGGAGGTCAAATATGTAGAAGATGTTGACAAAAAATACTTCTCTTGAACATATTGGCGAAATGACTCCAGACGGTTGCAACATTTGAATCAAATAGGATCAGAGGCCATGTTGACTAAATTGGTAATCAGATAAGAGGTAAAATAATTTCACAAACCCATGGAGGAAAAGTGAAGAATGTAGGATGTCCCCAACCTGACACGAACTGCAGATAAGTGTCATGTTCAAGAGTGATAAGCTGCCCACAATACACATAGGATTTTCACTTTCAATTTCCCCCCATTATTTCTAACAAGTATCTGTTTATTTTTTATAGCTAAAGTGAAGAGGATAGCATATGCTGAGCATGTAAGTTCATTCTTCAAATGAATCCATCCTAGTAAGTTTAACAAGCCCTAGGAAGGAGGAACTCAGTCTCATCATGGTGACAAGTCTTTCGTCGTTTAGTCTTTAACAAGTCCAACGAAAGTTAAACTCAGTAACTTTTCACATTTAGGGAGTTTCAAAAGAAACAAAAAGAAAACTCCATCTTGTCCCTTTTCGTAAGTCGTCTCTCGAATCCAAAAAGGTAGAAAACTATGTCCGAGAGAACCTCTTGACCATGTTCGATCAAGGTATTCCTTTTTTGTAAATAGTAAACTAAACCTATATATTTTATTAGTTATTTGATTTTTTCTCTGGAGGATAATGCAAGTTTATGTTTTCCTAGAATTGATCTAGGATTTTAATATTATTATATTATTGAGGGGTAGATGAGCCAAAAATATATATAATGGAGACCTCTCATTGTAACGATCAGTGAACAATTGAGAAATTAACTTTTGGTGCTAGCACTATGTAATTTTTCTACTAGATCTAATGGATCTTTTGGTGATTGACCTTGGTGAGGAAGTCTTCTACATAAGTGATGTTCTCTTCTATTGTTGATATTTTTTTGGAAAATGATTGTGAAAAAATAAATTTGGTTATATTGTACCATTTTACTTGTCTTTAATATTTATAGTGAAATACATGAATGTATGTCTCTTTGTGTATGGTTTTATGCACTTGTAATTCATTTTTTTTAAATAAAAAACCTATATTGGATTTATTTACACTAGTAAATTCATATTAACAAAGAACAATAAGGAGAAAACACATAATTCTTGTATTTGGCAACGTTATTAAGCCTCCCATAAAACCTAACTAAAAAACCCTAGAACCATTATAAAATGTAGGAATTGGTACCACCTTTTAGCCACCATAAAATTATGTAATAAACTCCTCTGTTTCTGTTAAACTATATTTGAAAATTATTATTATCTAGATCATACTTCAAATTCATCTAAAACAGTCCAAAAAAGAAATTGTATCTTAATGTAGACTGAAATTTCCAATAAATAAACTTGCCTTTTTTAGCCATAAGAAAATTCTTACAACGGATTAAAGGTATAAGAAAAATCTTATAAAAAAATTTAGATAGGCTCAAAGATCTTCTTTTATTTCAACAACGCATATTTGAAAATTACAGCATGTATTCTATACTTAAATCTACCCATGAGTGTGAAAATTTCACTGATTAATGCATCTAATTGGATGTGAATTTATGTCTTATAAATCTACAATCGTTAACAGTCTAGTCCCTTAAGTCAGATTTATAGCAAGTATTTGAACCCTCTAGTATCCATGTCATATTTCGGGACTTAGGGAAGTTAGGGAATCCCCCTTAATATTGGTATTATACTACCCTAAAGTGGTGGGATAAATTGGTCAGGTGAACCATGATAGTGGTAACTCTTCCAAATTACAATTGGATATCATTGTGTGAATACTTTGCTCAAGGGGTGATAGTTCAAGTTGTAACATAGACAATTACCTATATTTTGGATTGTTAGGATCTTGGCCATGCATGAAAGATACAGTTAAAGAAGAGAACTTATGGAACTGTATAGTGGATGTTACTTCGTATGAGTTGATCCTAGCTTCTTTGACTTCACTAATAATCTCTAGTGGTAATTCCAAAGGAAAAAAATGAATTTTCCGTGAGTTAGAGAAAATGGTGGGTTATGGAGGCATGAAGTGGGTCAATCCCTCGAAATGAATGTCAAGGATAATGAATTGGAACTAAATATATAGAGTGTGAGCTATGCCCTTCCTACAGGAGTTTTGTATTCCCCATTCCTCCAGTCACTAATGATGTGGAGTTCCTGACCAAGCACAAGTTATCCATTACATTCCCAGTGGCCTTAAACTGGATTGGAGTCATATTTTCTTCCATATTGAATGATTTTGTGTTTTGTGTGTCCTCACATATGTACATGTGTGGGTGCAACACTCTCTCATACACACACTAAGTCACTCGGTTCAACAAATCTTAACGTTGAAATTCAAAATTAATCAAACCTAAAACCATAACAAATTTGTTCATTTAAATTTGTTGGAAAATTCAAATTAAACACAAACATCAACTTGAAAATAATATTCAAATGGATTAAGCAAAGTTTAATCCTATTTAAAATTTGTTTCTAATAAGAAAGAAATAATAATAATAATAATAATAATAATAATAATAATAATATATATATATATATATATATATATATATATATATATATATATATATATATATATATATATATATATATATATATATATATATATCAATTTAAAGCCTCATAGGGAGTACAGTTCATATATATATATATGTTTTGAATAATTATAATTATAATTTATATAATTTATTTATTCATTAATATATAAATTTTAATATATTTATAAAATTAAGTTATAAAGGTTAATAATTTGAATTATAATATATAATTGATATTAAAATTGTTTAAAACTTTTATTACATTATGAATTTTATGTTATATAATAAAAATACAATTGCACAAGTGATGTTCTACAACCCAATATATGAGGGAGATGTTATCACATAACATTATATTAAACAAATTTAAAAAACATATATAGGCTAATTAAGAAAAAATAAAGAATAATATTGAATTAATTAAATGTTTTAACAAAAAACACATACACAATAATATTATTGATCTCGAAAAGAAATAAAACATAGATACTATTCAAGAAAACAATAAGTGTATAGAGTTAGTATAGAAAAGGAGGATCAATGTTGATATCATCATTTAAGGTATGTTTGTTCTTCAAAAAAATTTAAACTATATACTATGTAATCTATAGTGATGAAATAAAATAATTTGTTTATAAATTCTCTATGGGTTCACATTGGGATATCAAACTCACCAAGCCATCAAGCTTATCATCACCTCATTCCTCATTCCACTTAGCTTTGAGGGCATTACACAAAAAATATTAGATTTTATGTGTAATGTAAACAATCATATAAGATTATTTTGCAAAATGTGTGTGAATGTGTGAAATGTTCCATTTACGTGGAACACTTACAAAATTAAATTGTTGTATGAGGTAAAATTTATCCAAGTAAAAATTAATAAGTATTTCAGATATATAAATTGTGTAAATTAATATTATAGTTAAAATGTTTTTTTGAAGTAAATTTTATCCAAGTGAAAATTAATAAGTATTTGAGATATATAAATTAATTAAATTGATATCATAGTTAAAATAGTTTGTGTAAGGTAAATTTTATTCAAATAAAAAAACAGTAAGTTTTTTTGATATATAAATTAAGTTGATATCATAGTTGAAATCCTTTTGTGTGAGATAAACTTTATCTAAATAAAATTTAATAAATACTTCAAATATTAAAGCAAAAACACACACACATGTTGGCAATATGATGCTGAGTGTTGTCCTTGATGGCAACCCACTTGATAAAGATGATGGCAACCTACTTGATGAAGATGAATTGTGTCTTGATGAACTTGCTAAATGATGTAAATCTGATGTATATACAATGAGTACAGAAGGTAATGATGGAAGGAATGTTAGTATGTGCTAGAACATGATGAAAAGAGTATGTCTCAAGGCATACGCGGATTTTTCTAGACAAATTAGCGTATGCACGCGAGAAATAACGTGCCAAGTCGCGTATGGGAAAAAGCGCTCATAAAGTGAAAAACCAGGGGTAACCACCATGGTATTGACCCATTGTATTGAGTAATGATTCGTCTATGTGACCCCGTCCAGGAATACCATCGGAAGTAATGTAGTTTTGGCTCATGGTGTTGAAAAAGGGTAAACCTATATAAAGAGAATAAATTCATTGCGAAAATCATGAGCATGAGTGCAAGATGTCTGAGCTTGAATGAATACTTCTCTCTGAAGTATATCTGAATGGAAAGGGTTACAGTTGAATGATAGATCTGAATGCATGATGCACCAATGAAGAATATGATGAAGAAGGGTATCTAGATCTGAAATATATTTGTATTTGCTAGATCTGTTTATGGAATGCTTAGATCTGAGATGAGGCGAACATCTGTCTGAAGTAAAGGGTAAAATCTGTGTGATGTATCTGTTCTGAAGAATTGCAATGACCTAAATGTCTGAAGAACCATACGCTAGTTTTCCACAGAGGAAGCGCATATATACGTGGGTTCACTGAAGAGAAAGCGCGTATGGGCAAAGAAATTAGTTCTATAATATGTACAGAAGTATACGCGGGTTTCTATGGTCGAAGGCGCGTATATACGCAGGATCAGTGAAAGGAAAGCGCGTATGCAAAACTAGGGTTTGCTGAAGTCTGTGGTAAGAAATGTCTGATCTGTTCTGATGGTTTACTGATATCTGTAAGTGAGTTATATGTATCAGTTTGATGTATGATTGAGATTAAATGTATGGAGTGGGTCCAGTCTGAAAATATGATGAAACGTGGCCTGCAAGTTGTGCTCTATTGAAGTTGTTGGATCCAGTGTGAAAATTGATGAAACGTGGTCCATAGAGGTGCTGAGGGTTGTAGCCTTCAGTCAGGGGGTTGTAGCTCCCTTCCAGGTGAGGTTGGTAAACTAGATCAGGGGGTCGTAGCTCCCTTCCAGGAGAGGCTGGTAAACGAGAGCAGGGGGTCGGTGCTCCCTTCCAGGAGAGGCTGGTAAAACGAGCGCAGGTGGGTGCCTGCGTGCTGGTAGGAATCTGTGCCAGAACATTGTTGTAAGATGTTTTCTCTATAATAAAATATTGAAGGCTGAGACAACGGCAGCGGTGGTTTTCTCCCGACTTGGGTTTCCACCTAAAATCCTGGTGTTCATGTGTGATGCTTATGTGTGATGATTTATTCTGTTGTTACTGCACATGTTTACTGTTAACTAAACATCAGAAGAATGAATGTTGCATAGATCTAAGTAAAGATTTAATTGCATAATAATATCTCTGTGTATACGTGAGTTTAATGAAGGAGATCCGCGTGTATACGCTAGTTGGCTTCCGCAAAGTAGCGTATGGGTTTTGAAGTAAAGAAAAGTAAAAATATTTGAGTATGCCTTAAATACTGATTCACCCCCCCCTCTCAGTATTTTTCCCAACAACACACACATATATATATGAAACATTTTGGTCCAAGGTAAAACCAAATGTTTAATGAAAATAATATTTTAAATGTTGAAAGCTATGTACCTAACAAATCAGAAGGTGGTGACCATAGTGAGCCACCTAATTCTAGTGTTCGTGCTCTGGCAACAATTTCCTTGTTTGGTGAGGACTAATGTTGAAGGGTCACAACTGATTGGTGTTGGTCATCTTCCCACGTGGCGGTTCTCGTGATCTAGTTTGGACAAGTATGGGAATTACTCTAGAAGGATTACAATGACGTATGGTGTTATAGCCAGTGTTTGGTGTTGGTCGAGTGTTTTTGGTTTCGTAATGATGATGTTTTTTATGGCTCCCAAATGCAACATGTCTCCTCCTATGCTAGTTTTGAGAGCATTCTTTGGCCGCTCGTCTACCAATTTGAGAATGTAATGTTTCTTGGATTTTATGTGTTTATCTTGTGGAAAGCTTGTAAGCCCGACTAGGCAGTGATTATGTAAATCTTAGTATGTTAGTAGCTAGTTTTTTTTGGGTCTATGCGCAAGAGGTGGAGTTCTTTTGTTGGAATTCCCTCAACGTTTAGCCATGTATCTTTATTTCTGTGACTAATACAAAGATTTGAAATTTACAAAAGAAGAAAATAATATTTTAAATGAAAAATAACACTACAATAAATTATGTAAATAAATATTATGGTTAAAATGTGTTTATGTGAGGTAAATTTGATCAAAGTAAAAAATAATAATTATTTAAAATATAAAAATTTATTTTTTGCTTAATGATTTCATTGTCACTTATATTTACATCATTATTAGAAATATGAGATCATAATATGGGTGTATAATTTAATTGACCTCAAACTATTCAAATTTGTAAATTGTAATCCATTATAAGAAACAAGGAAAATAAATTAAGAATAACTTAAATGTAAAATAAAGTTACAATATTTTATTTGAACCATCCTATATCTATCTTAACCACGGACCACAGATCAATCAAAGGTCGAGAGGGATCAAATCTCTCGAGGTGTAAAAAACTCTTCAAGTTTTGCACTCAAAGAAGAATCTTTCACCTTGAAATATTTGATCTCTTTGATTTAGATTCGTGATTCATAGATTCATGGTTAAGATGGATCTAGACAAAAAACATTGCTTCTTTGCACATCCAATAGATGCACATACAATTTCAATAGAAAATAGAGAGTATAAAAGAAATTGAAAGGCAAAGGAGTCATGATTTGTCCTAGAGATTACAAGTTAACTCCGAGTATGTGGAATTGACTTTTGACAATTAAAAGATAAGCATCAAACTTTAGTTCATATGTCAGAAACCTCAATTGGCTGGCTCCTCTAATAGACCCCACTTCTATAAGTTTGATTTGATGGAGCTTCAAAGGTAGTCCTAGAAATTCCAAAATTGGAGGTCTAGTACAAAATAGCTAAGAAGACAATCTTTAGTTATGCGAGTGTTGTCAAGATACATCCCCTCTATGGACATAGGTGATCTCTCTAGCCCTAGAGTTGGTCTAGCAACAAGATATAATTTCTAACATAAGCTTTCTTAACTAATTCTTATTGTGCAAAGAGGAAAGAGACACAAATACCTTTTTCCAATTGTTATCCTTGGATCCGTTGATGGTGTCCATGATCCACGATCCTCGTAGGCCTGCTTCCTACTACTGATGGCTCACGAATACCTATGGATGATCGAGAGACAACATCAAACGTGATACAATATATAATAAATGTAAACACTAGTTATCTATCATATCAAGGAGTAGCAGAATATTTGCATAATCATGTAGACAAACATAGAAAGAAAACATCATATGTTATTATTGATAAATTACAAAAGGAGAGCTTACGACCAGGCCTTGATGTTGCAGGCGCCCTTCAGTGAAAATATGAGTCCTTCACCTAGCTCAAAATAATTCCTTCTCCCGTGCACTTAGGCTTAATCACGATGCTAGCATGCATAGGGATGAGAGTTCATACGAGTCTGAAAGTGATCAACCAAGCTCTAAACTTGGGGGAATGAGGGATGTGAATTTATAGCAAGGAGAAGGCGGTTGGGAGCCCATGAAAGCAGGAGGAAAGCCCACTTTTTAAGGGATCCCATGGATGAGATCAAGGCTCTATAATTAGAGAGCTTGACTTTATCATCTCTGTTCAACAACCAACTCACCGCCCTTAAGCTTCTAGAGGTCTAAGCTTCTCCTCCATTTGAGGAAGCAATGCCAGAAAGGGGATCGGGAGGGTTTTCCAAGAAATTAGGGTGGTGAGAGCGCTAGGAAAGAACTAGGAAAAGGACATCAGCACGGTCATGGCACCAGGAAGGGTGTTGACCCAGGAAACTAGAAATTTGACCAAGTTTCTTTAGTAGTCTTTCAAGGAAGTATTCTTTGGATATTCAAGGGGATATGTTAGCATATTTCTTGATAATGGAAATACTGCACAGGATTTGTCACTATGTAACAGATGCCCCCTAAAGCATGAAGGAAAAACATGGAGTGATGGCTGAAACGATTTATGAACCAAGGAAAATAACACATACGACCTTCGGAGAACCTGCCAAATCAAACATTTACAATATATGACATCTCTTGTATAAATGTGCCTAACCACATAATGTTGTACTAGACATCAAATGACACATGAGCCCATGGTATGGACGCAGCCATCCATCTAAAAGAGACCATAGAAATGAATCTGCGGTATGGAAGCAACCATCCGTATAGATAGGATCATGTATATAATCATGAATACTCAATAAGTCCACACAGCCTGGACCAAAAATCAGATGTGACCCAGGGTCTTCACCGCGATCTCAATCAACCCAGTGTACGAATCTAGACATGTGGATAAATGTGTTGGTGTTGAACATGGTAGAAACCACCTAATTACCGGCCAATGATGAAAACCGTTAACAGGAACGAGAGAGACCACCTATAATGACGATGGACCTCAAGGTAAAACATCATAATCTATAAGTGTGGACAGATGTGTTGAAGTTGAACACTTGCAGAATCATTCGATCGAAGGAAAATAATGTGAATCTGTCGTCGAACACAAATAACTTGCCATTGGGGCATGCAAGCTCCAAGGTACTGAACATAAGTTTCTAAATCACCTTCCCGGATAATGAGCTGAAGTCGACAGGAAGTGATTCATCAAAGGAGGGCCATAAGGATTCCCACATCATCAACATGAAACAACATATATATTAATATGATAGGAGTGTTTCGGGATAGTAACAGAGGAGGTCAGATATGCAGAAGATGTTTGATAAAAAAGACTTCTCTTGAACATATTAGTGACGCGACTCGGGAGGGTGGCAACATTTGAATCAAATAAGATCAGATTCCATGTTGAATAAATTGGTAATCAAATAAGAGGCAAATGAATTTCCCAAACCCTATGGTGGAAAAGTGAAGAATGTAGGATGTCCCCAACCCGACACAAACTGTAAAAGAGTGTCATGTTCAAGAGCGACAAGCTGCCCAAAATAAGCATAGGATGTTCACTTTCAATTTTCCCTCATTACTGCTAACGAGTATATGTTTATTTTTTATAGCCAAAGTGAAGAGGATAGCATATGCTGAGCATGTAAGTTCATTCTTCAAAAGAATCCATCCTAGTAATTTTAACAAGCCCTGGGAAGGAGGAACTCAGTCTCATCATCGTGATAAGTCTTTTGTCGTTTAATATTTAACGAGTCCAACGAAAGGTAAACTCGGTAAATTTTCACATTTAGGGAGTTTCAAAAGAAACAAAAAGAAAAATCCATCATGTCCATTTTCGTAAGTCATCTCTCGAATCCAAAAAGGTAGAAAACTATGTCTGAGAGAACCTCTTGACCATGTTCGATCAAGGTATTCCTTTTTCGTAAATAGTAAACCTCAGCCCGAAAAAGGGTTAAACGTATACTGAGATCAAGTCAATTCATTCACTTTAGCGAGTTCGAAATGACAAGCACTCGACAATATTTTCATTTTTTAAGAGTCAGAAAAGAACTGAAAGTTGACTCCAGGGGGTTAATTTTTCGTAAACGTTTAACAAGCCCTAAAAAGAGATAAATTTCAACTCGTTTTCATCATAAATGATTATCAGTAATGTGACAGTCCTGTACTACACATAAACAACAAACATTTGGACATCGAGGAAAAATAATAAAATATTGGCAAAAATTTTCAAAAATCTGTAAATAAACCAAAAAGAAAAACATTTTCACCTTTCCATTTTTAGAAGAGCATTTTGTCCATTTTCCCTCCGAATTTCAAATCCACGGTGTGGCTGATCCGAGACACGATTCGTCGATCTGTCTCCGCTAGGTAAGTGTTGAGATTGCAACAAGATGAGGAGCTTAGTGGAAAGAAGTCGCCTTCACTAAGTGGGCCCGCAGGCTATTTTTGGCGCAAAGTCTATTTTTAGACTATGTCTATTTTTAGACATATGGATCATGTTCTATGAGTTGCAGGATGCTATTTGTGGATGGTTGGTCAAGTCGGAAAAAATAGATGGACTTCTATTTTTAGACATACTGGGCGGAATCTACTTTTAGATTGCCAGTCTAAAAATAGATATGTCGAATATTATTAGCTCTTAATAATATTTGGACTCTAAAAATTATCTTATCCTCTTGGAGCACTTCGCTTGATGTCCGGATGTGGAACATGCACTTACGTAAGGAATTACGCTATTCCTAGGGCTTAGTGGAGCTATTGCATGGAGTGGCATCCCCATCTCATGTGACAAGTAGTTGCTTATGGGACAACAACCTAATGGAGCGTTCGTGAATTTAGTTGAGCTAGTTGTATCTAGTCTAACTGATTGATACAATTAGTGAGAGTGGTGTGAATTAATTATTAATTAATTCACTAATTATTAACTCATAAATCAACTAAAGAATACATGAATTAACTGCAGTGCATGGACAGTTTCAGTGGAGACCAGTGAAGAGGTAGGTGAAAGAGCAAGTGTGACTATCAGTTGTGACTATACTGGTGCATGAGATGTGCACACACATTGATGGAGAAGCCAATGAGGATTGCGCAGTACATAATGGTGGGATTTGAACCTTGATCTCATGCTTATCCATATTGGATTGCGCAGTAGAGGCTGCCTAAGAGGTGGAGCATATTGGAGCATGTGTTTTGTATGATCTAAGCTTGTGTAGTGTGTAACAATTGGAGATAGTGCTGAGAGCTTGTGAGGAGTTTGTACAATGATTGCTACATGATATATATCATTATAATATACAGATATTTGGGGGTTTTTAGCTTTAATCTTTCCCATAAATACTATGTTTATATGTGTGATTGTTTATGGTTTTAATGTGCGCATGCGATTGTTTATATTTCCGCAAATCGATGATCAATAGTAGAAGAGGTTATGTATTATGCATGAAGCTCAAATAGTGTGTGATCAGGATAATCTCGGTGAATAATTTAACAGTTATTCAAATTTCTACATGGTATCAGAGGGATATTGATCATTGGAGCAATTGCAAAGCATTGAAGCGGTTGAGTTTTTTGCTGGTGGAATTCAAATTTGCAGCAGTGTTTTCTTGGTGTCGAAGTTGAGATGTCTTTCAACGGATTGCGATTGGAGTATGCCCTTGAGGGCAGCTCGAATTATATTGCATGGAAGGATGTGACGGGGGCGTTGTTGATGAAAATGCTGAAGGAGTTCATAGATGTCAAGTCCCAAAGCCTACTTCTAGCGATGCTGCCGTAATTGAGGCTTGGAAAAAGAAGACAGCAAAGTGTCGAAGGATTCTGTTGGAGGGCGTGAAGGATCACATAGTGTCCAGCCTGCATGGTAATGCTTATCCATTCTTGATGTGGAAAGCCTTGACAGATTTATTCCAAAGCAAGAGCGACCAGAGGAAGTTGGTGCTCAAGGATAAACTCAGAAACATAAAGATGGAGAAAGGCGACAGTATGCCCAAGTACCTCACAAAGTTCACCCAATGCAGGGATGAGCTGGGAAGTGTGGGGGTGACTGTAGATGATGAGGACTTGGTGGGTTGGCTCTCCTTGGGCTTCCGAAGAGTTAGCATTCCTATCAGGACTCTGTCAATGGTCTGGAGAAATTGCAAGGATGGGAGCAACTTTGGTCGGATCTTGTGCAAGAGGAGATAAGGCGGAGTACCAAGGACAGATCGTCATCAAAGAACTCTGATGAAGAGAATTGCGCTTTGGCTACCAAAGAAAATAAGGGGAAGAGCAAGAAATCTTCTCATTCCGGTGCGAAAGGCAAGAAGCAGGACATGTCCAAGGTGAAGTGCTTTCATTGTCACCAACACGGACATTATGCCACAAATTGTCCGCAGAAGAAGAAAAATAAGCAGGCTGCTGGATCTGTAGCTGGAGAGGCCTTAGCCTCGCAGTTTGAGCTGGATTTTTCACTGATCGCATGCTTGGTGTCAAGTGTGGCGGGACCAGTACGGTTTCTGGACAGTGGTGTGTCTTTTCACATGACAGGAGATTGAGATTTGTTTACTGATCTGGATGAGAAAGATCTTGGAGTGCACATCGAGATGGGCGATGATGGTAGATACAGTGCGACCGGTATCGGTACCATTTCCTTTGAGAGGGAGTCCGGTAAACCCTTCGTATTGAAGGAAGTGATGCATGTTCCAGGATTGAAGAAGAATCTTATCTCTGTGGCGATGTTAGAAGACAAGGGATATGATGTTGTCTTTAGCGAAGGAAAGGATTTCCTGCGCAGTAAGGCAACTGGTGAGACCCGGAGGATAGGGGTTCGAGTTAAGAACCTTTATCAATTGCAGGTAGATGGTTGTGCAGCAATGGTAGGCAAGGCAGAAGGAGTGGTGAGCCGGGATGATGGCGAGTTGTGGCACCGAAGATTGGGCCACCTTCACCATGGAGCTTTGAAGATACTGCAGCAGATTTCTACTGGGCTTCCTAAGGGTACTCTTGCGCAGTCAGATCAGTGCAAGGGATGTACCTTGGGAAAATTTGTGAAAGCCACCTTTCACGAGAAGGATATTCATGCCACGACGATCCTTGAGAGAATTCACACAGACGTGTGTGGACCTTTCTCAGCAGCTTCGACAACAAAGCATAGGTATTATGTGATATTTGTTGATGATTTTTCTCGTAAGTGTTGGATCTTCTTCATGCAGAAGAAGAGCGAGACATACTCAAAGTTCTGTGAGTTCAAGGCACTGGTTGAGAAAGAATCGGGGAAGCAGGTGAAGGCTCTAAGGAGCGACAATGGTGGTGAATTCATCTCTGGCGAATTCAAGGACTTTTTCAGCGCAGAAGGAATTCGAAGAGAGCTCATAGCACCTCATAACCCACAACAGAATCCAAGGTCGAGCGAAAGAACATAACGATCAAGTGCCGTACGGCGATGCCGCATGATCGGGCCTACCCATTCACTGTGGGCAAGAGGCACGCACACGCAAGATATGTGCAAAACCATTGTCCTCACAGGATACTTGGCATGAGTACACCCGAGGAGGCATTTTCTAGTAAGAAGCTTGATATTTCCCATTTGAGGATTTTTGGTTCACCTGTTTACATTCATGTGACGAAGGATGCCAGGAAGAAGCTGGAGCCAACCATAGAGGTTGGGATATTTGTGGGGTACACTGATACGCCCCACAACTATTGTGTGTATTTTCCAAACAGTCGCAAGACTGTTGTGTGACGGGATATCAAATTTCAAGAGGAGAAAGCCATGAAGTGTTCGCTTGAGAGCGAGCCACACTTGCATGCAAATGAGGAGCTAGTTCCTATGAAGACCCTTCCCAGATGTGGATCAGCCACAAGAGGGAGGTTCATGGAGGGGAAGAGACCACTCATGCGCCGCTAACCATCGTAGGCTAAGCGCACATGCAGCCGAGCGACCGGCTCAAGATGCAGAGAAGGTAGGAGTACCCCAGACACAAATACAGACAAGAGACATTTACCGACTCTGGGATATCGGATACATGGCTCTGCGGGAGCAAGTGTATTGTGACAAAGCCATCCCTTCTTCGAGGAAGTCAGGAGGACTTTACGGGTAGATGCCATGGTGGAAGAGTAGATTCGATTGTCGAAACAATGCATGGGAGATTGTCCCAAGGCCGAAGGGGAAATCAGTGGTGGGTTTGAGATGGATCTACAAAGTGAAGCAGGCAGCTGATGGGAGTGTGGAGAAGTACAAGGCAATATTTGTTGCCCAAGGCTTTTCACAGATAGAGGGGATCGATTATGAGGAGACCTTTGCACATGTCGCAAGGTATTCTTCCATACGGACGATTCTTGCTCTCTCAGCACAGATGGGGTGGCACATTCATCAGATGGATGTGAAGACTGCGTTCCTCAACGGAGTCATTGAGGAGGAGGTGTACATAGAGCAGCCCGAAGGTTTCGAGATCTTCAACAGCGAGTCGCATGTGTGCAGGCTCAAGAGAGCGTTGTATGGGTTGAAACAAGCACCTCGTGCTTGGTACACACGGATAGACAGTTATTTCACCGGACTTGGATTCTCCAAGAGTGAGGCGGATTCGAACCTATACCAGATTGTGGTGGAGGGTAAGTTGCTGATCATTGTACTTTATGTAGATGATTTGATTTTGACAGGTGATGAGCTGTTGATACTCTCATGCAAGGAGGATCTTGCAAAAGAGTTTGAGATGAAGGACTTAGGCCTCCTTCATTATTTTCGTGATTAAATGGCACCAGTTGATGATCATGGTTTTCTGCAGGTGAAGGACTCCGGGAGATTGGGAGAAGTCTGGGCAACATGCATGGTTGTGTTCGTTGATACTTTTCCGTGGTTGGAGGAAGGAGGATGCTATCACAGAGGGAGTGGATGCCACCGTTTATCCACAGTTGGTGCACTTATGTATCTGGTCAATACACGACCCGGTTAATGAATAACGAAAATACCAACTTTCACAAGCTATGGTTAAGCCTACCAAGCTCTTTTGGAAGGCGGGTAAGCATGTATTGATATATCTCAGAGGCACATCGGGATATGGATTATGGTACAGACAGTCGGATGAGGTGAAGCTGCATGGCTTCACGGATGCAGATTGGGCAGGGAGCCCAACGGACAGAAAGAGCACATCTAGAGGGATTTTCAGTATCGGGTCAACAACAGTTTCTTGGTACAGCAGGAAGCAGAGATCCGTGGCACTCAGTTCAGCAGAGGCCGAGTATATGGCAGCGAGTTTACTGCATTTTCATCCTATATGGATGAGGGAAGATGAGGAAGATCCCGGTCGGGTTGTTCGGTTCACACTTAGATCCTACTGTGATATATTGTGATAATCAGAGTTGCATCAAACTCTCGGTTAATCCAGTATTTCATGATAGATCTAAACACATTGACATCCTGTATCATCATATCAGAGATTGTGTGCAGCGGAAGATCATGTTACTTCTATACATTCCCAATGCGAGGGATCGTGATAAGCCGGAGGAGTCTCGACGAAGTGCGCCACCAGAGCGAATTTAATAACACAGCAGGAGGGAAGAGGGGAAGGAGAAAGGTAGATAATCCTTATCTGATAGAGGGAGTGTTGAGATTGCAACAAGATGAGGAGCTTAGTGGAAAGTAGTCGCCTTCACTAAGTGGGCCCACAGGGTATTTTTGGCGCAAAGTCTATTTTTAGACTATGTTTATTTTTAGACATATAGATCATGTTCTATGAGTTGCATGATGCTATTTGTGGATGGTTGGTCAAGTTGGGAAAAATATATGGACTTCTATTTTTATACATACTGGGCGAAATCTATTTTTAGATTGCCAGTCTAGAAATAGATATGTCGAATATTATTAGCTCTTAATAATATTTGGACTCTAAACATTATCTTATCCTCTTGGAGCACTTCAGTTTGATGCCTGGATGTGGCACATGCAGCTGACAGAAGGAATTACGCTATTCCTAGGGTTTAGTGGAGCTATTTCATGGTTGACTTCAGTTAGAACTCATGTGACAGAGTTTGGTGGATTTGATGAGACAGTTAATGGAGTTGTGTTCAGTTTAACTTAGTTGAGCTAGTTGTATCTAGTCTAACTGATTGATACAATTAGTGAGAGTGGTGTGAATTAATTATTAATTAATTCACTAATTATTAACTCATAAATCAACTAATGAATACATCAGTTAACTGCAGTGCATGGACAGTTTCAGTGGAGACTAGTGGAGAGGTTAGGTGAAAGAGCAGTGTGACTATCAGTTGTGACTATACTGGTGCATGAGATGTGCACACATATTTATGGAGAAGCCAATGAGGATTACACAATACATACTGGTGGGATTTTAACCTTGATCTCATGCTTATCCATATTGGATTGCGTAGTAGAGGCTGGCTAACAGGTGGAGCAGATTGGAGCATGTGTTTTGTATGATCTGAGCTTGTGTAGTGTGTAACAATTGGAGATAGTGCTGAGAGCTTGTGAGGAGTTTGTACTACGATTGTTACATGATCTCTATCATTATAATATACAGATAGTTGGGGGTTTTCAGCTTTAAGCTTTCCCATAAATACTGTGTTTATATGTGTGATTGTTTATGGTTTTAATGTGCGCATGCGATTGTTTTAATTCCGCAAATTGATGATCAATAGTAGAAGAGGTTATGTATTATGCATGAAGCTCAAATAGTGTGTGATCAGGATAATCTCGGTGAATAAGTTATCTATTATTCAAATTTATACATGGTATCAGAGCGATATTGATCATTGGAGAAATTGCAAAACATTGAAGCGGTTGAGTTTTGTGCTGGTGGAATTCGAATTTGCAGTAGTGTTTTCTTGGTGTCAAAGTTGAGATGTATTTCAACAGATTGCAATTGGAGTATGCCCTTGAGGGCAGCTCGAATTATATTGCATGGAAGGATAGGATGGAGGCGGTGCTAGATGACATTGGGTTGAAGGAGTTCATAGATGCTGAAGTCCCAAAGCCTACTTCTAGTGATGCGTAATTGAGGCTTGGCAAAAGAAGGCAGCAAAGTGTCGAAGGATTGTTGGAGGGTGTGAAGGATCACATAGTGTCTAGCACATGGTAAGGCTTCTCCATTCTTGATGTGGAAAGCCTTGGCTGATTTATTCCAAAGCAAGAGCGACCGAGAGGAAGTTGCAGGCGCTCGGTCAATTCGAAGCATAAAGATGGAGCAAGGTGACGAGTATGCCCAAGTACCTCAAGAAGTTCACCCAATGCAGGGATGAGCTGGGAAGTGTGGGGGTGACTGTAGATGATGAGGACTTGGTGAGCTTGGCTCTCCTTGGGCTTCCGAAGAGTTGGCATTCCTATCAGGACTCTGTCAATAATCTAACACGTAAATACGTAAGAAAATTGTGAGGATTGCGCACAAAATAACACCCATTCAATTGTAACAGAATGAGCTATGAGTCCAATTTAACAACCAAATCTCTAATCCCAAGATCAATCACATTTGATAATAGTTCAATCACCGCACTATACTCGACAATATTTTTAGTTGTCCGACCCAAACAAATGCCTTGTAAATTGATCAAGTCGCCATCAGGAGAAAAGAGTGCCCATGCCGCGGAAGACATGTTCTGTGTGATCCAAAGACATCTGAAAACCAAGTGGGACACAAGGTAAGCAGAGGAAACATGTCTGCAAGGAAAACACTCACACCAAAAATCAACTCAAAGCACACTAATGAATAACACACTAATGTAAAATTTATCACACTTAAGATTAAGCATAGTATTTCTTCAGGTAGAGCCTATTATCACTCTAGTAATTTTCAAGTTGTGTGATTTTGGTTTTTAGCCAAAGAATTCTAGAGGTAACCGCAAACCTGCTTTTAAACTCTAGGATCTAGCCTTCCTAGGGTTCAGAGAGGGCTCTCTCTTTAAAGTTTAACTTTGTTTTAATTTCTGAATATTAGGCTAGTTATGAAAGTGTAGTTTTCATTTTGTTTTGTTAGATTTGGTGGGAAAAATCACTTGAAAGGATGGATAGTGGGAAATCTATTTGTCCATTGGGCTATGGAGTCAAAATCAAGCAAACAGGAATTGGATCAAGGGCAAAAAGGTCAAATGTCTTCAGGGCAAGATAGATAACCCTTGGAGATCTTAGAAAGTTGTTTTTGTGAGGTGGTATGATAGGGATAAAGGGAACTTAATAATCCTTAAATTCGGAAAAGGAAGTAGTAGGAAGAGGTCAAACGAGAGAGGGAGAAATTAAGGGTTCCCTACACTGGAAATTAGAGGAAAACATATAAACGATAACTAGTTAAAAACAGGGTGCTATTAACAAATCATGTAGTAATACTCCTAGTTATACATTCAGATTTAGCATAAACATAAATGGATGCATGTAACAAAGAAAGGAAACAATGACAAGTGAAGAAAATACTTCACTCAAAATAGCTCATCATAGGAATCCTGAAATATGATGCCAATTCGCTTTGATCCAGCCTGCTACTCGAAGTTTTGACACACAAAAGCTTTAAAGTCCAAGAAGAAATGACTATAACAATCTGTTGTGGCCAGCAACAACCCCCCTTCTTATTTAGTATTAGTAATAATACTAAATAAGTGGGGCCCCTTATTTTAAAAAATCCAAAACATTTATTGATGTTTTGTTTTCATTTTCGATAAAACTCACTATCATTGACTTAAAGAAATTTCTTTGGGAAAAGCTTTAAATAAACTTAAGTTTTATGATAGATTACAATAAAACCTTTCTTTGAATATCACATCCATCGCACGCGATCCAAAAAACTATTTATCGCAAATCGCATATCGCAGAAAATACATTAACAAATATTTTTCATATATTATATTTCGTGATATTGCGATTTCGCGATATTGCGATGTCGCGATATTACAATTTCGTGATGTTATTGATTGTGAATTATGAAAGTTGCGATTTGCGATGATATGAAAGTTGCGATTTGCGATGATTTGAAAGTTGCGGTTTGCGATGATTTCAATTTACGAAAGCTGCGATTTGTGACACTGCGATTTTGCGATATTGCAAAGCAAATCGCAGATCGCATTATCGCAGATTCTTTAAAGCTCGTTATACGAAGTAAATGTTTTCGTAATTCGAGACCCGTTATGCGCCTTAATGTCAAGTTAATGAATGGATTTCCAATGATTAATTAAAAGGATTTTGTTTTGATCGAAGGGTTATTTCATGATTGATTAATATATTTCATACGCCTTCAGCATTTAAAACTATCCCGTCACCTTTCTCATGTCATTATTCTCACTTAATTCGTAAAACTGCAGGCGCGAAGAACAGGAGACTATACAAAGAAATTTTCAGAGCATTATGGGAAAGAAAGAGAAAGCTCTGAGTTCTGAAAATAAAGAGATGGCATCCTTATACACGGACACTGCTTGCAACAAGGACGCTGGTATCACCACCTGGGAGGGTATGGTTAATTTACTTGAAGAAGAAAACCCAAGGGTAATGGATGTTTCAGCTACTTCTCATTCAAGTAATTCCTCTGAAGCATCTCTTACAAAACTGGCGTGTTCATTTTTGCACCGGATAGCAGCAAGACCAAGAATTCTTCCATATACAGATATGGTCAAATGGGTGCTGGATAGCACTGATATCACAGACAGACAGTTCAAAACTCCAGGTCAAGATCTCATCGGGTCATTCACTCCAGAAGATTTGAGGCTTATGTATCATTTGTCGGAGCCTCAGGAAACTTACAACAAACAATTTATGGAGAAATTTTCCAAGGAAAATGCCAATTTAGCAGAATGCACTAAGGAATGGTCCAGAAGAGATGAACCACTGAAGAAATATAAACACGGTATGTACAGTACCGGTTCACTCACTTCTCCATATTGTTTTGCTGCTGCTATGTTATGTAGGCTTTTTGGAAAGCCTGACATTAATAAGTTTTTTCCTGAATGGCTTCCCCTATTGAATGCTGCTGTTAACGCTACCATTGTGGATTGGGCCAAAATACTGTCTGATAATTTAGCCATTTCTATTTTCAATTACCAATCTAAACGGACTGTCTCTCAGAGGATTTATCCTCCTTTTTATCTATCTGCCTATGTTATGGATTCAATCTGCTTTGTTTCTAAGTTCCCTTTAATGGGTTGGCAATGGACAATTCAAGATCCCCTGCCCATCCATGTTTATCACAAAGAATTGTGGGAGTCAAAATTCATTCCTCATTTTTACAAGACTTTCCATGGCATAATGTTGCCTCTGTATAGAGTGTTGTATAATAAGGATGCCCCAAGGTTGTCTCCTGAAGCAGAAGTAGACATTCTCCCCGTCGCAAGATGGTTTGGAGAAGAAATGTTTACTTATGTGAGGGTTTTTGGGAGCTTTGTTTCTTCTCATGTTTTGCCCTTATATGTTCCGGATAAACTTATAACTTGGGAAATTGCATATCAAACCTGTGGAGACGGAGGTTTAACAAAAGAATTAAAGGATAAAAAGAAGGCCATATGGCCACAATTTCCTGTTTCCTGCGGAGCATTTTCATTATTTGATGTTGGTCACGCATTTAAGGAAGTTATCAATGTTACATGTTTAAAATTGTTTAAGTTTCCGAGAAGGCTATTTGATCTGCATGGTATTGTCAAGGATTTCACCACTGTTGTCAAAGTCAGAGTATTTTCTGGAGAAGAAGATCTTTTTGATGATATGTTTCAAGAAAAATGTTCTTTTAAAGACATTTTGAATTTAGCTCAAGTACGGTTCTCCCCAGAAGAATTTCAAGAGTTTAAAGTATATAGAGAAATAAGATTGACAACTATTCCTTTGGATAATTTGCGCTTGGAACCCGCAAGGGAACCAACTCCTAGTGTCAGTCTTAGTGGCAGCTCAGATTCAGAAAGGTCTAAGTCAAAGTTTGATAAAGAAATTTCTGAACATTCTAAAAAATATAATCAGGATAAAAGTGAAGGCTCGGTCAAGGATACAGCTCAATCAAAAGAGCTGTCACAACAACAGATTTCAACTACTCCACAGTTGAATCTCCCACCTCCTAATGTACAACAACCATCCATTAGCACTCAGTTAGATAAAGAATGGGAATCATTTAATGATTTGATTAATGTTGAAGGACAGAATATACAAACTCCTGTACAGACAGCAAAAGGTTTGATTACAGAAATAAGTGGCAATGTCACAGAAAAGGAACATATACCTATTACTCCCTCTGCCGAGCTTGTACTCAAAATAGAGGAAATTCCTCCTCTGGATATATTATACAGCCCGCAACATAAAGCAGTAGTAAGGAAGCAAAGAAAGAAGAGAAAATTAGAAAGTGCACTCTCTACTGATGTAGAACAATTGGATGTTTTATGGAAAGATCCTACTACAGATCCCACTGAAAATCTTACTAAATTATCTCAGATAACAGTAGCTTATGCCTCCGCGACTATTGACAAAGCATCTGAGGTAAGGCTGTTATTAAATGAAAAATAAGATCAGATACAGGTTCTGCAACAACAATTGCAACAAGAACATGCCAACAGTGAAGCACAGATGAAATTTGAAAAGTTACAGCGAGAGTTTCAACAAATGAAGATCAGGTATCAGAAAAGCTTAGCAGAAAAAGAGAAACAAATACAGATTATGCAAGAAACGCATAAAGATGACCCCAAGCTTACATAGTTTATCTCAGAGTCCATTTATTTGAATAATCAACTGCTGCAACAACAAGATATATTATGCCAGAAGATTTCACAGTGGAACTCTTTTTGTCAAGAAAGTGATAAAATCACTAATCATGTCGTAGAATTATGACATGATTATGATTTAAATAATGAAAGAGTTACTAATTATTTGGCATGGAAAAAGACAGAGGAAGGAAAAATAGTAGGAGCACCAATTATCAATGACAGCCATAAAGAAATACTCTTCAATTAATGGGATGCACAGATCAGAGAGGCAGAAAAAGCAACAGAGGAAGCAACTACAGCGGCGAGCAACATTACTGATTTTGTAAATGAGAATTTTCACAAGGTTAATTTAATTTTAGAAACCATTCCGGGATACCTACCACAAGGACAGCAATTGCAAACAGAGTGGAAACAGAAAGCGGAAGAGAAGGCAAAATCAATTCAAGGATTGACAAAATTAAACTGGGATTCTTACTGGACCTGTCTAGTAAAACCACACAGTCAATGCATTACTCTTAATTGCATCATTAATTCTGCTGAGAAGATCGCGCCAACACTTGCTGACTCTGTCTTTTCGGGACAATTGAAATCTGAAGTCGGCCAACCCCCTCTTCTCAAATCAATGATGGATGCTTGCAAATGCAAAGACCAAATTCACAAGTAGTTAGTTGTTAAATTTAGTTTTAGATTTAATGTTAGTTTTATTTTATTTTTTCCTATAAAAAGGACGGTCATTTAAACCAAATCCTAAATTTTTGTAATAAACTATAATTAGATTTAGTTAGTAGTATTTAAACCCTTCTCATGCATTTAGAGAAGGGTCCTGAAATTTGTCAAAAACTTGTCCTCAGAGCATGCACTTCTACACCCTTAGAGGAGGTTTTGATGAATGAATGGAACGAGATTTATTGATATCTGTGTCTAATATATGTTACTGATGTTGCATTTCTGTACTCTTAGTAGATGTTGGATTTAGAAGATATAAATCATTATTGCTTCTAGCTCATGAGTAGAACCAGTTATAAATGGTACTTTTATCTCTTAAATTTTTCTGCTTCTGTGTTAAAAGTGATATTTAAGTTCAATTATTTATATATTGATGCTTGAATGCTTCAGTTATCATTTGGCACTTTTGTACGGTGGTGACTATTTGTTTATGCTTAATGTATGAATAACTTATTATGCAATATGTTTTCCACAACTGTTTCATCTAACTTTTTATATGAAGTGGTTCATCTTTATTGAATTATTTTCTTATAGTAATTGAATAATATTTATTACCAGTTGTTATTCGAAATCATTTTAGATCGCATAAACAAGATTTTATCCCAGGTTTAGTTTAGAATTGGATATTTTTGTTTTAATTAGAATAAAATTTGCATATGATTAGATTAGAAATAGAATAAAAGAATTTCACTTAGGAATTTTTTTAGGAAATATCTATTCTCAACACACACACACACACATATTGGGAAACTGGTCCCATTATCCCCAGTCGGACCCACTACACCAAACGGAAAAGGAGCTGCTAACCAAGGTCTGGACCGGGTGGGTATCCCCCTTGTTGTAGACCCGATTTTTGGGGCTTAAACATATTTGGCGCTAGAAGGAGGGCCACGAACTATGAATGGAAAGTAAATCTAAATCTAAATACCATTCTGAGATTAAAACACCCTCACCATCTCCCCCGACTTCTCCATCGCACTCAGAAATTGTAAATTTAGAGCCAGAAGTCGCAAGAGCAATATACACTGCTACAAACCCTGACTTTTCAGAAGAATCTGCTATTGAACCTCCTGAAGTTGAATCTTTGATTCACAAACTTCAGCGATTTTCAATATCACCTCAAAGATCTGATAAATCTCAAGGCAGTGTAACTTCACAATATAATCCTACTCATCCTCTTACCAGATTACAGAGTGAAAAGCTTGGCATTTATCCAACTGAGTTACCTCTACCTACAAGGAAGAGAGCTAGGAAGTCACCTAAAGGGTCTGATAGTGAGACTCTTTCATCATCATCATCCATCTCGACCTCTTCACCGCGAAGTCAACCGTCCATCCCTCCACTTCAGTCCATTGTCCTTCACTCCACTAGAACTTCCACATCACCTTCTCAATCATCTGCAATTGTAATATCCTCACCTTCTTAATCAGAGATATCATCTTCAATACTTTCCTCTGTTAGTAGTTCAGCGATGGCCCAAATTCCATGGAATAATCCAGGGGCAGTCTTAATGCTTGCACCCTTGAGTCAGTTACCAGCCCATCCTGAAAAATGGCTGCCTAAGTTTAATCTTGAAGCAGGCATGTTAGCAGAAGAACATATAAACAATTTTATGCTGTCTATAAATCTCAATGGAGTTACTAATGAAGATGTTGTTGTCTGACTGTTTCCCTATACCTTACAAGGAGCAGCTGGATCATGGTATTTTTCATTACCATCTGGATCCATTACTACTTGGTATATCTTTCAAGATCAATTTTTGACTAAATTTGGTGATGAAAGGTCTACAACAACACTAATCAATGATCTATCTAATCTTAGAGCTGACTCAAAAGAGCTTGTCAAGGATTTTAATTCACGTTTCAATAAATTGTTAAACAAAATTCCTACTGCCTCCAAGCCTAGTGAAGAAGTGCGAAGTGAATGGTACATTTCTTCTCTACCATAAAACATAGGAATCTTCGTTGATAGGGCTAATAAAACAACTTTAGCAGACAATATGAAGGAAGCAATAGCAGTAGATAAACGTATTATAGCCTTGGAAAAGAAAAATGAAATAGAAGAACGAAAATCCAAGAAAGTCACTTTTAAGGAAGATCCTAAGAAAAAGCAATCAAAAGATCCATTTGATTTAGAAGGATTGCAAAAAGTTTTGAAAACCATGTCTAACGAAATGGTTGACATTAAGAAACATGTGGCAGAAACATCTTCTAAAAAATCTTTCAAGCCTTTTAGAAGAAATCCTTCAACTGATCCAAAGCCACCAAATGCCATTACTAATGCTGAATCAAAAGAAGAAGAAGAAGAAAATGCTACTGAAGAAACTACTAATGAAGAAGAAGTCGTAGAAGTACAAGGTATGTGGGATTTCATCCTCTCAGATGAGGAAGATCAAGAAACATTCCCGGTTAGCACTCGAAGTAGAAATCAACTTGATCCTCCCCAATCTACTCCTAAGTCAAAGAGCGCAAGCTCATTGACTAAAGATAAAGTTGCACCCAAGAAAACGACATCTAAAGCAATTCAAACCAGCCCAGTCCAGACAGATTCATCAACTCCATCGAGAACATTGATTGTTCCAGATGAGATGGAGTAAAATATCATAGAAGACATGAAGAAGACTAGGGCTAACATCACTTTTTATGAATTGAGCAAGTTAAAACATCAACAAAAGGTACTTTTGAAAGAATTACATGCTGTACCAGAAAAAACTTTTCCTGATCCTGTGATTTCTCAAGCTTCAAACAAGATGGGAAGACCTCCAGCTAATGCGATTAGTAAATTTGATCTAGAAAATATCGCTTTAATTGGAGGAAGGTCGAGATCTCATACTCCTCCATTTCTTCTTACTTATGAAGTTTTCAATAAAAATTTGCATAATTGTTTAGTGGATTTTGGAGCTTCATCTAATATTCTACCAAAATCAATATGTGCAAAGCTAAACATTCAACCACAAAAATATGTTGTGCGCATAGTTCAGCTTGATCGATCATAAGTTGAAGTAATTGGCGAATTAAATCAGGTTACCATAAGGCTGTCATAAAATCCAAAGGTATGTCAAGTCATTGATATTTTAGTTGCAAATATTCCAGAATTTTACGGCTTAATTCTTAGCAGAGATTGGTCAGAAAAACTTCATGGATATTTTTCAACTGATTCGTCGCATATGTGGCTTCCTTACAATGGTAAACCAAATCAGATAAAGGTTGAACGAGAAAAACATCAGAAATACATAGTAACAGAATTGGAAGGAGAAAATGAACCAGTTGCATACAGCAGTAATATTATTGGCAATTATTCAGTTGATTCTTTCTTAGGAAATTTCAATGCTCATACTTCACCTTATTTAGAACATTCTATTTTAGCCCAAATAGAAATTTTTTCTCAAACAGATACTTCTAAATGTATTAATTTTGTAGATACTCCTGTAAATAAATCTTTATTTTGGAAATTATTTTTTGATGGTTCTAAGTCTAATGAAGGAGCAGGAGCAGGATGCATTTTGGTTAGTCCAGAAGGAAACAAAATTATGCTAAGTTGCAGACTTGAATTCGATTGCACTAATAACACCGCAGAATACGTAGCTTTAGTCCAAGGACTATACAAAGCAATTGGATTATACATCAAATATTTACAAGTTTTCGGAGATTCGGAAATTGTAATTAAACAGGTACGCAATACTATACATTGTTTATCAGGTCATTTAAAGCATTATCTATCTTTAGTCCAAGATCTGACTGAACATTTTATAGCATTTAATATTTCATCAATTCCCAGAATTCAGAATGCTAGCTCAGACATCCTAGCTAATGTAGCTTCCAAGCTCATTCCTGCAGAAGACTTTAGTCCTGATCGATTTTCAATTTAATTAATATTTAGACCCTCGATTCCTGATAACGTTACCAATTGGAGGATTTTCAATGATGATCCTGATATTGTAAATTTTCTCACATCTGAAGGAGCTTGCACCAATCAGATAATTGATGAAGACCAACATGACAAACAATTGCTCCAAGATAGCACCAATAATGTTATGCCGAAATCAGTAGTCAAGTTAGAAGACCTTTATGATTTTAAAGATCGATTTAAAAGATCTACCAATTCAAAACTGCAAAGTTTGACTTTGAATTATGAATTAGTAAATCTAGGAACTGATGCCAAACCACAGAATATCAACCTGGGCCTTCGCCTAGCTCCTGAAGAAAAGTTAGCATACGTTCGTCTTTTGAAACAATATAAAAGTGTCTTTTCTTGGAACTACGATGAACTAAAAACTTATGACACTTCTATCATCCAACATACTATCCCAATGATCAATGATGAAAAACCTGTCCAACAAAAGTTGAGAAAGATCCACCCTAATCTAGAAAACCAAATCAAATCCGAACTCAATAAGTTATTGAAAGCCAAAATTATTTTTCCCGTTCGACATTCTAAATGGGTTTCCAATATGGTTCATGTTAGAAAGAAGAACGGAGACATTAGAATTTGTATTGACTTTCGAAATCTTAATAAAGCTTGCCAAAAAGATAATTTTCCTTTGCCTCCCATGGAGCAAATATTACAGGCAGTTGCAGGATCAAAATTAATGTCTTTCTTAGATGGTTTCTCTGGATATAATCAAGTATTATTCCATCCTGATGATCAATTAAAAACTACATTTAGAACCAAATGGGGCACTTATGCATATCAAAAGATGCCTTTTGGTCTGATCAATGCTGGTGCCACATTTCAGAGAGCTATAGACATTGCTTTCAAGGGATTAGTTAACAAATCAGTGGTAATTTACTTGGATGATATAATTGTATATTCCAAAAAATGAAGCAATCATCTTAGAGATTTGAAGCAGATCTTTCAACGTTGTCAAAGGCATGGAATTTCACTTAATCCGAAAAAGTCCTTTTTTGCATTAAGTGAAGGAAAACTTCTTGGATTCATAGTATCAAAATCTATAATTCATATTGATCCTGATAGAATCAAAGAATTTTCTGAAATATCTTTACCTCACAACAAAAAAGCTATGCAATCTTTTCTTGGCCAGATTAATTTTGTAAAAAGATTTGTGCCAGATTTTTCGAGAATTGTATCGCCCTTGCAAGAAATGATTAAAAAGAATGCAAACTTCAAATGGGGCAAAGATGAATATGAGTCATTCAATCTGATCAAACAAGCAATTATCAATGCTCCATCTTTAGCAACTCCAAATTTTTCCGATCCTTTTATTTTGTACACATTTGCCTCTGATAAATCTTATGCTGCGATACTCACTCAAGAAAATCAAGAAAAAGCAGAAGCTCCAATTGCCTTTTTTAGTTCAAATTTACAAGGAGCTGAATTGAATTATTCAGATGTGGAGAAACAAGATTATGCTGTTTTCAAAGCAATTAAATATTTCAGACCCTTTCTACTTAAAACCCATACAAAAATCATAGTGTCGTTTCCAGCGGTAAGAAATATTTTAGTCCAAAAATATGTGGGTGAGAAAAGAGCCAATTGGGTTACTGCCTTACAAGAATATGATGTTGAAATCAAACCAGCAAATATTGTAAGAGGTCAAGGTTTTTGCAAAATACTAGCTGGAGCATCGCTTATTTCTGAAAAACCATCTGAAGAGATACAAACATATGAGGTAAGCCTAAAAGATGTTCAATCATTATATGCTGATATCATATTTTATCTAAAGAATGGATATTCTCCTTCAAATCTCGATCACACCAAGAAAAGAGCTCTAAGGTTTAAGGCCAAACAATATCAGCTTGTAAATGATGTTCTTTTTAGAATTAATTATGATTCTGTTCTTCTTAGATGTCTGGAGAAATCTGAAGCTGAAAAAGTCTTGCAGGAACTTCATGATGGGCCAGCAGGTGGAAATTATGCTGGAGATGCTACTGCACATAAGATCCTCCGTGCAGGCTATTACTGGCCCACATTATTCAAAGATTCACATAACTATGTAAGGAAATGCCAAATTTGTCAAACTGCAGCTAGAAGACAAAAGAAACCATCATTACCATTACAACCAGTCAACATTGAAAAGCCTTTTGATCAATGGGGATTGGAAATAATAGGTGAGATCATTCATCACTCTTCTAAACAACATAGGTATATCATTACAACAACTGATTATTTTACGAAATGGGTAGAAGCAGTCCCTCTCAATACTGCTAACCTGAGCATATCATCGAGTTTATAGATCAGTTCATAATCACCAGGTTTGGTTTACCTTCTGCTTTAATGTTTGATAATGCATCATATTTTTCTGGTAATGATATGACTGAATTTGCACTCAAGAGAGGTTTCAAACTTAAATATTCTGCCAATTATTATCCACAAGGAAATGGGTTAGCTGAATCCACGAATAAAAATTTAATCAGAATCATTAAGCGAACCATTGATCAAAATCATAAAAATTGGCATAAATCTTTAATATATGCTTTATGGGCAGATTGAATAACGCAGAAGGCTTCTATTGGCACTTCTCCCTTTAATTTAGTTAATGGGAGAGAAGTGATTCTTCCAACTCATCTAAAAATCCCTTCTTTAGCCTTAGAACAATACATTGATGAAGAACCAACTTCTTCTTTACAATTAAGGCAGATGGAAATAATTAAGTTAGAAGAACAACGAGACAAAGCCAAAGTAACTCATGCTCATCATCAAGCATTAGTTAAAGCTTCTTTTGATTCAAACATGATAACCAGGAAGGATTTTCAGATAGGAGATTTAGTTCTGAAATGGGACAAGGCTCATGAGGAAAAAGGAAAACATACAAAATTTCAACGAATGTGGCTTGGTCCTTTCCAAATTGCAGAGATCATAGGTCAATCAACTTTTATATTATAGGATTTAACAGAGAAAAGAGAATCTTTACTTGTTAATGGACAGATCCTTAAAAAATATTTTCCATTGGAGATCATTCTTTTATTTTGTAGATTAGTTTTCTTTGTTTGTCATAATAAAACTAGTTGTTAATGGTTATATATGGAATTCACGAAAAAGATACAAGTTCTCTTTTTAGATTTTATTTCTTCACTTAATAAATAGAATTCTTTTTAGAATATTGATCATTATTATTCAAATATACAGTTAAAAGTTCTAAATCTAGAAATGATATTAGTTTCAACTTTGAAAATTTTGATGAAAACAACTTTTGGTGAGCGATAGTTTTATATTAGTCCAATGAAAGGTATCAATAAAAAAACGAAGATTCTCTGTAGAAAAGTTATTTTCCAAAAAACTCTATTATTGTCGTCCAGAGCTATCTTAAGGAAACAATGACTTCCTCCCCACTTAGGAAATTACAATGTTCAGGAAATAATCCAATGATACACTTTTAACTTAAAGAGTAAGAGGTCTCATCACGAGCCAACTTATCATGATCATAGATATTATAGCTTGCTGACTTTGCCAATACTGCATACCACAACAGGACAATGACTTAAGATTATTGCAATCAAAAGACAAGGGGTCTCATCACGAGCCAACTTGTTCAGCAAAGTTATAAATCAAGTGAATGACACTGTCATAAATTGGCTACCAAACCAAGACATTGTTCTTTAAGGATAAAAAGAAAATAAAAGCAATAAGTGTGAATATGGATTTCTTTCTGAAAATTGTATATTTTTCTAAGTAGGACACAGGATCATTGATGGGTAACAAGTAACCCTGTCGAGGCTATAAACGCTTGCTGGCAGCAGTGGCTATACCTACGACAAATGAGCATATTTAAAACTGATTTACAGAGAAGCCTTTCGTTTTTATCTTTAAAACCAAGTAATGACTGATGTAGATACAAGGACTAGCTTGAGGAAGTGAATAAGTCAAAGTTGATCATAGAAGATATGAAATATCATTTTTAGATTAAAGCATAATGTACTTTGTCTTTGTATAATAAAGTTTGATTTTCTAGAAAATTTTCTGTTTTGAAAAGTTTAGAAAATTTAAAAAGAAAAGCAGAGATAACTGGTTCTTCCAAGTGAATCGCCAATTGTTGTGGCCAGCAACAACCCCCCTTCTTATTTAGTATTAGTAATAATACTAAATAAGTGGGGACCCTTAGTTTAAAAAATCCAAAAAATTTATTGATGTTTTGTTTTCATTTTCGATAAAACTCACTATCATTGACTTAAAGAAATTTCTTTGGGAAAAGTTTTAAATAAACTTAAGTTTATTATAGATTACAATAAAACCTTTCTTTGAATATCACATCCATCGCACGCGATCCAAAAAACTATTTATCGCAAATCGCATATCGCAGAAAATACATTAACAGATATTTTTCATATATTATATTTTGCGATATTGCGATTTCGTGATATTGCGATGTTGCGATATTACAATTTCGCGATGTTACTGATTGTGAATTATGAAAGTTGCGATTTGCGATGATATGAAAGTTGCGATTTGCGATGATTTGAAAGTTGCGGTTTGCGATGATTTCAATTTACGAAATTTGCGATTTGCGACACTGCGATTTTGCGATATTGAAAAGAAAATCGAAGATCGCATTATCGCAGATTCTTTAAAGCTTGTTATACGAAGTAAATATTTTCGTAAATCGAGACCTGTTATGCACCTTAATGTCAATTTAATGAATGGATTTCCAATGATTAATGAAAATGATTTTGTTTTGATCGAAGGGTTATTTCACGATTGATTAATATATTTCATACGCCTTTAGCATTTAAAACTATCCCGTCACCTTTCTCGTGTCATTATTCTCACTTAATTCGTAAAACTGCAAGCGCGAAGAACATGAGACTATACAAAGCAATTTTCAGAGCATTATGGGAAAGAAAGAGAAAGCTCCGAGTTCTGAAAATAAAGAGATGGCTTCCTTATACGCGGACACTGCTTGCAACAAGGACGCTGGTATCACCACCTGGGAGGGTATGTTTAATTTACTTGAAGAAGAAAACCCAAGGGTAATGGATGTTTCAGCTACCGCTGGTTCAAGTAATTCCTATGAAGCATCTCTTACAAAATTGGCTTGTTCATTTTTGCACCGGATAGCAGCAAGACCAAGAATTCTTCCATATACATATATGGTCAAATGGGTGCTGGATAGCACTGATATCACAGACAGATAGTTCAAAACTCCAGGTCAAGAGCTCATCGGGTCATTCACTCCAGAAGATTTGAGGCTTATGTATCATTTGCCGGAGCCTCAGGCAACTTACAACAAACAATTTATGGAGAAATTTGCCAAGGAAAATGCCAATTTAGCAGAATGCACTAAGGAATGGTCCAGAAGAGATGAACCACTGAAGAAAGATAAACACGGTATGTACAGTACCGGTTCACTCACTTTTCCATATTGTTTTGTTGCTGCTATGTTATGTAGGCTTTTTGGAAAGCCTGACATTAATAAGTTTTTGCCTGAATGGCTTCCCCTATTGAATGCTGCTGTTAATGCTACCATTGTGGACTGGGCCAAAATACTGTCTGATAATTTAGCCACTGCTATTTTCAATTATCGGTCTAAACAGACCGTCTCTCAGAGGATTTATCCTCCTTTTTATCTATCTACCTATGTTATGGATTCAATCTGCTTTGTTTCTAAGTTCCCTTTAATGGGTTGGCAATGGAAAATTCAGGATCCCCTGCCCATCCATTTTTATCACAAAGAATTGTGGGAGTCAAAATTCATTCCTCATTTTTATAAGATTTGCCATGGCATAATGTTGCCTCTGTATAGAGTGTTGTATAATAAGGATGCCCCAAGGTTGTCTCCTGAAGCAGAAGTAGACATTCTCCCCGTCGCAAGATGGTTTGGAGAAGAACTGTTTACTTATGTGAGGGTTTTTGGGAGCTTTGTTTCTCCTCATGTTTTGCCCTTATATGTTCGGGATAAACTTATAACTCGGGAAATTGCATATCAAACCTGTGGAGATGGAGGTTTAACAAAAGAATTAAAGGATAAAAATAAGGCCACCTGGCCACAATTTCCTGTTTCCTGCGGAGCATTTTCATTATTTGATGTTGGTCACGCATTTAAGGAAGTTAGCAATGTTACATGTTTAAAATTGTTTAAGTTTCCGAGAAGGCTATTTGATCCGCATGGTATTGTCAAGGATTTCACCACTGTTGTCAAAGTTAGAGTATTTTCTGGAGAAGAAGATCTTTTTGATGATATGTTTCAAGAAAAATGTTCATTTAAAGACATTTTGAATTTAACTCAAGCACGGTTCTCCCCAGAAGAATTTCAAGAGTTTAAAGTATATAGAGAAAGAAGATTGACAATTATTCCTTTGGATAATTTGCGCTTGGAACCCGCAAGGGAACCAACTCCTAGTGTCAATCTCAGTGGCAGCTCAGATTTAGAAAGGTCTAAGTCAAAGTCTGATAAAGAAATTTCTGAACATTCTAAAAAATCTAATCAGGATAAAAGTGAAGGCTTAGTCAAGGATACAACTCAATCAAAAGAGCTGTCACAACAACAGATTTCAACTACTCCACAGTTGAATCTCCCACCTCTTAATGTACAGCAACCATCCATCAACACTCAGTTAGATAAAGAATAGGAATCATTTAATGATTTGATTAATGTTGAAGGACAGAATATACAAACTCCTGTACAGACAGCAAAAGGTTTGATTACAGAAATAAGTGGCAATGTCACAGAAAAGGAACATATACCTATTACTCCCTCTGCCGAGCTTGTATTTAAAATAGAGGAAATTCCTCCTCTGGATATATTCTACAGCCCGCAACATAAAGCAGTAGTAAGGAAGCAAATAAAGAAGAGAAAATTAGAAAGTGCACTCTCTACTGATGCAGAACAATTGGATGTTTTATGGAAAGATCCTACTATAGATCCCACTGAAAATCTTACTAAATTATCTCAGATAACAGGAGCTTATGCCTCCGCGACTATTGACAAAGCATCTAAGGTAAGGCTGTTATTAAATGAAAAAGAATATTAGATACAGGTTCTGCAACAGCAATTGCAACAAGCACATGCCAACAATGAAGCACGGATGAAATTTGAAAAGTTACAGCAAGAGTTTCAGCAAATGAAGATCGGGTATCAGAAAAGCTTGGCAAAAAAAGAGAAACAAATACAGATTATGCAAGAAACGCATAAAGATGACCCCAAGCTTACAGAGTTTATCTCAGAGTCCATTTCTTTGAATAATCAACTGCTGCAACAACAAGATATATTATGCCAGAAGATTTCACAGTGGAACTCTTTTTGTCAAGAAAGTGATAAAATCACTAATCATGTCGTAGAATTACGACATGATTATGATTTAACTAATGAAAGAGTTACTAATTATTTGGCATGGAAAAAGACAGAGGAAGGAAAAAGAGTAGGAGCACCAATTATCAACAATAGCCATAAAGAAATACTCTTCAATAAATGGGATGCACAGATCAGAGAGGCAGAAAAAGCAGCAGAGGAAGCAGCTACAGCGGCGAGCAACATTACTGATTGTGTAAATGAGAATTTGCACAAGGTTAATTTAATTTCAGAAACCATTCCGAGATACCTACCACAAGCACAGAAATTGTAAACAGAGTGGAAACAGAAAGCGGAAGAGAAGGAAAAATAAATTCAAGGATTGACAAAATTAAACTGGGATTCTTACTAGACCTGTCTAGTAAAACCACACAGTCAATGTAGTACTCTTAATTGCATCATTAATTCTGCTGAGAAGATCGCGCCAACACTTGCTGACTCTGTCTTTTTGGGACAATTGAAATCTGAAGTCGGCCAACCCCATCTTCTCAAATCAATGTTGGATGCTTGCAAATGCAAAGACCAAATTCACAAGTAGTTAGTTGTTAAATTTAGTTTTAGATTTAGTGTTAGTTTTACTTTATTTTTGCCTAGAAAAAGGACGGTCATTTAAACCGAATCCTAAATTTTTGTAATAAACTATAATTAGATTTAGTTAGTAGTATTTAAACCCTTCTCATGCATTTAGAGAAGGGTCCTGAAATTTTTCAAAAACTTGTCCCCAGAACATGCACTTCTGCACCCTCAGAGGAGGTTTTGATGAATGAATGGAACGAGATTTATTGATATCTGTCTAATATCTGCTACTGATGTTGCATTTCTGTACTCTTAGTAGATGTTTGATTTAGAAGATATAAATCATTATTGCTTCTAGCTCATGAGTAGAACTAGTTATAAATGGTACTTTTATCTCTTAATTTTTTCTGCTTCTATGTTAAAAGTGATATTTATGTTCAATTATTTATATATTGATGCTTGAATGCTTCAATTATCATTTGGCACTTTTGTACGGTGGTGACTATTTGTTTATGATTAATGTATGAATAACTTATTATGTGATATGTTTTCCACAATTGTTTCATCTAACTTTTTATATGAAGTGGTTCATCTTTATTGAATTCTTTTCTTATAGCAATTGAATAATATTTATTACCAGTTGTTATTCAAAATCATTTTAGATCGCATAAACAAGATTTTATCCCGGGTTTAGTTTAGAATTAGATATTTTTGTTTTAATTAGAATACAATTTGCATATGATTAGATTAGAAATAGAATAAAAACATTTCACTTAGGAAATTTTTTAGGAAATATCTATTCTCAACACACACACACATATTGGGAAATTGGTCCCATTATCCCCAGTCAGACCCACTACACCAAACGGAAAAGGAGCTGCTAACTAAGGTCCGGACCGGGTGGGTATCCCCCTTGTTGTAGACTCGATTTTCGGGGCTTCAATACAATCCCAACAATTTTATTCCACCCAAAATACTTCTAAAGATGAAGTATTTATACAATTTTTTTTACAAAATATCCTAGAAAACTTCTAGGAATTATCTTAGGAAAATAAAATATCTTTACAATAAAAATAGAGATAGCTGCTTAACAAATCAGCAAGCTGTCCTATTTTATCCATAAGAAATACAAACAGTTTTGAGGATAAAGCAGGTGGATGCCTTGGTGTCCTCTTTGCTGGCCTTTAGATATTTTCTGAATTTGATCTGCCTTGTCTGATACTCTTTATTCACTGATACTCTTTAACCCTTAGTCAAAAATTGTTTACTGCTGTAAATAAAATCCGTTTTGACTGTAATTTAGAAAACAACTTTATTTCTTCTTTTCACCTGCTTGTCTTTTATCCTTCATAACAAATCAATGAGTGACTGCCAATCCTCATTTTTAGGAATTTGAATATTCGTTAATTTCCTAAAATTCGCATCAGCTTCTGTATATCTAGCAAAGGTTGGCTTGATAACAAACAAGTGTTTGATCTCATACTGTAAGTAAAATAAATCTTCAAAACTCTTCAGTAACACTTTTCCTGTTGGGATGCCTTGACCTGTTGGCTTATTTACCTGTTCCTTGGAAAATTCTCTTATCTTCTTATCATAGTCATTTTGAGGCATCAATTTATCATTAATAACCATGATATCAGGAAGTCCTTTTTGCCTTAAACTTGTGAACTTAACCATGAACCTGGTTATGGCAGTATTCATGCCTTCACACTTTTCTTCAAGTTGCCTCATCAAATTTCTCTTTGTTGTGACTTTCCTAATTTCTAGGATAGTTGTTGTTATGTCTATTATTTTGAGCTCTTCTAACTCATGTCTATTTTTTCTATTAAGGAAATTGATTAGCCTCACAACTTGCTTTGGTTTGTCAGCTAAATTAGTTTGAGTCTTTTGAATTTCTGCTTGGGATGCTAATAATAATTCTCTTTTCTCAAAAATTACCTGAATTGAAGGCCATACATCATGGATGTCTTCAATGATATTATTCCAAAGGTGATTTTTGATGTATGATATCTGATCCCTCAAATTTAATTCTTTTTGCAACTTTTTAAACTCTTCACTCAATCTGTTGGCATTTTGTTCATGTATCTTAGCATTTACCTGAGCTGATTTATTTGACTTTTCAAAAATTTCAACCATTTTTGTCAATTTGTTAATCTCATTTGTCTTTAAAGACATCTCTTCCATTGCTTTCACTATCTTACTAGCCTCATCAATAGGTTGTACTGTTGTTGTAGAAGATTCAGTGGTTGATGTTGTGGAAGAAGTCACTGGAACTGCAGTAGCCAGTGGTTCTTTGGGTGCCAAATTTTCTCCTAAAGTTGAAGGCACTGCTGCAGTGATAACTGGAATGACTGTAGGAATCACTCGTTCTTTCACTATCTCCTTTTCTTGGAAAATTTTTTCCATGTATTACCATTTCCTTAACTTGGGCTGTCAACTTAAGAATTAAACTCATAATTTCATCTTTTTCATTCTGTTCCTGTATGAATTCCTTTGTTTGAGGATGTTCACTTTGAGGAAGCTTGAGTTGTTTCCTCTAGGCTGCTATATCCTCATTTTTCTTTTTCACCATTGCTTCTGCTGCTTTGGTATTATTAGGATCATATCCTACTTGTAAAACTAATTCTTCTAAGGCTTTTATCCTTAGATCCTTGGCATACAATGAAGCTCTGTCCATCTTCATTTGATCTTGCATGTTGGAGATGGTATTTTGGAGCTTTTGAGCACTCATAAATTTTGTTGTAACTGTGGAATACAACATCCCTGAGCTTTGCCTGTGAAACTCTATTTGATATAATTCATGGATACTGTATGTAGCTACTTCTAGATCAACTTTTTTATAGTCAGCAAATTTCTTTGGAACTAATACTGTGGGCTGCAATACTGATATAATCAATTTTTTACTTGAGTAATCAAATGCTGATAGGAATCTGTTTTGATTACCTGGCTTTTGTTTCAAGAACTGAGAATAGATTTTGTTGGGTGTGGAGCCTGATTATCTTATTTACTTTGTATCACAGCATTGGACCCCTGTACCTTAAAAGGGGCGGCAACGCCGCCCGTAATTAATCGCTGTCGTGGGGGGTCCAGGGGGGTGGCAGCGCTTTTCGGAGCCCCCCCCCTGGTGGGGGTTTTCGGGGGCAGCGCCCCCGAAGCTAAAAATAGATGTAAAATTGCCTTGTAAAAGTATAGTAACTTCTAGTCAATCTGGGCCATTCATTAGGCAAATGATCTGACGGTAGAAGTTATGTTTAGATTAGGGTTTTTTGCCCTAGAAGGCAACCCCTTGCTTTTATGAGGGTACTGTATTGTGGCTGTGTATTGGATGTGTATTATTGGAGTGAGAAACAGAGAGAGAGACTGTGAGAGAGAACAGAGGATATTACAGCGGATCTACTGTAGGTTTTGTCTCTTCATTTTTGCTGGATAATAGAAAGGAAGGACTGGTTGTTTGGGGTGGACGTAGCCCAAACTGGGTGAACCACGTATATCTGTGTCTCTCTAGTTTTATGTGTTTTGTGTGCTTTTATTTTCCGCATATTTTATGTGTTGCATTGCTCTATAATATTTAATTTTCTAACAACTGGTATCAGAGCCGAAGGTCTATTTGGCTGATAAACTCGCAGGAAAGAAGGGTTCCTTGTTTGAGTGGGAGAAATGGCGGAAGATGGTAAGTTTAGGGTCAATAAATTTAACGGCCAAAACTTCCCGCTGTGGAAGATGCAGATGGAAGATTATCTGTATCAAAAAGATCTGTACCTACCATTGAGTGGAAAAACAAAGAATTCGGTGACCATGACAGACGCGGAATGGAACATTCTCGATAGAAAGGCACTCAGAACAGTACGGTTGTGTCTTGCAGCGTCTGTCGCCTTCAATATTTCGAAGGAAACAACAACAGAGGGTTTGATGCAGACGTTGGCGAAACTATATGAAAAACCCTCGGCCTCAAACAAGGTATTTCTTATGAAACAAATATTTAATATGAAGACATCGGAAGGTGGATCTATTGCAGACCATTCAAATGAATTTAATACAGTTACTAGTCAGTTAAGTTCTATAGGGGTAAACTTTGATGATGAAGTTAGAGCTCTGTTATTCTTGTGCTCATTGCCAGAGAGTTGGAATGGTTTAGTAATGGCCATTAGTAACTCTGTCTCTGGATATAGTACTTTAAAGTTTGATGATGTTGTTGGTGTTATCCTTAGCGAGGAAATGCGATGGAAAAGCTCCGGTGATACATCAGGTAATGCTTTGAGTGTAGAGTCTAGGGGAAGAAGAATGGAAAGAGGAAAGAGCTCGGGATATCGCAGTAAATCAAGGAAAGGAAGATCCAAGTCCAGATCAGGAATAGTGTGCTGGAATTGTGGAAAGAAAGGACACCTAAAGAAAGACTATAGGTCTCGGAAGGGAAAAGAAGGAGACACACAGCAAGAAAACAATCATGAAGCAAATGTGACAGGTGATGTGTTACAAGATGATTTGATTCTTTCTTTCAAAAATGTTACTGATTCTTGGGTTGTAGATTCATGGACTTCATTCCATGCCACACCTGATAAGAAATATTTTCATGACTATGTTCAAGGAGATTTTGGACAAGTTCGTTTGGGTGATGATAAACCCTGTAAAATTGTTGGAATGGGTAAATTTCTTGTAAAACAACGGAATGGAAACCAATGGCTACTAAAGGAGGTAAGGCATGTTCCAGATTTGAAGAAAAATCTGATTTCAACAGGGCAGTTAGGCAGTGAAGGTTGTGTGACAACTTTCACAGATAAAACTTGGAAGGTCACCAAAGGAGTGCTGGTAATAGCAAAGGCGAAAAGGTTGGTACATTGTATTTATGCAATGGTATTTCTAACTCTGTTAATGCTTTAACTTCCAAAGGAGCAGATGCAGCATTATGGCATCATAGGCTCAGACACATGAGTGAGAAGGGGATGAAAATTCTTCACTCAAGAAATTTGTTGCCAGGTTTGAAGAATGTTGATTTGGATTTCTGTGAAAATTGCATTTATGGAAAACAAAAGAGAGTCAGATTTCTCAGAGTTGGGAAAGAAAAGAAGAGCGAAAAAATGGAGCTTGTGCATACAGATGTATGGGGACCTGCTTAGGTATCATCTCTCGGTGGCTCTCGCTATTATGTTACGTTTATTGATGATGCAACTAGAAAAACTTGGATTTATTGTATTCAAAATAAATCTGATGTATTTGATACTTTCAAGAAATGGAAAGCTTTGGTTGAGATTGAGACGGGAAAGAAGTTGAAGTGTCTCAGATCAGACAATGGAGGTGAATATTGTAGCAAAGAGTTTGATAGGTACTGTTCAGAGCATGGAATTCGTAGAGAGAAGACAGTTCCAAGAACACCACAAGAAAATGGTGTGTCAGAAAGGATGAACAGAACAATCATGGAGTGTGCAAGGTGCATGAGATTGCATGCGGGATTTCCTTTACAATTTTGGGCAGATGCTGTAGATACTGTTGTTTATCTAATAAACAGAGGGCCTTCAAGTTCCTTGGATGGTGGTATTCCAGAGGAAGCATGGACAAGTAAAAAGGTAAACTATTCTTTTTTAAAGCCTTTTGGTTGTGAGGCCTTTGTCCATATTAATAAAGAAAACAGAACAAAGCTTGAGGAAAAATCAAAGAAATGTACCTTTATTGGATATGGTGCTAATGATTTTGGTTATCGCTTATATGATTATGAAAATCACAAAATCATTAGGAGTAGAGATGTAATATTCAATGAAAAGGTCTTTTATAAGAATCAGATGCAGGAAAAGAAACAGGAAAAAGAAAGAAAGGAATACACAGTTCTTGATGAGATAACTGAAAAAGTAAAGGTGCCAAAAAATAATAATAATCAACAACCACAGCAGCAACAACCACCACAACAACAATAGGCACCTCAAACACCTGAAAGTGGTGTTAGAAGATCTACCAGGATAAGTAGACCCCCTGAACGATACTCTCCTTCATTATATTATTTATTGCTGACTGATTCTGGTGAACCTGAATGTTATGAAGAAGCAATGCAGGTTGAAAGCAGGAAGAAGTGGGAGCTAGCCATGGAAGAAGAGATGGACTCCTTAATGCATAACCGGACTTGGGACTTAGTCAGGTTGCCTGCAGGTAAAACTACATTGCAGAATAAATGGGTTTACAGGCTGAAGGAAGAAGATGGAGGAAAACAGAGGTACAAAGCTAGACTTGTGGTGAAGGGATTTGCACAGAAAAAAGGTATTGATTTTGATGAAATATTTTCTCCTGTTGTTAAGATGAATTCAATCAGAACTATCTTAAGTCTTGTAGCAGCGGAAGATTTACATCTTGAATAGTTAGATGTAAAGAAAACATTTCTCCATGGAGATTTGGAGGAAGAGATATACATGCAGCAACCAGAAGGATATGAGGTAAAAGGGAAAGAAAAATTGGTGTGCAGGTTAAAGAAGAGCTTGTATGGCTTAAAACAGGCTCCAAGGCAGTGGTATCTAAAATTTGACAAGTTTATGTCTGAACAAGATTATACTAGATGTCACTCTGATCATTGTGTTTATCTAAAAAGGAAAAATGATGGCAGCTATATTATATTGTTATTGTATGTAGATGACATGCTTGTTGCGGGGTCTAACATGCAGGAAATAAATGTGCTCAAAAGAAAATTGGCAAATTCATTTGCAATGAAGGATTTGGGAGCTGCAAAACAAATCCTTGGTATGAGGATAACTAGATACAGGAAAAATCGCAAATTAACACTGTCTCAGAATGAGTACATAAAAAAGGTGTTGAAAAGATTTAATATGCAGAATGCAAAACCAGTTAGTACACCTTTTGCTAGCCATTTCAAACTTAGTAAGGAGATGTGCCCCAAGACCCAAGAAGAAATGGACTATATGTCTAAAGTTCCATATGCATCAGCAGTTGGAAGCTTAATGTATGCAATGGTTTGCACAAGGCCTGATATTGCACATGTAGTGGGAGTTGTAGGAAGGTACATGAACTATCCAGGAAAAGAACATTCAATGGTAGTGAAATGGATTCTCATATATTTGAGAGGAACCACAAATCAAGCATTATGCTTTGGTGGCTCAAAAATTTCTCTACAGGGATATGTTGATGCGGATATGGCGGTGATATACATAACAGGAGGAGCACTACAGGATATGTATTTACTGTAGGTGGAACAACTGTCAGTTGGGTTTCAAAAAACCAAAGTGTTGTTGCACTTTCAACAACGGAAGCTGAGTATGTTACTGCTACAGAGGCTAGTAAAGAAATGATTTGGTTACAAAGGTTTATGGATGAATTGGGTAAGAAGCATGATATGGGCACACTATACAGTGATAGCCAAACTGCTATTCATCTTGCAAAGAACTCAGCATTTCATTCTAGGACTAAACACATACATCTCAAGTACCATTTCATACGGTTAGTATTGGAAGATGGAGAGTTGAAGCTGGAAAAGATACACACTAGCCAGAATCCTGCAGATATGCTAACAAAAGTTGTAACCAGGGAGAAACTGAGAACATGCTCAGTTTCAATTGGTCTTCAAGGATGACGATGAAGATGAGAAACAGCCAGGTCCAAAGAGGAGTCATTGTCCAGCAAATGAAGCAGCGATGGAGTTGCTACAATCGGTCTCCAAGTGGGAGATTGTTGGGTGTGGAGCCTGATTATCTTGTTTACTTTGTATCACAGCATTGGACCCCTGTACCTTAAAAGGGGCGGCAACGCCACCGTGGTGTCGCGCTCCGTGGGGGGTCCCGGGGGGGGCAGCCGAGCGCTTTTGATTTGACGGGGGTTTTCGGGGGCAGCGCCCCCGAAGCTAAAAACGGATGTAAAATTGCCTTGTAAAAGTATAGTAATTTCTAGTCAATCTGGGCCGTTCATTAGGCAAATGATCTGACGGTAGAAGTTATGTTTAGATTAGGGTTTTTTCCCTAGAAGGCAACCCCCTTGTATATATGAGGGTATTGTATTGCGGCTATGTATTATGTGTGTATTCTCGGAGCGAGAAACAGAGAGGGAGAGGCTGTGAGAGAGGACGAGAGGATATTACAACGGATGCAACATCAGAGTTTTGTCTCTTCATTTTCTTTGAATAATAGAAAGGAAGGGCGGATTTGTTCGGGGTGGACGTAGCCCAAACTGGGTGAACCACGTATATCTGTGTCTCTCTAGTTTTATGTGTTTTGTGTGCTTTTATTTTCCGCATATTTTATGTGTTGCATTGCTCTGTAATATTTAATTTTCTAACAAATTTCAATTTTGATTTCCTCATTATTCAGTTTAATTTGCTTATGTTTCTCCTTAATATCCAACTCTTTTTCCTGAGCTGCCTATGAGGAAGAAGCTTCCATGCTTTGTTGTCTTTCCATCAACTATGTATCTTCATTATTGTTTTCTTCATTCTGATTTGGCTCATTGATAATTACAGTAGCTACATTTGCCTCTGGAAAATATGTGTTGGTATTTAAAGGCTCTGTTTCTTCAACATATATTGTCACTTTTCCTTTACCTGTTGTATCTAATTTAGGCCTTTTGTTATAAATGATCTTGAACTTTGTTTATATTGTAGTTTCTGCCACATAGGCTCCTTCTTCTCTTATTCTTTTAGTGGACTTCTTTGGCTGATTTGCAGTCTCTAAGGTATGACTAGTATTACCTTTGTTCACTACATCTATTAAGGTGTTTTCAGTCCATTCAATATTATTGGAAAAATTTTCTATTTGTGGTTTAGCTTCATGAATAAAAGGTGTTAATTTGCATTTGACCCTTAGCTTGCTCAAGATCCCTTGTGGATCATAGTTCCAAGGGAAACTCTATTCAAATTTGTATTCCAATAACTGATTTGCTGCATCTTTTTCTGCATCCCTGTGATTGCATATGAAAGGCCCAATTTGATTTTTAAGTTTGAAATGGGTCTTCTTCTTAGCTACCATGAAATTTATTGAATCAAAGTTTAGGATCTACCTGATATACTCCAAGGCAAAGATCCTCATTGAAGGATGTTTGGGTAACTTGTAAGGTAACAAGTTTGACCTAAAGACTATGATTTCAATATATTTCCCATACAAATACCAGTCACCAACCTTACTGTGCTCTGATAACTACAATATCTTCTTCATTTCCTCATTTATTCTAGGCTGCTCTGTTTTGGTCAACATGGAGATCACTAGATGTAAAAATAACTCTGAAAACTCTGAATAACTGAAATCTGTACATTCTTTTCTGAGAAATGATGTCCAAAAAATGACAGATAGAGGATTTTCCTCTATGTCAGGTTTTTGAAGAGTGATTGGAAAATTATCTGATTGGAAGTATAGGAACATATGGAAAAGGTAGGAGGTATATCTAAACACTCCCTCTATTTTCAAATTTTTCAATTGATAATGAATACTATCTGTTGGGAAAAATACTGAGAGGGGAGGGGGGGGGGGGTGAATCAGTTTTTAGATCTGACTGAATACTTATTAATTTTTATTTCTCTAAAACCCATATGCTACTTTATTGAATCCAACTCGCGTATACACGCAGATATCCTTAAGAAAACTTGTGTATTACCAGAGATCTTATTATGCATGTAATTCTTTACTTAAATCAGTGCATCAGGTGTTTAGTAAGCAGTAAGCCTGTGCAGTAAGAACAGAGTAAATCATCACACATAAGCAACACACATGAATACCAGGATTTAAGGTGGAAACCTAATTCGGGAGAAAACCACCAATGTTGTCATCTCTGTCTTCAATCTTTATTATTTAGAAAACCTTTTACAACATAGTACTGATGCATACTCATATCAGTACGCATGCTTCTACCTACAGAAGGCTGCAACCTTCTCTCGTTTTCCAGCTACAACTGGAAGGGAGCTCCAACCCCCTGAACTCGTTTACCAGCCTCTCCTAGAAGGGAGCTTCGACCCCCTGAATTCAACACCAGCTTCTACTGGCTGAAAGCTTCTACTTCCATACTAAAGGCGTCAACCTTCAGACCCACTGCAGACCACGTTTCATCAATTTTCATACTGGATCAAACAGCTTCAACACAACCCTTTACATAACATCAACAAACATACTTTGCCCAATACTTCAAATAGAACAGTGAGACCACTGTAACCAGAATATCAGAAATAACCCAGACTTCAGAATAGATATGCAGATACAAACTCAACCCTGATCTTTCATTAATTCAAATAGCATATGCTACTTTGATTTACTGAAGCCGCGTACATATGCGCTTTCCTGCACACCAACCCACGTATACTTATATGTATTTTATTCTTCAGAAAACCCTATACACGTTTTTCATTAAGAGAACCCACGTATACACGCGCTTTTGCCGAGACAAACTAGCGTATAAATCTATAAATGGAAAACTTTGCAAAAAAGCTCAGATCTATAAACTTACCCAAATTTCTTCATTATCTTCAGCAGACTTTGCGCCAGATCTTCACCATTTCTTCTTCTGCAGATTATCTTAGAGATTCATCATCATCAGATCTAGAGATCTTGAACCATCCTCAGATCCATGGGTGCATCATTGATTCAGATCTATCAATTAAGAATAGATTTCATCCATGCAGATATTCCTTAGAGATATTTATTCATCAACAACCCTTCCTCATGCACACCTTGCACTATGATCTTCTTCTCCTTAAATAGATTTAGCTTTTACCAATACCATGAGCCAAAACCACACAACTTCCGATGGTATTCATGGATGGAATCAAATAAACCATATAGCGCTCAATACTGTGTGCCAAAACCATGGTAATGCCCCTTGGTATTATAAATTTGGAGCGCAAAATGGCATACGCTACTTGGGACGTACTTATCCACGTGCATACGCGACTTGGCTTTTACAAACTCGCGTATACATTGTGACATATCTTATTCATCATTACTCTGGCACTTACTGGAATTTCTTGCTTCGTTACTTTTGAACTGCTCTGTAGATACATCAGATTTACATCATTAACAAATAGGTTGCTATCCAAAGACAACTCATCAATGACAACTTCATCAAGTAGGTTGCCATCAAGGACAACACATTACATCATATTGCCAACAATCTCCCCCTTTAGACTTGATGGCAACCATGATGGTGTTTGGTCACCACAACAGATAGATACATTGATTATAACCATTATTCAAACACCATGATACTCTCCCCCTTTGACATCAAGGGCAAAGGGCGGATCAAAACCAAAACAAGGTTTTTCTTCTCTTGTAGAAAGAAGAGCTCTGAAGATCTGATGTGCACTAAAGTTACCATGCTCCCCCTGAGTTCATGCTAAATCTTCAAACATATTTTTCAATGAAGTATATGACCTTTCCTATCACCAAGGACTCATACTTACATCAATGATCCAACCAAGTGGATTTACATATGTGACTCAAGTACCCAACCAAGTGGGTTTACAAGAAATGAAGAAGTCCTTACATGACTTAATATTACAATTTTACATCATAGGTCTTAACATGACCTTTTCATCAAATTACATAAATGACTTATACAATGAAGACCAAAGAATCTCAAACATGAGATCAGATCACAACACATAATGAGAATGCCAACAATGCATCCTTTCCACAAGACCAATGCTCCCCCTTAGCCTGTGCATCCTGAACACTTTCAACAGCAAATCATCAAGGCATCTTTATCAAGAAACATCAGAGAATAAAACAGAATTATGAGAAATGGAACACCACCAGAGATACCAAACAGCACTGCAGCAGTGCTGAAGAATGTTGAACCAGAATTTTGTCAACAAATACCCATATGCGGTTTTCTGTGTATAAATTCGCGTGTATATGCGACTGTCCTTCATGAAATCCGTGTATTCAATTTAATCTTATAAATTTAAGCAAATCTGATCCTCTGCATGGCAGAGACTACTCCAAGCTTCTGTCTGAGATATTCGAATGCTTCCTTGGGTAAAGGTTTCGTAAATATATCAGCAACTTGTTCTTTGGAAGGAACATACTCCAATTTCACCTTTTGTTCAAGCACTTGTTCACGTAAGAAGTGATACTTGATGGGAATGTGCTTGGTCTTGGAATGCATAATAGGATTCTTTGAGATACTGATGGCACTTGTATTATCACACATAATGGAAATAGGAAGTGAACATTTGATTTGAATGTCTTGTAAGGTTTGCATCATCCAAAGAAGTTGAGTGCAACATGATGCGGCAGCCACATATTCTGCTTCTGCTGTAGATAAGGCAATAGAGTTTTGTTTCTTGCTGAACCAAGATACTAACCGGGGCCCCATATAGAATGCACCACCACTAGTGCTTTTCCGATCATCAACATTTCCAGCCCAATCTGCATCAGTGTAAGCATGAAGAGTAAGATCAGCATTCTTTGGATACCATAGTCCAAAGTCTTGAGTTCCTTGTAGATATTTGAATATTCTTTTGACAGCCTGGAGGTGAGACTCTTTTGGATTAGCTTGGAATCGTCCAACAATCCCAACTGCATGCACAATGTCTGGTCTTGTCCCAGTGAGATACAATAGACTTCCTATCATAGATATATATTCTGGTTGATTCACCGTGGGGGAGTCATCATTAGAACTGAGATTACATCTGGTTACCATTGGTGTACTTACAGGTTTGCAATCTTCCATGCCATACTTCTTCAGAATTTGCTTAAGATATTTTGCTTGTGATAAGAATATGCCATTTGTTGCTTGTTGCACTTGCAAGCCAAGAAATAATGTTAGTTCCCCAAGTAAAGACATTTCAAATTCTTGTTGCATAACAGAAGAAAATTTCTGACTCATAGATTCTTCATTACTTCCAAAAATGATATCATCAACATATACAACCACAATCAATAGTTTATCATTTTCGGTTTTTGTGTATAAATTGCTATCAGCAGACCCCTTTGAGAATCCTTGTTGATGAAGATATTTGTCAAGACGATAATACCATGCCCTTGGAGCTTGTTTGAGACCATATAGAGCCTTTTTAAGTCTACAAACAAGTTTTTCATCATTTCCCAAAATGAATCCTTCTGGTTGTTCTATATACACTTCTTCTTCTAGATCACCATTGAGAAAAGCAGATTTAACATCCATTTGATAAACTTTGATTTGTTGGAAGCTTGAAAAAGCAAGAAAAATTCTTATGGCTTCAAGTCTAGCTACAGGAGCAAAAGTTTCTTCAAATTCTATACCTTCTTGTTGAGCATACCCCTTGCAAACACGTCTAGCTTTATTTCTTATAACATCCCCATTCTCATTTAACTTGTTTTTGAATATCCATTTAGTTCCAATGTCATTTTTATCATGAGGTCTTGGTACTAATTCCCAAGTGTGATTCTTTTCAATTTGATCAAGCTCTTCATTCATGGCTTGAATCCAACATTCATCTTTTCTAGCTTGATTGACATTGTGTGGTTCAATAGTAGATAGAAATGCCAGATAGCTAGAAGATCCCACAAGAGTCCTTCTTGTTTGTACACCTGATCCCTTGTCTCCCAAAATTTGAGATTCTGGATGATTCTTTTGAACATATCTGGATGGAGCTTTTTCAGATAAATCATCTTCGGGTTCTTCATTGGGTTCACTGTCTATATCATTTCTATTTTATGTAGAAGGATATACGTCATCATCGTCTTCATCTGTTGTTTATTTTTCTTCTTTTGGAGCTGCAGGAGACTCATCAATACATTCAACAATCTTCCGAAGTCTTTTATTGTAACATTTATATGCTCTACTCCTAGAGGAGTAACCAAGAAGTATTCCTTCATTTGCTCTAGGTTCAAACTTGCTAAGTTTTTCATCATTATTTTTGATAAATCATTTGCTTCCAAAAAATCTAAAATGCTTCACAGTGGGAGGATTACCATACCAGAGTTCATATGGCGTTTTATCACTATTTACACGAACATGTGCCTTGTTAAGAATATTTACCGCTGTATGTGCTGCTTCTCCCCAAAAAGTGTCAGGTGTTCCGGAATCATCAAGCATAGCTCTAGCCATTTGTTGAACTATTCTATTCATTCTCTCTGCTACGCCATTTTGTTGTGTAGTGCCAGCTATAGAAAACTGTCTTTTTATGCCATGTTGTTCACAAAATTCAAGGAATTCATCTGATGTATATTCTCCTCCTTGGTCAGATCTAAGAAACTTGATTTTTAGATCTAATTCATTTTCAACCAGTGCTTTGAAGATCTGAAATTTCTCAAATGCTTCATCTTTGTGTTTAATCAACCCAATCCAACACATTCTAGAGAAATCATCAATAAATAAGATATAGTATTGTTCACCACATGGTGAATTTTTCTTCACAGGTCCACATATGTCAGTATGAATGAGTTCAAGAGGCTTACTTGATGATCCTTCCTTGGCATTAAATTTCACTCTGGTCTGCTTACCAAGTTGGCAAGATTTGCATATGATACTTTCAGGTAGAGTAATATTGGGAAGATCACGAACAGCTTTAAGTCTGCTTGATTTGTTGATTTGAGAGAAGCTCAGATGCCCCAACCTTCTATGCCATAGCTAGTTTTCTGAAGATTTACTCAAGTAACATTGTTCTTTGCAGTTCTTCAATACATACAGGTTGCTTGGAGTTCTGTTTCCTTTTATAATTGTTTTACCTGTATCAAGATCACGTACCACACATTCTTTTGAACTAAAGACAACTTCAGTTCCTTGATCACACATTTGACTTACACTCAATAGGTTATGCTTTAATCCATCCACATACATGACATTATTGGCTTTCACTTTTTCTTTTAGAAAAACAGACCCTTTTCCCTTAATGACAGCAGGAGTATCATTTCCAAATGTAACATTATTTTCCTTTTCTAGAGTACTATATGCAAGAAGTTTGTTTTTGTCACCTGTCATGTGTTTAGAGCATCCACTATCAATGTACCATTGATTTTCTTCACCTTCTGCAAATAAAGCTATGCCACAATTTTCAACCTGTAATTCCTTCTTTTTCCACACTTTGGAGCTTGAAGGAAAATGTTCTTTTGGCTGGACTTTGCTCCTACATTCAGATTCTTCATGGCCAAATTTATTGCAATAAGCACATTCAACTTCATTTTGAAGAGGAGAAAAGTTGTTATAGGTATTCTTCTTCGTTCAAATATCAATCCTTTTCTTTCTTGCTTCTCTTGTCATGATGGTTTTATATGCAACACATTGAACAGCTTTATGACCAAAATTGTGACATGAGAAACATTGTCCATTGAAGTAGAAATTTCTACGATCATGAAATCTTCTATTTGAATTTACCTGTTGGTTGGTGTTTCTTTGAAAGGTATTCTTGTTAGTGTTCTTTGAATTGAGCTGGTCTTGCTTTACCTGTGAAGATTCTTTATTCCCTTGCTGAGTGGCAGAATGTTGTATACTGGCTGTAGCTGCTTTTAGATAATTTGGTGCTGAAGTCTGAGAAGATTCTCCAATATATCCAAGACCTGTCTTTATAAAAAGAGAACGTTGTACCTTGATAATCTCATCTAAGGTTTCAAATCCTTTAGCAAATCTAAGATTCAAAGTCTTCACTTTCTCAATTTCTTTTCTTAGACTTACTACTTCACATTCTAATTTCTCATTGTGTTTCTCCTTTTCTTCAAGCTGATTTTTCAGAGTTTCTATGGATATTTTACCTTCTTCTAAGCATATTTTACTTTCTTCTAGGCATATTTTGAGTTGATTGAGTTCATCAAGAAAATCATTGTCCTCTAGAGCATCCATAAAAGTATCTTTTTCTTCTCTAGATTCTTTTTCAAATGCCATGAGAAGTCTAAGATCTTGTTCACATTCTTCCTCACTGTCAGATAACCCATCACTGTCTTCATGAGTATAGTAACTTTTTCTAGTGCTAGACCAATTCTTATTCCTTCTTGCTACTTCCTTCCCTTTTTCATGTGTTTCTTTATGAGGACACTTAGCAGCATAGTGACCAACTCTTCCACAAGAAAAACATTTGAAAGCAAGATTACCTTTGAACCGTCTTGTGCCAAGTTGAAGTTTCTTTACAAAATTTGCCTCATCTTCTTCTGAGATATACCCTGATCCTTCTGTCTCTTGTACTTCTTTCCCTTTTGTAGCAGTTCTAAAAACGGCTTCTTTGACTTCAGATGATCCTCCTCTTCTCATTTCACATGCAGTTAGTATGCCATGAAGTTGTACCACAGTAAGATTTTGAAGATCCTGCTTTTCTTCAAGAGCTGAAACTTTTGACTCAAATTTTGCTGTTAGAGATCTTAAAACTTTCTCAACCAAAGTAGATTCGGATATTGTTTCTTCCAGATTTCTCATACGATTTACAATATCATCAAGACGTAAAAATAAATTGGCAATGCTCTCCTCATTATGCATTTTTAGATTCTCATATTGAATTCTGAGAGTTTGGAGTTTAGCACTTTTTACCTTTGCATCACCTTCATAACTTAGAATGATTTTGTCCCATATTGCCTTTGTTGTATCCAGCTGCATGACTTTGACAAATTTTTATTCAGTTAGACTTCCCAATAGAGCATTGACCACCTTTGCATTTCTTTCATAATTCTTTCTTTCCGTTGGATCTGTTGGTGTTGCGGCTGGATATTGATATCCTCCTTCAACAATTGCCCATACATTTGCTCCCAGAGACTAAAGATAGAATCTCATCCTTGTTTTCCAGAAGATTAAATTGTTTCCGTTGAAGATTGGAGGCCTGATAGATGCTGTTCCATCTTGATTGCTCATCTTGATTGATCTTGCTTCTAGCGGCTAAGCTTTTTCAGAAGGACCCGCTCTGAAACCAATTGTTGGGAAAAATACTGAGAGGGGGGGGGGGTGAATCAGTATTTAGATCTGACTGAATACTTATTAATTTTTCTTTCTCTAAAACCCATACTCTACTTTATTGAATCCAACTCGTGTATACACGTGGATATCCTTAAGAAAAATTGCGTATTACCAGAGATCTTAGTATGCATGTAATTCTTTACTTAGATCAGTGCATCAAGTGTTTAGTAAGCAGTAAGCATGTGTTGTAAGAACAGAGTAAATCATCACACATAAGCAACACACATGAACACCAGGATTTAAGGTGGAAACCCAATTCGGGAGAAAACCACCACTGCTGTCATCTTTGTCTTCAATATTTATTATTTATAAAACCTTTTACAACATAGTACTGATGCAGACTCATATCAGTACGCAGGCTTCTACCTGCAGAAGGCTGCAACCTTCTCTCGTTTTCCAGCTGCAACTGGAAGGGAGCTCCAACCCCCTGAACTCGTTTACCAGCCTCTCCTGGAAGGGAGCTTCAACCCCCTAAATTCAACACCAGCTTCTACTAGCTGAAAGCTTATACTTCCATACTGAAGGCTTCAACCTTCAGACCCACTGCAGACCACGTTTCATCAATTTTCATACTGGATCAAACAGCTTCAACACAACCCTTTACATAACATCAACAAACATACTTTGCCCAATACTTCAAACAGAACAGTGAGACCACTGTAACCAGAATATCAGAAATAACCCAAACTTTAGAATAGATATGCAGATACAAACTCAACCCTGATCTTTCATTAATTCAAATAGCATACGCTACTTTTCTTTACTGAAGCCGCGTACATACGCGCTTTCCTGCACACCAACCTGCGTATACTTTTGTGTATTTTATTCTTCAGAAAACCCTATACGCGCTTTTCATTAAGAGAACCCGCGTATACACGCGCTTTTGCTGAGACAAACTAGCGTATAGATCTGTAAATGGAAAACTTTGCAAAACAGCTCAAATCTATAAACTTACCCAGATTTCTTCATTATCTTCAGCAGACTTTGTGCTAGATCTTCACCATTTCTTCTTCTGCAGATTATCTTAGAGATTCATCATCATCAGATCTAGAGATTTTGAACCATCCTCAGATCCATGGGTGCATCATTGATTCAAATCTATCAATTAAGAACAGATTTCATCCATGCAGATATTCCTTAGAGATATTTATTCATCAACAACCCTTCCTCATGCACACCTTGCACTATGATCTTCTTCTCCTTAAATAGATTTAGCTTTTACCAATACCGTGAGCCAAAACCACAGTTTCCGATGGTATTCATGGACGGAATCAAATAAACCATATAGCACTCAATACTGTGTGCCAAAACCATGGTAATGCCCCTTGGTATTATAAATTTGGAGTGCAAAATGGCATACGCTCCTTGGGACGTACTTATCCGCGTGCATACGTGACTTGGCTTTTACAAACTCACGTATACATTGTGACATATCTTATTCATCATTACTCTGGCACTTACTGGAATTTCTTGCTTCGTTACTTCTGAATTTCTCTGTAGATACATCAGATTTACATCATTAACAAATAGGTTTCTATCCAAATACAACTCATCAAGGACAACTTCATCAAGTAGGTTGCTATCAAGGACAACACATTACATCATATTGCCAACACTATCAGCAATAAAACTAGCATAATCAAATATTACTAAAGGTGGTTGACCTGGAGAAAAGGTGGACAAGAATCCCAAGAAGGATTCATCAATGTGTTCATCAGTGAAATATCCAAGGATGAAGGAAAGCATGGAAATGACATGTCTTGAACCTTCAAGGAATTTAGCGGTAGAATATGGAGGATTTAAATTTGGAATTTCTACATGCAGAGACATAAAAGTCTGAAAAATCATGAACCTTTTGGGGAAATCTAGGCCAATATATAGCTTTGTGAGGGCCTCTATAGACAAAGGGACTGCTTGGGGGTCAGGTTGAAGTTGCAACATTTGGTTAATTAATTCTGCATTGATGGTAAAAAGGACTTCTTTACTGGCATTTACAGTAGCTCTTTGCTCTGGAATATAGTACTGCTGACACAATCTAATAATTTCCTGACATGGGTGACTTAATGGGACAACATATTTGGGTAAATTGGATTCCCAAATATGGACTTCTTCTTGATCATCTAAAGACTTCTCATAGCACTAGTTGTGGATATCTAGCAGGTTGAATTCAACTATGGGGTCTGCTATCTTGTAATCAGTATCAGCTAGGGGAATATGTTCAATATCAACAACAAGTGGTTGCAATGGATTAACAACAATAACATTACTTGGATTCATGGCAAGGGTAGGTTTAGGTGCTTTATAACCTTCAGGCTTGCTTACACTATGCTTTTTAGGCATTTTGATCCACTTCTGCAAGTTTAGATAGTTTGTAGAAGTGATTTTACTATAGCAGAGGATTAAATGGGAAAAACAAGCAAAGTACAATCTCTTCTTTGGGTTTTTTGTTCAATTATTCCTGTCAAAGAGGTTTGGAGGCTTTAGAGTCGGTTTAAAATAGAAAACAGAGGTTTTCTAAGTATTTTTAATGGGAAATTGGGCTGAAACTTATTTGAAAGGGTTACAGAGGCTTAGGGTACCTGCAGAGGTTTTCTAGCTTGTTTCAGAGTTTAGAAATAGATCATCAAACTATGAGAAACTCATAAATTTCCTTAAAATAACGCGTAGCAGAGAAAAAGGGTTTCTAGGAAAAAATTTCCAGAGTTTGGCCTGTTTTTGGGGCTTTTTAGCAGTTTATTTTAATCGATTCTAAAATTCTGGGAGTGTTTGTTCTTTTAAAAGGTTTTTAAATTGATTGTAGGTTCAAGTTTTTAGAAAAATACCTATTGTCATGCAGGTATTTGATCTTCGTAATGGTTTCTACAGTTATGGCTGAGTTGATGGCTTCAGTAAATAGTTTGGAGCAATGCGCAACTCCTCAACAATCTTCAAAGGTTGCAGGGAAAAATTTGCAGGTTTTGAGCGTAAAAATGGCGGAAAATGGCTTAAAAATGTGTTTTTACAGTCGGGGAAACTTTTCAGAGGGTTAAACGCGCAAGAATGATATGAAATGAATGTATTTACAAAATTTTATTAGACATTTCGGTTGTATTAACTCAGCATTGAATGCAGGTCGCATCAGGTGGGAGGAGCGGTTTCGGAGTTCAAAAGATTAAAAACCAGAGTGGTTATCGTGCGGAGTTGAGGTGGTAAGTGGTTTTAGACTCAACCCACACGATCCAATAATTGAAGGGCATGTGGAGGAGAGAGGTTAATGGGAAACCACCCATTTTGCGCAGGTCTGGTGGTCGGATGAACGCATAACTTTCTACGCGATATCGGATATGTGCCGTCGGATTTGGAGTTTATGAACGAACGATCCAGATTCCTTTGGGAGTTGCATTGGAATGATAGGTGGGACCGAGGTTTATTATATGCGCGCAATGAGTTTTGAATTTATAAATAGACATTGGTTTAATTCAAAACTTGGGTTATACGATGGCGGGGGGAAATATAATGTTTATTTAAATTAAAACATTTTTATGAAATGTTTCAAATAAAAACATATGTGGGTGCGGGCTTTTAGTTTATTATATATTTTATAAACCTTTGAAGAGTTTTCAAACTATAGGGGCGGGGTAATTAAGTAACGATAAGTTTAGACCAAGGAGTTTGTAGGGTGGGGTTTATTTACGCACATGGGGATACTTAACTATGGTCTAAACTTTAAAATAGTGGGTTTTTTGGGGTTTATTTAAAAATATAATGGATTTAATATATACGGGTAGGTGTAGTTTTAGGGATCTACTCCAATAAATTAGATGTTAATATGAATAAAGGGATAGTAAAAGGAAACAAAACACATATTATCTCTAAGTAAAGTATAAAAATAAAGCACCGATATTACTTCACTAATACTTAGGATAAATGTATTTTGAGGGTTTTATGAATTATTTTGAAAGGAATGAAGTTAATTATTTTAGGGTTACAATTTTACTAAGTAAGAATGTCTCTTTACTTAGGAAAAAGGGGTTTTGATGTATGAATGAAGGGTAAATGTTGATGAATGAGGGTTTAAGGCAGGAATTAAATATTTTTAACTAACCAGTCATCGAGCCTTGGGTCTGATCCCAACAAAATTCAGAGAAATGCCCTGAGCCTTTTTTATTGATAATTTAGAATGCTGAATACCTATAGGGGAGGGGAAATTAGTGATTTTTCTCAATGATGTCTTATTTACATGATTGATCAACTTCTTTCTACCTACCCAACTTCATTTCTAACATTTTTTCTTCATTTTGTAGGTGCATTTACGCTTGCAACCTTTAAAACATTTTTCTTTCAAAACATAAAACTATCTAAATCTACCTTATTTCATCCGAGGGCTCAGATTAAACTGTTGAGCTCCTCATTATTCTCTACCTATCTACTGATTTGTCAAGTTTAAATTGTTTGAAAAATCTTTATTCTCCATCTAAACATGAAATTGAAAACATGAAAAGTTAAGATTAATCTTGTTAACTAATCATGGATTATGGCATTTATTGACACTCTGCACATAATCATTATTCTTGCAATGAAAGTAGTGGCATTTGGATTTGCTCACTTTCAGGTATTATTTCCTTTTTTATTCTTTTGGGGTCTATATTTTTTCTAAGTCCTTTGATCTTTCTTTTAGGACTTTTTACCCTCTTTTTGGCTTTTTTATTATTTTTCATTTTTTTTAAATATGGGAAAACAACTTGTAGAAAGAAAGGTATGTACATATTTACAATACTATCAGATTCAATTCAAAATGTTATGAACCCTATTATTATAGGACCCTAACAGAGCCTGTTTCGGGGCTCAGCCAAAGGATTTCCTTCATAATAAGCTAGCTTATAGGCTCCAAATTCCAAAACACGTTGAATGATATAGGGCCCATGCCACCTTGGCTCAAGCTTTCCAACTCCCAACTAATCATGGGCTTCGACATAAAGCATGACCAAGTCACCTTCAGAGAAAACATGAGGTGTGACAGATTTTTCATATTGCACCTTAACTTGTCATTTCTGCGCTTCAAAAACTAAATAAACAAGCCTTTTGGTCTCGTCAAGATGCTCAAGGTACATCATACGTTCCTCTTCTAGCGAAGTACCAGGAAGGAGTTCGATAGCCAACTTCAGGGAAGGAATCTCACACTCGATCGGGAGTGTGGCCTCTAGACCGTACACAAATTGGAAATGTGTGAATCCAGTGGCAGCATTAGCAGAGGTTTGGTATGCCCACAGAGTGGAGAAAAGCATGAGGTGCTAGTCTCGCTTATGCTTCCGAATGGTGCTTTGAAGCATGGTCACCAAGACTTTGTTAACTAATTCAACCTGGCCATTAGCCTCTGGATAGTAAGGGGTGGAGTTGTCGTGACGTAACCCCAACTGAGCTGAGAGCTCTGTCATCATATGATTATGAAAATGAGTGCCATGATCAATGACAATAGATTTCGAGACACCAAACCGAGCTATGGCATGATTGAATAAGAATTGTGTCGTAGTGAGACCTTCATTATCATATGTAAGCATCACCTCGACCCATTTAGTGAAATAGTCAAGGGAAACGATGATATATCCATGCCCCCCACCCGAGCGAGGGTTACAGGTCATAAAATGAATGCCCCATTTCATGAAAGGACTGATGTTCACAACTGGGTGCAAGGGTGAGGGTGGGGTGTTCTCTTTCGAGAGTAAATCTAGAAATCATGGCATTTTCGGACTGCGATGATGCAATATTTAAAAATAGATGGACAGAAATAACCTGCACGAAGGATCTTTTGAGCGGTGGTGTAACTAGACATGTGACAACCACAAGCCCCTAAGTGGAAATCATTAAAATCTTTCTCAACTTCCTCAATATTCAGACAATGGCGGAGGACAGAGTTAATACCAATACGATAGAGGGTGTCCCCAACAATGCGATATGGTTGGTACTGGTATCGAATCCATCTTCGCTCAGAGTGCAATAACTTTGGGCGATAAATTTGGGTTTGGAGATATACAATGATGTCCCCATACCATGGATCATGAGTACTAATGAGAAAGAGAGTCTCATCGGGGATGGACTCATCAATAGGAGTGGGATCATCCGTGATAGGAAGATCACAGATAAACTTGGTAAATACCGATGATTTCTTCGACTTAGAAGCAGTGAATTCTAAGTCGAATTATTGAAGGATAAAGATCCATTTTTAGTATTTTCCTCCAAGAAACTAATGTGTGAGAATGTAAGTCATGGGGTTGCAATCAGAAATCACTAGGGTTTTGCACCGAAGAATGTAGTGACGAAAATGTTGAACGAAATGAACAACAACCAATGCAAATTTCTCTACATGAGCATAACGGGTCTCAGTATTGAAGAAATTATAGCTCAAGTAGTACACTACATGTTCCTGACCATTGTCATCGTCCTGAACCAACACCATGCCAATAGTGTTGTAGGCAGTGTCCAAATACAAGCAATAGTCATTATGATAATTGAGAGGATGCAGCAACGGAGCCGGGATGAGGGATCGTTTTACTGCATCGAAATATCTCTAAGAAATTTCATCCCATAAGAACGAGATTCCATTTTTCAATAAGCGTGTAAAGTCTTTGGCACACTCAACATTTTTCATTACGAAACGACAAATGAAATTAACTCTCCCCTGCAAACTTTGCAATTGATGGGTGGAAGAAGGAGGAGGCAAGTTGATGATTGCCTCAACTTTCAAAGGATCAATTTGAATGTCTTCTTTGGACACCACGAATCCTAGGATTCGGTCACATTCGACGCAGAAGACACACTTATGAGGATTCAACCTGATATTATAGTGTCGACAACATAGGAATATAGCTCTAAGGTGCTCCGGGTGATCTCAACGTTTCGTAGAATGAGTAGGAAGGTCGTCAAGATATGGCTGAAATATGTGCTTGATGTCATGGAATGCATAAGACATAGCTCGTTGGAAGGTTGCTCCGGCATTCTTCAGGCCGAAACGAAGCTTCTTATAGGATAAAGTCCCCCATGGATAGATAAAAGCGGTTTTTTGTTGTATAGCGGGAGCGATTTTAATCTAGTTGTATCCAAAGAAACCGTCCATAAAGGAAAATATCTCACTCCCATCACATTCATCAATGATCTGATCGATAAACGGAGTGGGGTAATTGTCCTTAGAACAAGCTTGATTCATATCACGGTAATCAACACAAACCCTAATGGTCCTTTGCTTCTTATTGACGGGAACAATAATGGAGACCTAATCTCTCAATGGTATCGGGTAGATAAAACCAACTTTAAGAAGTTTTTCAACTTCACCCTTTATAGCAGAAACATTTCTCGGGTGCATAGGATGAAGTTGTTGGCGAACGGGCTTCGACTCCAGATAGGTGTGAATTTCGTGCACCATGATACTTGGATCAATGTAGGGCATTTCTTCATATGACCACGCGAAGACATCGCAGAACTCCTAAAAAATTTCCTTATAGATCTTGATCTCATCGGGAGAACAAGACGCACCGATATGCACATTCTCTAAAATCCATGGTTTAACAGAGATGTTGATCGGAATGCTCAGAGTGATATTTCCCGTGTTGCCCTCAGACAACACTTCATGAATAAAATTCAAATTTCGAGGTGGGTCAGTCGGTATCGGAAAAACATGGGATCCTAGACAGGCGAATAAGTCACCTGGGATTGGGAGAAATGAGGAAGGATGATGTTCGTAATCCCATGGATTTTCTTCTAAATACATGACCTCCACGATACTCTCATCAATGGGGAAAGTCTCATTAAAGGGATCATCATAGTCCCAAGAACCAAACCAAGGAGACGCCACATAAGTGTCTAAGGAAGAAACCAAATGAGTATTGGTCTCGGATGCAGCCTCATAAGCTATGAGAATGTCTAGATAGATTTTCTTAGCTCGGCTAAGAGGCATAAATTCACCAAAAATTTCGATCTGATCGAAATTTGAAACAATCCATGGATCGTGACCAAATGAAATCATATTAATGGAGGCAACATTTGGAGGCAGAAGCGGAAAAACTCCCATAAGAGACGAGTCTTTGAACATACCCGACTCGATGTTATCATAAGGAGTAGCAACCTTCCCAACATATAGAATGTTACTTGCTGAAGAATTAGAGGGGAAGAAATCCAACTGATCCATAGTCATTATCTTCCCTTTACGAGGGAAACGAAGAAGACAAAAAAAGGTGGAGACCACACAAATCATAGCGTTTTTCCAACTACGTCTAAGAAGGAGATTATAATTCAATTTAGCGTCTACCACGTCAACTTCCATGTTCACCATTTTCCCCTCCAAAGGATGAGAAATTCCTTGAGAATGTCGTACAACCAAGAACCTCGACCATCAAAAGCTTCTAAGGTATTTAGGGACTAACTCAATGGGGGAGAGTCGATGGCTTTCCAGCATGCGACAGACATGATGCAAGTTGAAGCACCTTCATCAACGACAGTACGATGAATAGTATTTCCCATAATGGTAACTTTAATCAGAAAAGCTACATGTGATGGGAGGTGAGGAATGAAATTCTCTAGATAAAAAATAATCATATTAGAATCTGAAGGATCAATCCCTCCAATGGTAGTGAGTAGTGAATTTCGTTGTGATGGGCATGACTGAAGTACCTCCAAAGAAAACATCGCCGAAGACACTTGAGCAAGATCTTCTACAATATTGTAGTGTTTTTCTGCTCTCACATTTGGATTGTAAGACTATTTCTAAAGAACACCTTTTGGGGCTGGTCGGATGATAGAGTCACTACTTGATCTCTTGATCTGGAGAGAACTCGAGGTAAGAGGCATGGAAGAGGAAGAATGATCTAGAACTTCCGGTTCCATAGGAGCCTTGGATGGATTGGGATAATTTTTCGTTCTCGTGGTGATGGAAATGGATTGCGTTCCAGTCATGAACACCTGAGAGCTACAAGATTATTGAGCTTGGACTACCATTTGCATCTGCTGGGAGGGGTACGGTTCTTTCAAAATGGCCAGAGTCATGGGCGCGCCCTTCAGAAGATGGGCGACCTCGGCATGCTGAGGACAATCCTTGGTGTAATGATCATCATCACATATTAGACAAGGATATTTGGGCTTATGTGCTAAAGAATCACTAGCATATGACTTCTTTGAATATTGTTTAGGGTTTTCAGATTTAGACTTGCATTTACCCTTTTTCTTACCCTTAGAGGATTTGTCTGCTACGATAGACTAGACAGCATTGACCTCTGAGGTTTTACGAGGATTCTTCTAATTTTGAGGAATATAGGGTGCAAAGAAAACAGTGGATTTGGACTTCGAAGAAGCCTTAGGTGCACTACTATCAGAATGAGCCACTGTCCCAATAACACCATCAACCAGAGGTGTACCAAGAGACTGAGATGATGAAGGATTAGTCGAAGGATGTGGTGCATCAAGTAATAACTCATATAGAGTCTTAGACTGGGAATAAACCAAGTTGAGGTATTGAGCTCTAGCGATGACCTCCTCTTTCGTGACACACCCTCCCATTGTAAGATCTTTTGCAATTTTGGGAACGAATGATTTTATGAATCATTCGGTCAACAACTGATTAGGGATCTCAAATTTGATGAGGCGACAACAACACCGCCATTCATGGAAGTGATCTGGGATATTTGTAGCAGTCGATGGATTCAATGAGGTGATCATATGGGTGCCAATTTCATACTGGACATGCAACTGGAAGTGAGTGAGGAAAGACATAGCCAAGGAATTGAAATCGAAGAAAATTCATTGAGGGAGTTCAATGTACCATTTGGCTGCCGCACCGTTAAAAGTGCGCTGGAAAAGATGAAGATGAATGGAATCATCCAACCAAGAATTAGAGGAACACCACAAGTGGTATGTCATAACATGGGTTTAGGGGTCTTCCCCATATTTTCCTTCGAACTTCAAAAAATCTCCTAGAATCTTAGTTGGAATTGGCGGCCAATGCAACTGATGCTGGATGGGGTCATTTGTGAGATTTGACACATCTGGAAATTCCAACATAGCCAAGAACGAAAAATGCAGATGATGAGGCTAGAAATGTCGGGGGTTCCAACCTGATTAATAAGGATTATTCCCCAAATAGGGCGGATTATGACCGGAATATGCATATTTCCCCCATGGCTGGGAAGGACCATTTTGCAAATATTATTGATAGGAACCTGACTGGGGTTTTTGATACGGCCCCTGCGAGAACTGAGGTTGTGGAACTTGCTAGACATGGGGTCCAGCATAACGGCCCTGTTGAACATGAGGTCCAGTTTGTGGTCCCTGATGAACATGGGGTCCAGCCTGTGGTCCTTGATGAACATAGGGTCCAACTTGAGGTCCTGGATGAGCCTGTTGGTACTGAGGAATTTGCTGATATGAAGCACCAGGTTGAGGCCCAGTCTAGGGTTGCTGGTACTAAACTTGAGGGAAATGATGGTAGGGAGTACCAAGCTAATGAGGGAAAGGACCAGATTGACCCAGAAGGAGATTCAGACCAGCTTGGGTATAAGAACCAAACTAAGGATTAGTCACAACAACACTAACCGAAGGTTGGGGTTGTAGGACATGTTAGTGCTCAAATCTACCTTAGGCTGAAATAAGGTAAAACTCAAGGCTACATCAAACCACGCTCAGCCTCGTAGCTAGCCCTACGAGGACAGGAGAGGGCTCTCTCCGGGTCTATCTCGGAAAAATATCTTCAAAGGGGCTGAGATGACTTATAATTGGTACTGATTTTAGGCTAGTAAAGAGATAGGAAAGTTTGATTTTGATTTTTTGGGTTTTTGTTGAAAAAATGGGAAAAACAATTTTGGGTCCGGGGATAAGGCCAGATTTTTGCAGAATTCGAGTTGGGGCGAGGTAGGCAGTAGTATTGATGCTTTTGATCGGGTATATGGATGGATCAGAATGACAAGGAGCTGAAGAGGGCAAGGAAGAACATGGATCCTCTCCAAACAGGCGAAAACATGTAAAACTAAACAAATTTAAAGGCAGAGCACTGGAAACAATGGATTCAACCTCATTTACTCATTCATTTAGTTTCAGAAGCATAAGAAGGGAATGGAATACATTAAACATGAAAGAAATTACAATAAACTGAGAGAAAACACCATCAAGAACTGAAAGCCACAAGAATCCCAACAGGTGCTGCAAAACCTCTGATCTTTCCTTGGCCAAAATATGAAAAATATGTACAATAGTGTGCCAAAATCTTCCCAAGAGTCCAACCTATCCAACCTCTGAAAATGATTGAGAAATTACATCATATAGACCATCCTAACCCCTTACCACACCTCTAGGGGTCGAATTCCTCCTTCTAGGAGCAGTTTCAACTAATTATAAACAAGGAGCTAGAATCTAGGCAGCCAAACAACTTGCCTCTAAAAGGAAGGAAACTGATTCTTACATTTGATTTTTAATTTTTTAGGAGTGAATCATCTAGAATAGGTAAAAGTAACTCCAAGTTACATGCCAACCATAAAATTACATCAAGATAACTCAAAAATTACACCCACAAGCAAAACTGGTCCAACTGGCCGAAATCCTGAGCTGGAAGGTGAAAAATTGACCAAAAATCTATATGCGTAGCACGCCTGAGCTATATGCGTAGCGCGTCTTTCATCCTACTTTTGGGGCACTTCTTGGAGTCCAAATTGAGCTCATGATAGCTCGTTGGAAAGCCCTGGATGTTGGCTATCCCACCCAAGTGGAATGTTTCAATTTGGAGCTCATTTTCCCCTCCAAAACTTCATTCGCCCAGAAGTACTTCCTGCTGGTGCAAAAGGTGGCAGAAAGGTGGTTTTCATGGTGTTTTTGGCCCTTTTGATCATCCAGAACTTGGTGAAATGCTTTGGCCATACTGGAGCATGCATAAATTACCATGAAAAACCAAAAAATATAAATTTTTCTTCCAGAAATTGTCCCAATCATAATCGAGCGCGTCGACGCGCTACTCGTATGGCTGAAAAATCTGTTTTGAGACCAAAATTTTTCAAAATGACAAAAATTTCTCCAAATTTGCTCAAATTTGGAGCGAAGACCCTCCATCATGTATCATGCCCAGCCAACGAAGCCTCGGCCAAAATCAGGAGTGGATCATGTGTTTCACCTCGTTTCAGTTTCCTCCTAGTGCATGTAGTTTCAGTAGTGAAAACATTGTCTCTGTTGTGATGTGTCGGTCTCTGTCATGGTGTCACAATGTGTATGAAAAGTATGCTGATATGGTTATGATGAAAACAAGAGTCTGGTATATGCTCCAATGTCAGATGTGTCACATATATGTCAAGGTGCTATAGGAAATATCACAATGGGAAAAGCACTGTCACAAGGAGTTTGAATGGAAAATAGCCACTCTTTGACTACATGGGGATTTGACACATGAATAGGAATGAGTGTAGTGTAGGTCAATAGAAATAGCCCTTGCAACGTTTTAAAATGTCAATGGAGGATGTGGACAAGTGAAAATGGGACTATGTCATAACATGAATGATGAATAGTGTGAAAATGATAATGGCAATAACAATGAGAGCAGTGATGTAATGGCAATGAGAGAGCGTGAGGCTGAGGTAAATAATGAGCAGGGACACCACAGACAGTAGAGGCATAAGAATATATATCAACAACACAACCTTGGAAATCCTTCACAAGACTATCAACATGTCTTTCAAAACCCTAAGAAATGAATTTGCAATGAACATAGGTTTCACGTTTCTCCACATCAAACATTTGTTTCTCCACTTTCAAAACACCATAATCATGTCCAAAATTCACTGAGCAAACGTAAAGAACCTACTTGCAAGCAGTTGGAGGCAATTTGGCATGAATCTGGATGAAGGAGCGAAATTTTTTGGCTATGAGATTATACGCGTAGCGCGTCACCCAATGCGTAGCACCAGTGTAATTTTACACTAAAAAATTTCGCTATACGCGTAGCGCGTCACCCAACGCGTGGCGCGCCAGCCCAACACACAATTTGGCTTCAAAACTCATTTTTTTCACTTCCTTGATGTGTCTTGGCCTCTGCTGATGTTCAAACATGGAAAAACCAAGAAAATTTGATGTTGGAGAGAAATGGAAAATTTTTTTTGTGTTCTGGCCCAATGAGTAGCGCGCACTTTTATATGCGTAGCGCGCTACATAGTGCATTTTTCAGGAGGCATTTGGAGGCCTTCCCGGTGTCCAAATGGGGCGTGTGATAGCTCGTTGGAAATCTCTTGGAGTATAATTTCCAACCCAAGTGGAATTTTGCAATTTGGAGTTCATTTACCCTGTCAAAAATCAAATCTCCCAACACTACTTCCTGCAGGTGCATCAATTCTCCTGAGGCAATGGTATTATTGACATTTCTTCAAAACCATTATACCTGTGTAAAAAATGAAGGACATTTTTCTTCCTTGGCATGTTGTGTACAAAAACCTCTCTCATGTTTCCAAAATTCATCTTTTATTGCTCTGAAACATCATTTGAGTGAAACTTATCCTGATGTGTGAAACAAGGGATTTTGTCGAAATGAAGCGAAATGAAGGGGATAAGGGGCTTCTAAATTCTTGGGGAAATTTTGGGAAGTAGGGAGGGATGTTAGGAAGCAGGGAAAATTGGAATCTCAGAGATTAAGTGAGGGGAAGGGGTCCAAAAGTGAAAAACACAGGCCTAGCCTAGAAAATTGCCAAGTTGTGGCAAGAAACTAGGGTTTGTGCAAAAATGAGGAATTTGGGGAATCTCAGTGATGGGAAGTGTTTAATAAGGTAAATTAATGATAGGGGAAGGTGTATGAACATCAGGATACAAGTTTTTTCGATGATTTGACCATCCAAGAGAAATTACCTCCAAAACCCTAGGAGAGGGAAATGGACCTTACCTAGGCACAACTGAAGCATGAACAACTGAAGCATGAACAAGGTGTAAAATGACTCAATGGAACTTGAAATGATGATGAAAACCCTCTGAATGATGGTACACTCAGCTGAATGGTGACATGGACCGACATTTGGACAACTTTGAAAAGCGTGAAAACAAACCCTAGACCTAATGCCTAGTGACCAAATTTTGCTTGAAGACTCATTGAAATGAAAAAATTTGACCTTGACACCTTAAAATCACTTTGTAAGAGCATGTTTGATCACTGAAGGAAAGCTGCAAAGGCTGACTCTAACATTGGCTCCAATGGGGATGGTAGCTCCTTGGAGGTGCCAAGAACGGCAGATCTTTGGGAGAGCAGACCAGTGCCTTATCCATTGGGCAATGGAATCAAAAACTCAAACTGAAATGCATGACTGAAAATTGATGACTTGATGAAATAAATTGACTTTCACTCAACTAAGAACTGACTCGATACTTAAACACAATCGACAAACTGGAAATATGCTCAATATGAAGCTTATTCAATACAACCTACTCTAACAGTTTCATTCATCACCTGATCAAGTGAAATGAAACAACCAATGCAACCATGTAAGCATCCTGGCTTCTGTTTTATTTCTTCCCACATGCTTACTGATGCGCAGGAAAAGGAAAGAATCGAAAGGCAACTCCCATGGAAATTTGAACTCAAGCTGACTGCTGATAAACTTGCAAAGCATGAATTGACTAGAGGACTTCAAGAAAACTGCAAAAGGATCTTCATACACATAGCTCTGATCTAGGAAATCTCCATAGCTAGACATTAAGATTTTCCTCACCTCTGTGCTGTCTTTCTTTGGTGATTGCAGCAAGCTGTCAAAAGGATCCTGAAATTCATGAAAAAGAAAACTCCGTTGCTGATTCCAGACAGAACAAAAGTCTCTTTTATCAATCTCCTCATATGAAAAATCTATTGAACAACACAATGAAATTGACTTTTGAACAAGATTATTATCAACATTCTTTTTGGGCACATGGTTAGCTAATGGAGCAGAATTTTTATAGCAAACATCATCCAACACACGAGCAATAGGATCAACAAAAACTTGAGAAGACTGCTGCACTGTATCCATTGAAACTGTATGACCTCCTACTGGCTGTTCATCTTTTCCTTGAGATATATTACGAAGATTCTGCCTTATAAACTGAAATGTTTCGAAACAAAAGGGTATAGAATCTTCCTACATCATCAAATCATATATTTCATCTTCCACAACTTCATCTGTAATCTGACCTTCAATTTCATTTGGTGGCTGCAAATCTGATGCTACAGGCTGCTCAAGAATTTTGTTATCTATCTCATCCTCAACATTAACACTGAGAGATTGCTGATTTCTTATAGGCTGCTCATTTGAAGATTTACTATGCAATTTACCCTTCAAAAACTGAAATGATTCAAAACAAAATGGTACGGAATCACCTTGTATCATTTGATCACATGTACCAGCTTCCATGTCCTCATCTGCAACTTGAAAATCAATGGCTTTCGAGGGCTGAAAATATGAATATGAGAAGTCTTGAACAAGGTTTTCATTGCGCTCAAGATGGTCCAGATCAAGACTTGTTAACATTTGATTTCTGATTGCATGGTAGTTGTCTTTGATGAACTAAAATGAATCAAAACAAAAAGGCAAAGATCCTTCCCTTACTTCAAAATTTTCTGCACTTTCCTCATCATTTTCATAGTTGATATGCATCGGTTGATCACTGTACTCGAGCTACTGAAAGTGAACTTCCTCCTCGCACAAACTAGCTGCTGATTCGTCTGCAAGATTAGCTTCTGTTTGGAGAACATAATCATCATCATACTGATCAAACTGAGGCAAATAATCAGTATACAACACATCATCAAGCATATATATCATATCAACAGCTCTCTCTTCTTTACAATGATCTATAAAACAATCACTATGACAGCTGGGATCAGAAACAAAATGTTTTGGGTCAGCCGCTTGTTCTTGAATGTCATTTTCATTTTTTGCAGTCATTTTCCGCACCATCTCTTCCATTGCATTTACAAAAAGATCAAGCTTTTCCTCTGAAAGTGTCAGCTGCTCTGAAACATTCTTCTTTTCTTCTTCCTTCAACCTTGCCCTTCGGATCAGCAAATGAGCCTCTACATTCACTGCCTTGTTCTGCATCTCGTGAAGTGTTGCAATATTCTTTTCTCTCAACTGAAACTCCATTTCCGGATCAAAGGCACCTGGGTAGTGCAAGAGAGCAGATCTAGGAGAAGGTCTTATATCAACTGGCATCGAATAATAAACTTGGTTAAATCTGGCAGAAAACTGTTGTACTGTCTCCCCTGGCAGTCTTTTCAGCTGATTATACTCTTCTATAATCAATAAAAAGTTCTGTCCGATCATCCACCTGTCAAGGAAAACTTTGACAAACTTCTGGAAATCTAAAATTCTCACATCAGGCAGGGCTTTAAACCAACTCTTCACTTGGCCTTGCAAAGAAAGAGCAAAAAGCCTAATACTAACATCTTCATCATCAACTTCAAAAAGATCTAGAAAAGTCTCAACATTCTGCACATGTTGCTCAGCGTTGACATTGTTACATTCACCGTCAAATCTTGGTAGATATAGGTCATAATTTGTAGGGAAAGCATGAAGAACAGAAGGTAAAACAAGAGGTTTGTACCGATCTAGAATTTTACAAGGTGTAGGGGTATGTACAAGAGCTGCGGGATCAGTTTTGTTTTCTTTAGGCTCATCACTCTGAAGAGAGTCATCATAATATGTGGGAAAAGTAAGGAGACCAGGATCAAATGGAAACTTAGCATTTACACTTTTTGAATGGGTCGAGTGAAGATTTTGATCACCTTTATCATACAACAAATTCTGAAAAACTTTCAGGACAGCTTCAAGACCAGCGAAGAAGTGATTTACAAGAAAGCAGACTAGATCTTGAATACCATTCCACTTTAGATACCTGAACTTTGTGTAAGATCCTTCCATTTTCTCAGAGAAAGAGTCAGTCCTCCAGAATTTGAATTGGAGTCACCAGGTGAATGATTTCAGCCTTCTTATGTCTGATCGTTGTCCACCATCAACCATCAGATCTGAACTCGATACATGTACTGGGGCAATTTATAAGTTAAGTGTTACGATTACAAGCTAGACCGGAGATCGACTGAAGCAGCGTTTATCTACTATGCACTCGCAGAGCAATGTGCAGTTCGAAGGCTACCTGGCGTGACTTCAGACTCCGTCTGTAGCTATAAATCAAATAACACCCACAAGCAACCATGTTCTCCCCAGTATGGTCGCCACTATGTTAGCGCTCAAATCTACCTTAGGCTGAAATAAGGTAAAACTCAAGGCTACATCAAACCACGCTCAGCCTCGTAGCTAGCCCTACGAGGACAGGAGAGGGCTCTCTCCGGGTCTATCTCGGCAAAATATCTTCAAAGGGGCTGAGATGACTTATAATTGGTACTGATTTTAGGCTAGTAAAGAGATAGGAAATTTTGATTTTGATTTTTTGGGTTTTTGTTGAAAAAATGGGAAAAACAATTTTGGGTCCGGGGATAAGGCCAGATTTTTGCAGAATTCGAGTTGGGGCGAGGTAGGCAGTAGAATTGATGCTTTTTATCGGGTATATGGATGGATCAGAACGACAAGGAGCTGAAGAGGGCAAGGAAGAACATGGATCCTCTCCAAACAGGCGAAAACATGTAAAACTAAACAAATTTAAAGGCAGAGCACTGGAAACAATGGATTCAACCTCATTTACTCATTCATTTAGTTTCAGAAGCATAAGAAGGGAATAGCATACATTAAACATGAAAGAACTTACAATAAATTGAGAGAAAACACCATTCCCAAGATTCCCAACAGGTGCTGCAAAACCTCTGATCTTTCCTTAGCCAAATTATGAAAAATATGTACAATAGTGTGCCAAAATCTTCCCAAGAGTCCAACCTATCCAACCTCTGAAAATGATTGAGAAATTACATCATATAGACCATCCTAACCCCTTCCCACACCTCTAGGGGTCGAATTCCTCCTTCTAGGAGCAGTTTCAACTAATTCTAAACAAGGAGCTAGAATCTAGGCAGCGAAACAACTTGCCTCTAAAAGGAAGGAAACTGATTCTTACATTTGATTTTTACTTTTTTAAGAGTGAATCATATAGAATAGGTAAAAGTAAGTCCAAGTTACATTCCAACCATAAAATTACATCAAGATAACTCAAAAATTACACCCACAAGCAAAACTGGTCCAACTGGCCGAAATCCTGAGCTGGAAGGTGAAAAATTGACCAAAAATCTATATGCGTAGCGCGCCTGAGCTATATGCGTAGCGCGTCTTTCAGCCTACTTTTGGGGCACTTCCCGGAGTCCAAATTGAGCTCATGATAGCGCGTTTGAAAGCCCTGGATGTTGGCTATCCAACCCAAGTGGAATTTTTTAATTTGGAGCTCATTTTCCCCTCCAAAACTTCATTCTCCCAGAAGTACTTCCTGCTGGTGCAAAAGGTGGCAGAAAGGTGGTTTTCATGGTGTTTTTATCCCTTTTGATCATCCAGAACTTGGTGAAATTCTTTGGCCATACTAGAGCATGCATAAATTACCATGAAAAACCCAAAAATATAAAGTTTTCCTCCAGCAAGTGTCCCAATCATAAGCGAGCGCGTCGACGCGCTACTCGTATGGCTGAAAAATCTGTTTTGAGACCAAAATATTTCAAAATGACAAAAACTTTTTCAAATTCGCTCAAATTCGGAGCAAAGACCCTAAATCATGTATCATTCCCAGCCAAGGAAGCCTCGGCCAAAATCCGGAGTGGATCATGTGTTTCACCTCGTTTCAGTAGTGAAAACACTGTCTCTGTTGTGATGTGTCGGTCTCTGTCATGGTGTCACAATGTGTATGAAAAGTATGCTGATATGGTTATGATGAAAAAAGGAGTCTGGTATATGCTCCAATGTCAGATGTGTCACATATACGTCAAGGTGCTATAGGAAATATCACAATGGGAAAAGGACTGTCACAAGGAGTTTGAATGGAAAATAGCCACTCCTTGACTACATGGGGATTTGACACGTGAATAGGAATGAATGTAGTGTAGTTTAGGTCAATAGAAATAGCCCTTGCAGTGTTTGACAATGTCAATGGAGGATGTGGACAAGTGAAAATGAGACTATGTCATAACATGAATGATGAGCAGTGTTAAAATGACAATGGCAATAATAATGATAGCAGTGATGTAATGGCAAAGAGAGGGCGTGGAAGCAGAGACACCACTGAAAATAGATGACACAGGAATATATATCAACAACATAAGCTTGGAAACCCCCACATAGTCACTATCATTTTCCTCAAAACCCCAAGAAGTGAATTTGGAAATAAACATAGGGTTTACATTTCTCCACATTAAACATTTGTTTCTCCACTTTCAAAACACCATAATCATGTCCAAAATTCACTGAGAAAACGTAAAGAACCTACTTGCAAGCAGTTGGAGGCAATTTGGCATGAATCTGGACGAAGGAGCGAAATTTTTTGGCTCTGAGATTATATGAGTAGCGTGCTCACCCAACGAGTAGCGCCAGTGTAATTTTACACTGAAAAATTTCGCTATACGAGTAGCGCGTCACCCAACGAGTAGCGCGTCGATCCAACACACAATTTGGCTTCAAAACTCATTTTTTTCACTTCCTTGATGTGTCTTGGCCTTGGCTGATGTTCAAACATGGAAAAACCAAGAAAATTTGATGTTGGAGAGAAATGGCAAATTTTTTTTTGTGTTCTGGCCCAATGAGTAGCGCGCACTTTTCTATGAGTAGCGCGCTACATAGTGCATTTTACAGGAGGCTTTTGGAGGCCTTCCCGGTGTCCAAATTAGGTGTGTGATAGCTCGTTGGAAAGATGTTAGAGTCTACTTTCCGAACCAAGTGGAATTGTTCAATTTGGAGTTCATTTACCCTATCAAAAATCAAATCTCCCAACACTACTTCCTGCAAGTGCATCAATTCTCCTGAGGCAACGGTATTCTTGACATTTCTCCAAAACCATTATACCTGTGTAAAAAGTGAAGGAGGTTTTTCTTCCTTGGCATGTCATGGACAAAAAAATCTCTCAGGTTTCCAAAATTCATATTTTATTTCTCTGAAACATCTTTTGAGTGAAACTTATCCCGATGTGTGAAACAAGGGATTTTGTCGAAATGAAGCAAAATGAGGGGGATAAGGGGCTTCTAAATTCTTGGGGAAATTGTGGGAAGTAGGGAGGGATGTTAGGAAGCAGGGGAAAGTGGAATCTCAGAGATTGAGTGAGGGGAAGGGGTCCAAAAGGGCAAAACACAGGCCTAGCCTAGAAAATTGCCAAGTTGTGGCAAGAAACTAGGGTTTGTGAAAAAATGAGGAATTTGGGGAATCTCAGTGATGGGAAGTGTTTAATAAGGTACATTAATGATAGGGGAAGGTGTATGAACATCAGGATACAAGTTTTTCTAATTATTTGACCATCCAAGAGAAATTACCTCCAAAACCCTAGGAGAGGGAAATGGACCTCACCTAGGCACAACTGAAGCATGAACAAGGTGTAAAATGACTCAATGGAACTTGAAATGATGATGAAAACCCTCTGAATGATGGCACACTCAGCTGAATGGTGACATGGACCGACATTTGGACAACTTTGAAAAGCGTGAAAACAGACCCTAGACCTAATGCCTAGTGACCAAATTTTGCTTGAAGACTCATTGAAATGACAAAATTTGACCTTGACACCTTAAAATCACTTTGTAAGAGCATGTTTGATCACTGGAGGAAGGCTGCAAAGGCTGACACTAACAGGACATATTGCTGATATTGTATGTTCAGCCTTTGAACATAACGAATGTTGGGTTTCTAAACATACGAATTTTCTACGTTCAGCTACGGAAAAGGCTGTTGAACCTAGGAATATTGAACATGAGGCTGACTCGCTCCAGGAATAGATCCATACTTCGGCTGCCCGCCAGGCACGAATGAAAAATTGTATTTCCCACTCAATGGTGGGACTGCAATAATCGTAGATGGCGAATAGGGGACAGAGGATCCGAACGAAATTGTCATTTGACCAATGGTGACCGTCGGTCGAAAAATAGGTTGAGACACTGTGGCGACATTTGAAACAAATGAGTCGGAATATGGCGGAATACTCGTTGACCAAATGTCATCCGGAAATAAGGGTGTACCACTGGAAGCTCCAGAAATAAGGTTTCCCAAAGAGGTATAACCGTGTGGGAGCATAGACGCAACATAACTAGATGATATTTCGTTCCACTACCCAAATCGTGAGGTGTGGATCCGAACAATTCTCCCTCGGAGGGAAAAACTAATGAAGAGGCTTCCGGGATATACAAGCTAGAGTTTTCCTAAAGAGTTCTTTGAGGGGCACTCTGGAATGGAATATCATCAGAATTTGACGCCATTTCATCTGGAAACAACTGATGGACGATAGAGAGAGATGCTACTAGAGAAGCTCGAAAATGGATTTCGGGTTGATCGAAAGAGCTGTAAGGCTGCTGAGGCAAGACTACAATCGGATCAAAGAGCAGATTCGAAGGAAAGGCCAAGAACTGTGCAGCTGGTTTGGGGATTTCTGGCTCAGATTCTTCCGATGTGGTTCAAGGAGAATCGTCAAGAGGTGTTCAAGATGATATGGGTTGAACACTGATAACAATTCCAAGCTCTTCACTTCGTGCTTCGAGGGGTTCAACTAGAAAACGAGGGACTTTAGGAGGAGGTTCTTGAGATCTGTTAGAAGAGGGAGTGGGTGAAGTTGATGATTCATCCACGATGACCTTCTAGGATAATATCAAAAAGGAGAGAGGTGAATAAAATCACAACTTACCAAGCAATAAAAGCTGGATAACTGCATGGGTGAAATGTTTTCGCGGGCAATTACTTTTAGAATTAACAATAAATAAATAAAAAAGGGTGTGCTAGGCATAAAGGTTTACCAAGTATCCGTGAGCTACAATATACACCTTAGTGATCAAATGAAAGAGAAAAGGCCAAGGACTTAACTCACGGCATCCAATCTCCCCGAATGTTGTGTTCGGTGTATCACATCTACAAGGCAGCTGACTCTGTTACCTATGGCAGGCTTGCAACCTAGTGGTGTCTCCCCAAATATACTCGACGGTATGTTGGATTCTAGTCTGTAGTAGTGATGTATTATGTGTAACCTTTCGATGAGAGTGCCCAAAATATACTTATCATGCATCAATATACTTCCATGCGTGGGTCGAGATATTATCCTTGGGTTGTAACGTAGACCGTTAGTGACAACTTCTATGTTTAACGATGTTGGAACACGTCTCCAGCCTAGACCACTAAATATTTGTGTTAATTCCAATGCTCCTTAAGGTAAATTGGGTTCATTTTAAGTTGATCTTTATTAAAGTTTCAGTTCCAAGGCTCAAAAAGAATGTCACTTGAATCCTTATGATGCAGCCTAAATGAAGGAAAAGAAGCTTTCAATTTCGATGAATCCTAAACTATTTAGGGAAGAGAGACAAATGATAATGCACTCAATGCAATAACAATAATTCATCCAAACTAGTTCAGAGTTATGAAAATGTAATTCTTTTCCAATTGAATTCAATTTCCCAACAAATGCAACTTATTGAAAATGAAAATGTCTTTCCTTTCACTAAGATGCACGATTTTTTTTTTTTTTTTTTGCTTTTCACTTTGAGATGTAATCAAAAGAAAAAAAAATGAACGAAGGAAGAAATGAAAAATCCCTTTACTTTTATTCAGGGAAAATTTTAAGGATGGAATTTTATCTTAAAGTTTAGAAAACATGGTGAATCTTACTAGTCCCCAATATGTAAATTGTAAATTTTTGCATGCTATTTTTGTGAAAATATTTAGGTTTCTAACTATTTTATATTAGTACATATAAAATTTTGGAAATTTTTAGGGTAAAATAATTGTATACTATAAAAATTGGGTGAATCAATTTTCAAAAAAATGGAAATTGGCGAATATTTTTTTTGGAAGAAACATGGAAAATTAGCCCATTGTTGATCAGTGGTTGTTATTGATGTCAACCCAAGCAGCACTAGGGGCTAACCCAATATTGCATGGGAATTTTGACCTAAAAATTTAATATATTCTGGGTCAATAAGGCTTTTGATGGTTTCTACTTGTCGAGATGTTTCCGTTGATATATGGCACGCCATGTAATTCTTCATGGTTTGAGAGATATTCATGTTTGAAGTTTGTACCCCCAGTTAGTGGGCTAAAACCCCATGGGGTTGGGGCATGGGTCATTGAAAAGTCATAATTAATATTTTTTAAGCTCCTAAGATCCCTCCCACATTCACTTGTTGAAGCCCCTCTCAAATTAAGCATTCATATAAATTGTGATCTTCATTTCCTCCTTATGCATGGGATTTGGCTATCTGAAACAGGTCATCGTGGTATTTTCACTCTAAATTTTTTTCTACGAAGGCTCAGAAGCTGAAATTTTTATGAGGTGAAGCCGAAATCCTGAGGAAGCTAGAGTAAAAAGTTTAGATCAAGTTACACAATATATTTGGAGATATGATCTGTGGAAGTCAGGGTTTTTGTAGGCTCCTGAAATTCATCTCAAAGAAGTGACCTTGGTAAAATCGTCATAACTCTCTCTCTGAGTATTGGATTGGAATTCCATAAAAATTGGAAGATAGCGCACAGTCTTTAATTTTTTCTCTATCAATTTCAGAGCCAAATGAAGAAACAATGACACGTGGCATGTTGTAAAAGTGCACTCTACTGAAACAGTCCATAATTAGGGCATTGTGAGAGATTGGGTATAACTCTCTCTTGAAGAATCCAAATTAGGTCAGACCTGTGGCATTTGAAGGAATGACTTAGAGGAATACTACGGGACTAAAAATAAAATACGGGACTAAAAATAACATATTGGGAAGCTGAAATAACAGAGATACACCAGATTCAATATCGAGATCCTAGAAGGCAAGAAAAAGTTAGATCATGTGTTGTCAAGGGCTGCAAAGGAACAAACTTTCTAGGGCAGCAAAACAAAGCAAGGTGCAACAGAGGGTAGCATGACAAGAGCAACAATCAAGGTGCAAAACAACAGCAAGAAGTTCAGCACATGAAGTCTTCAAGTGGGCAGCTCTGCATACAATCATTGTAAAGGTATCATTGTACTAAGTCATTGTAAATGCATCATTGTAAAAAATTGTACACGTGTTTATCTGCCAAGGGTTGAAGAGGCAGTGTTGGGAGGTCTAGGATCATCATTAGGTGGTTGTGTCAAAGTTGGGGTTATGGTCTAGTATATATTCTTCTTCTACATCATTCTATATCATTGTAAAGTGGACCATTTTCCCTTGTACAAGAGTCCATTCTTCTTTTATTCTTCTATAGGGTGGTAGGGTGGTGCTAGGGTGAGTTGTAGCACATTGGGTGTTGGGGCATCTGTTTAGTTGACTACTAAAGAATCTCGAGCGTTGGAGCATCCATCCAGTGGGAGTTGGAGAAGAATGATTTTCTAGATTCTAGGAAGTTGGAGCTTTATTTTCAATTGGAGTTGAATATTAAAGAATTATTAGAAAAGCAATAGGTGGTTTTTGTCCCGGAGTGGGTTTCCACCTTAAAAAATGTGTGCATTTGTGTTCCTCTTGTTTGTTGCTATCATTGTACAAACACTGATAATATTTTAAGATTAACTAATGCTCTAATTGAAAGGAATATTGATTTGATTATTGTCACTTCTCGTGTTCAACAATTGGTATCAGAGCTTGGTTCCTTCAATAACAGTTTAACAGCTGGAAGGAGGTCATGGAGCATACCAAGAATGGTGTATCTCTGTTCAATGAAAATAATTATGCACTCTGGAAAGGAATAATGGAGGTATATCTCTTGGCACAAGGTTACGAATTATGGGACACTGTTCAAAATGGATTTACATCAACTATGGATGAACAAGGTAAGAAGAATTTGGTAAATGATGCAAAAGCAAAGAATATTATTGTCAGTGGACTTATTGAATCTGCTTATCATAAGGTGTTGGGTTGTAAAACTGCCAAAAGTGTATGGGACAAGCTTGAGAATATATATGTAGGTGACTCAAATATCAAAGAAGCAAAGCTTCAAATCTATAGAGAAAAATTTGAGCAACTCAGAATGAAAGAATATTGCAACATTGCTTCATACTTCCAATACGTTGATGAAATAACCAATACTATGGAAGGATTGGGAGAGCCATTTGATGAGAAGACTATTATATGGAAGATTCTTAGAACGTTACCAGGGAGATTCAACCCAAAGGTATCGGTCTTAGAATACACTGCAAATCTAGACAAACTCGGCAAAGAGGAATTACATGGATTTCTTAGAGCATATGAAATGACACTTGATGAAGAAGAGGGTACTTTGCATCTAGAAACAGCGTTCGTTGCATCTAAGAAAACCAATAAGGATAAACAACCTTCAATTGAAAATACATGCACCTGCAAGTGTGAAGAAAAGGGAGATGATGAAGAAAGTCTTTCAGATGAAGAATATGCTTACTTCATGAGAAAAATAAAAATTGGTAAGGGAAAATTCAAAGGTAAACTTCCATTGATATGTATCAACTGTAATGAGGTTGGAAATTTTGCAGCAAAATGTCCAAACAGAAGTAATGACAACTCAAAAGGAAAGAAAGGCTTTAATAAATTCAACAAGAAAGGATCCAAAAGGAACTTTCTCTCTAAAGAAGATATATCATCATCCAATGAAGATAATTACAGTGGAGAAGAAGCCAATGAGAGAGTATTGTTTATGGCCAAGTACAATAAACCCAAGCACAATAAACAAGAGGTATCAAACAACAAAGACGAAGGATTGACCATAGCAGAATTTTATAAGGAAGTAATCAAGCTTATAAAAGATCTCAAGGCGGAGAAGATCCGTTCCAATACTCTTAAAGAACAAGATCAAGGTCTCAAAATTGAATTTGAAGAACAAAAATGCATTGAAGAGTCACTTCAAAAGTTGGAAAAGCAACAAGAAAGGGAAGAATTAGAAGAAAATTTGATAGTCTCGCTACGTGAGAAGTGAAGAAAGGAAAAACTATCCAAAACTATGCCAACGGCTCAAGGGCATTGGAAGAACTCATTAACAATCAACGATCTTACAACAACAAAATTGGCATCGGTTACAAAGAGGAAGAAGCAGGACCTTCTACAATAAGATACAATGAACCTATGAGATCTAACATGCATGTAGACTTCATTGGACGAGATTCGCAAGAACAGACTTGGAAGACAATTCCTTGACAAAAATTTCCATCTAGGTACCAACATATTTTTTATGGCTACTATTATTCATGTGGAAAAATTTTTCATAAAGCTATAGAATGTCGCACATACCCTAGGAATGAATATAATTCCAGGAGATATATCAAATATGAACCTCCCAGAGCTCATCGAAACATCAATATATTTGAACATTTAAGAAATAATATTGACTGTTACAAATGTCGAAACTTTGGACACATAGCCAAAGACTGTAGACTTGAAAATCCTCCAGAAGAATCTTCGAAGCCACGAGAACGAACAAACATGGAAGAAAGAAGAAAAGAATGATAATTATACTTTCTCTCTCAGGCTAAAAAACAAAGATGTGTGGTATGTTGATAGTAGTTGCTCAACGCATATGACTAGAGATAGAAATAAATTTGTTTCTCTGAAAGAGAAGAACGATGGAACCGTGTCCTTTGGAAATGATGGATCTTCAAATGTTATAGGATCAGGTACTATCACTCTCGGAAGCAAATATGCTCTAGCCAAGAATGTTCTATTGGTTGAAAACATGAATCACAATATGCTCAGTGTTGGACAAATGTGTGATCAAGGACACAATACTATTCAACTCCATGAAATGTGAAATCAGGAAAGGCATGTATGTTGAAATTGTGGCTACAACAAGTCGAGCTCCAAATGACATATATGTTCTGGATGAAGCAACTAAATCATGTCTAATAGCTTAAGAGGATGATACAATAATTGGTAGCAATGATGATCGACTAAGTAAGAAGTTTTCTACAAAGGTGCAAAGTGATTTCGAGATGTCTTTACTTGGTGAGCTGCAATACTTCTTAGGGCTTCAAATATCTCAGCAAGAGAAAGGAATATTTATATGTCAAGCTAAGTACATCAAAGAAATGCTCAAGAAATTCAAAATGGAAGATTTCAAACCCATCCTTACTCTGATGGTAACAGGTTGCAAATTGAGCATAGACGACTCATCTAAGGATGTGGATCAAAGGTTGTATATATCTATGATTAGTAGTCTTCTATATGTAACAGCCTCCCGACCAGACGTTATGCAAGCAATTGGACAAGTAGAAAGATTACAAGCAGCACAAAAAGAATCACATATTGAATATTTGCCAGCATTGGAATATCTTCGCCCGAATCTTGGGATTCTCACAAGTTATCATTAGATTTTCCTTTTTCAGAATATAAAGGGGGAGTGGAAGTGTGTACAGGTCTGCAAGACGGTTGTGTGTTAGCGCGAGTGGAAGTGTGTACAGGTCCACATGATGGTTGTGTTTCAGGGGGAGTTACCCTTTTCCATTGATGTTAAAGGGGGAGAGAATGTTGTAGGAAGAGGTGTCATGATCGCAGGGGGAGTACTTGTGTTGCCATCAATGCCAAAGGGGGAGATTGTTGATCAGCGGTTGTCATTGATGTCAACCCAAGCAGCACCAGGGGCTAACCCAATATTGCATGGGAATTTTGACCTACAAAATTAATATATTCTGGGTCAATAATTCTCTTAATGTTTTCTACTTGTCGAGATGTTTCCGTTGATATATGGCACGCCATGTAATTCTTCACGGTTTGAGAGATATTCATGTTTGAAGTTTGTACCCCCAGTTAGTGGGCTAAAACCCCATGGGGTTGGGGCATGGGTCATTGAAAATTCATAATTAATATTTTTTAAGCTCCTAAAATCCCTCCCACTTTCACTTGTTGAAGCCCCTCTCAACGTAAGCATTTATATAAATTGTGATCCTCATTTCCTCCTTATGCAAGGGATTTAGCCATCTGAAACAGGTCATCATGGAATTTTCACTCTAAATTTTTTTCTACGAAGGTTCAGAAGATGAAATTGTTATGAGGAGAAGCTGAAATCCTAAGGAAGTTGCTGTCAAAATTTTAGATCAAGGTGCACAATATTTTTGGAGATATGATCTGTGGAAGTCAGGGTTTTTGCAGGCTCCTGAAATTCATCTCAAAGAAGTGACCTTGGTAAAATTGTCATAAATCTCTCTCTAAGTATCGGATTGGAATTCCGTAAAAAGTGGAAGATATTGCGCAGTCTGTACTTTTCTCTTTATCAATTTCAGTGCCAAATGAATAAAATGTACACGTGGCATGCCGTACAAGTGCGCTTTGTTGAAACCATCCATAATTAGGGCATTTTGAGAGATTGGGTATAACTATCTCTTAAAGAATCCAAATTGGGTCGGACCTATGGCATTGGAAAGACGACTCAGACGACTACTACAGGACCAAAAATCAGATATTGAGGGTCTGAAATAACAGAGATACACTAGATTCAATATCTAGCTCCTAGAAGGCAAGAAAAAGTTAGATCATGTGTTGTCAAGGGTTGCAAAGGACCAAACTTTCTACGGCAGAAAAGCAAAGCAAGGTGTAGTAGAGGGTAGCATGACAAGATCAGCAACCAAGGTTCATAACAGCAGCAAGAATTTCATTATATGAAGTCTTCAAGTGGGCAGCACTGCATACAATCATTGTAAAGGTATCATTGTACTTAGTCATTGTAAATACATTATTGTACAAATTGTACTAGTGTATATCTGCCAAGGGTTGAAGAGGCAGTGTTGGGAGGTCTAGGATCATCATTAGGTGGTTGTGTCAAAGTTGGGGTTATGGTCTAGTATAGCTTCTTCTTCTACATCATTCTATATCATTGTAAAGTGGACCATTTTCCCTGGTACGGGAGTCCATTCTTCTTTTATTCTTCTATAGGGTGGTAGGGAGGTGCTAGGGTGAGTTGTAGCTCATTGGATATTGGGGCATCCGTTCAGTTGACTACTGAAGAATCTCAAGTGTTGGAGCATCCATCCAGTGGGAGCTGGAGAAGAATGCTTTTCTAGATTCTAGGAAGTTGGAGCTTTATTTTCAATTGGAGTTGAATATTAAAGAATTATTAGAAAAGCATTAGGTGGTTTTTGTCCCGGAGTGGGTTTCCACCATAAAAATTGTGTGCATTTGTGTTCCTCTTGTTTGCTGCCATCATTGTACAAACATTGATAATAGTTGAAGATTAACTAATGCTCTAATTGAAAGGAATACTGATTCACCCCCCCCCCTCAGTATTTCCAACACCCATCTGCGAATATTAGCACCTAAAATTTTCCTTGCTTTTATTTCAATCGAACCAAACAAAAATTGCTTTAAAGAATGCATGAATGAAATTCTTTTCACTCTTATTAAAACGACAAAGATGATCTAAATCAAAAACAAAAAAGAAAATCACTTCCAATTTCTTTTGAATTTAAACAAAACATACTCTTATAGACTTGCGCTCCAAACAAAATGTAATCTTGTGCTTGACACTCAACCAAAGGGAAACAATCATAAATGCAGAGATGACCAAAGCATGCACCAACGCTCTTCGAAACAAGACAAGGAAAATGTGACAAAGGGTGTTTGAAATGGGAAAAAGTTCCCAAACTTAAAACAACTCAAAGAGACGAAACAAACTTGCTTAGATAAGATAGGTAAGTCAAAAACACAGCGAGGAGATCACTGAGATCTCACAGACTCCTTCAAGGGCTAGGACACACTAGAAAATCAGGAGGGAAACTCAAATTTTACCAAAGTTTGAGATCAACACTTATGTGCTAAGCAGAAGGGTGCTGAAAGGCCAATCTGTGCGACTGTACTATATAGAACAACACTACCAGCACTACTGTAAGGATAGCAAGGGCGTTGGTCACTAAAAACAAGGGAAAAATAAAAAGAGTCTCACACACACACTAGACCTGATATAGTGCAGTGACAAGAAACCTTTACACAAGTTGAAATAGACCTACGAAGATTTAAATTTCAGAAATAAGTGAAACTTATCCAAGATCAGTTCGGGGAAGGAGGACTTAAAAGGCTAAATCTCCCTAGTGGAGCCCCTAGTTCTGTTGTCAAGATAAATCCCCTCTACAGACAGAGGTGATATCTCTAGCCCTAGAGTGGGTCTAGCAACACAAGATTCTTTCTAACATAATATTTCTTAACTAATGCTTACAACGCAAAGAGGAAAGAGACATAAATACAATTTTCCAATCAATATCCTTGGATCCGCTATTAGTGACCTTGATTCACGATCCTTTTAGGCCTACTTCCTGCTATCGATGGCGCATGAATACCTGTGGATGATTGGGAGACAACAACAAACGTGATACAATATATAATAAATGTAAACACTAGATATCTAGCAGATCAAGGAGTACCTGAATATTTGCATAATCTTATAGACAAATATAGAAATAAAACATCATATGTTATTATTGATAAATTACAAAAGGGGAGCTTACAACCAGGCCTTGATGTTGGAGGCATCCTTAGGTGAAAATCTAAGTCCATCACCCAGCTCAAAATCATTCCTTCTCATGTGCACTTAGGCTTAATCACGATGCTAGCATGCATAGGGATGAGAGTTTAGACGAGTTTGACAATGATCAAACAAGCTCTAAACTTGGGGGAATGAGTGATGTGAATTTATAGCAAGGAGAAGGAGGTTGGGAGCCCATGAAAGGAGAAGGAAGGCCCACTTTCTAAGGGATGATCCCCCATGGATGAGATCGAGGCTCTATAATGAGAGAGCTCAACCTTATCATCTATGTTGAACAACCAAATCGATGCCCTTGAGATTCTAGAGGTCAAAGCTTCTCCTCCATTTGAGGAAGAACTGCTAGAAAGGGGATCAACGCGGTTTTCCAAGAAATTAGGGCGTTGACAACGCTGGGCCAGAACTGGGAAAAGGACATCAGCGCAGTCATGGCACCAGGAAGGGCGTTGACCCAGGAAAATAGGAATTTGACAAAGTTTATTCAGTAGTCTTTCAAGGACGTCTTATTTGGATCTTCAAGGGGATATGTTAGCATATTTATTGATGATGGAAACATTGCACAAGATTCGTCATGGGGCATTTTAGGATCAGGGACGGGAAAATGATCATGGTGACAAATTACTGTGTAACAATGAGGTCTAGTACAAAATAGCTAGGAAGACAATCTTTAGTTATGCGAGGTATAGTACAAAATAGCTAAGAAGAAAATCTTTAGTTATGCGCATAATACATGATGAACTTCTACAAAATTATATGTGTTTGCAGCGAAGTAAAGCCTTAATATTGCAACAAATTTGTTAAACAACTAATCCTCAGGTTATTTTGTGTTAGGTTGATTGGTTATTAGAGTCCAAGATGTCAAACACATGCATGGTATGCACATAGCATGAAAGAGATAAGCGTGGATGCAATATTATTCACAATGATACATATTTAGCATACATTGGGGTGACGCTTGGATTCCATATCCCATAGTCTCTTGGACTCCCTAAGTCTCTTGAGCTTCCACACTAACCCTAGAAGGATTAGGTGTCCAACATTCCCCCCTTAATCCGAAGGGGTATGTGTGAGTCCAAGAAGAGAGTTGTAATACAAAATCGCAACACTAGGTTGAATGAGCTCTCTGAAATGTTGGCATAAGAAGGTGGTTTAAGGATGACCACAAACACTGGAACGCTTAGTGCAGTTCTCGGAACTCTTCCAAATATGGCAAGAAGCTGAGGTCTTCTGCTAGAGGAAGTGCTCATAATGTTTTGAAGAGGGAGACCTTCAACCTAGAAAATGAATGTCTGCAACCTACGATGGTTTAAGGATGACCACCAACTCTGGAATGCTTAATGCAATTCCTGGAACTCTACCAAAAATGGCAAGAAGTTGAATTCTTCTCCTAGAGGAAGTGTCCTGAATACTTTTAAAAGGAAGACTATCAACCTCACATAGATGGTTTAAGGCTTATCACCAACCAAAGACATGCTCATGGTCATCTCTGTCTCTAGCTACAACTCTGAATCTGGAATGGAAGGTTGTGGCTCAGGCTCGCTTGGATTGTTGTGTCTGTGGCTACAACTCTGAATTTGGAATGGCAGGTTGTGGCTCAGGATCGCTTGAACTATTGTGTTCCTAGATTTGAAGCTTGTAGATGACCATCATTTTCCCCCCTGTTAGATACAAGGTGATATGATGGTGAAAACTCAACTGCAATACTGTTCAATACCCTTGAACAAGTTCTGACATATGACTAAAACATATTCTTGGTTGTTGATGCCCATTTCCAAGAAGCGATCTATCCTAGATGAATATTTGTTCTTGTAGGAGGCTTGTTTCTGAAGCATCTATGTGAAGAATGAGTGTGCTGACCACAGTGCTTGCATGGGTGAATATAAAAACAATGATATTTCATATGGCCAAATCGGTCACAGTGTTGGAATTTTACAATCTATTGTTGCTGCTATGGAAGAGGAGCAAAATCTGGAACAACTGAAGATGTGCTATCATGAAGAAATCCAACACTATGGAACTCGATGGGCTTTGAGTAATCTAGAATATGAAGGGACACATTCTTTTCATATCCAAGACCAGTTTTGTGCTTGTTGTGGGAAAGCTCTTCCCAAGGTTTGATGATGGGATTGGGAATTGTAGGCTGAATTTCAAAATCATTATGCAAGTTTGCTCCTGAAATTGGCACTTGATTGGGATCAACCTCAACTTTACTTACTTGACCACTTGCTAGTTCTTGATGGGTGATTGTTTGATCCTCAAACAAATTATTGTTCTGAACAAGAACAAGTTCAGAATGATGTATTTTCTCTTGTAACTCATTTTGCTGAAGTTGTGATTCGAGTTGCAGAAACTCGATCTTGTCTTGTGCATCATGTAAACAAATTGTAATATCAGATAAAAAATTCTTGCTTATTTTCACTGTATCATAATCAGTGGAATGCATTCGAGTTTTAAGGAACTCTAATACCTCAGTAATTCTGATAATTTTCTCTATCAAATAAGGCTTCTCAAATTTTTCCCACGACAAGAAACAAGTTTAATGATAAGGAAAGCACTCTAGTTATAATATTTTGAACCTTTAAAAATATTATAATATTCCGATTAAAAATAACATACGTTGCTCACCAAATCTGATCACATTGTTCCAAAGCTCATATGTTGCGCCACTCATTCCCAAACACTGATATTATATGCATAGATAAATTCCAATACTACACACAATTAATAGGTAAATAGAATGAAACACCTTAATACATTCAAAACGAGGTGCAGGCTCGAGAATAAAGTGATCGATATAGAAAAGACAAATACATGGCATCCATATACCAGAAATCATTGAGATTCATCCCTTAAACACCCAAAAAACTTGCACATTTCCAGTGGAGCCACAATTGTAAGCTTCACGTTATTTTTTGTCAAATCTAGTGTAATGCCAACTGGTGGCAGGAGAAAGGAAGGTGTCGAGTGGTTTTCCCTATTCGCTTGCTCACTCTATATTCTAATCCCTCTCAGACCATTCCACGATAATGGCAACACTCTATATATCGAGCACAACCACCAAGTGCGCCTCTGAATGTCTAGTTTCACCTCCAAATATCCTAAACTATGGCGGCCCAATAACTCCAACACATAGAAAATCAACATACTCACCGAATGAATCAACACACTCACAGTTTAAGGTAGATGTAAAGACAGTTCATGGCATGGAAATAAAATGTCCAACATATAAAAGCACCTGTAAGAAATATTTACCATAACTAGACTCCAAAAAAAACATAGATATATTATACCATCACCTCCTTTTTGTTGGCACATGTCGTTGGTGTCGATTGGGATTTAACTTCCATATTCTAAAATTTACTTCAGAAGTCAATTAACATTTTTAATTTGTTCACTTCATCGATTTGGAGAAACGAATTTTGAATATAAAATATTGGACAAGATTCATAGGGTGATGTAAACTTCATGCAACATGGGTTATAGGTTAAATTAAATGCCAAAATTGTTATATGATGGATGGGTCAAAGATCATGACTTAAAATTAAGTAGGAGGTTGAGCATTTGTTGTAGCCAGAGGAGGAGTTCGTGTGATGGACAAACACCAATTTAGAGCTGCGTAGTGGGGTGCCTTCCTGATATCATGGCCACTGAGTGGGTGAGAAAATGCTGACTGCACCAAGGGGTAGAGGCTCGAGGGGAATGCACTATGGGAGGAGTCTTCGGGTGTTGTGAGAATTGTTGTATATATGGAGGAGTCAGAGGGTGCTATGAGGGTTGGTGAGGTTGAGAGCACCGAGGAGGGGAGCGGTGTATGGACAACAATGGAGTTAGGTTTGGAGCAGCAAATATGTTATGAGGAGCAGGAGCATGAGAAGTGAGCATGGAGTCCAGGAGGTAGTCGATTTGGCATATTGGAAAGCGCGCACAAAATTTAGAGCATACCAGTCTAGTGGCAGAGCCGACAATAACAGTAGTAGAGATAACAGTTGCATTAGCAAAGAAGCAGCATAGGGTGCAGCGACGCGGATTTTCCTCTAATTGGAGAGGGATTTCGCCAGGGACTAAAGGATTCTGTGAATTAATGGAGCTTCTCAGTGGCATAAAAATGACAGATACATTAGGAAGAGCATTGGGGCCAGCGGAAAGGCAGGAGTATTGGCAGATTTTAGAGCGCTAGAGTAGGTGCACAGTGAGGAGGTGCGTTTTTCATGCCGAACTAAGAATGAAAGAAAAATAATAGATGGCAGAGCAGAAAACCTAAAAACTAAACACACAACTACCTAATTAATGATTTAGAAATATACGAAGAAGGCTACACATCATGGCTCTAATCCCATGTCAAACACACACATGGTATGCACACAACATGAAAGAGATAAGCGTGGATGCAATATTATTCACAATGATACATATTTATCATACATTGGGGTGACCCTTGGATTCCATATCCCAGGGTCTCTTGGACTCCCTAAGTCTCTTGAGCTTCCACACTAACCCTAGAAGGATTAGGTGTCTAACTCAAGAAGACCCAGAAACTGATTCAATTGTGTAGAAATTATTAATACAATTATTTATTATCGGATTCTCTTGATCTAACAATTATATCCATTGTTAAATACCGAATCCTTCTACTTAAATCTTTGCGGAAATTTAATCGCCAATTGCAAACACATGAAGAAAAATCAATCACACATAACACATAAGTTTTTACCAAGAAAGCATAAATCTAAAAACCCCACTATCATATATTATGTATATCATGGATCATGAAACAATATCATACAAAACTCTACTCCAAGAGCTCTCAATACAATATACAATCGTCTCACACTGTCACACAAAAATTGGCATAAACATACACCAATTTACTACCTCCTAACAGCCTGCCTCCATTGCGCAATATCTGCTGGTGAAGATCCCTAAATGAATTTGATCTTGCCTTGCCTTGACTGTGCAATCCTCATTGGCATCTCTAATGTGTGTGCAGTTGAATTGAATGCACCACTATAGTCACAACTGATAGTCAAACAGACCCTTTCACCTATCTCTCAACTAGGTCTCCACTGGATCTGACATGCATGTAGTTAACAGTAGTATTTTTTCAGTTGCATGTGGGACCAATGCTTGTGAATTAATTAAATAATTAATTCGTTGATCTCTCACTAGTGTATCTTTAGTTACAACTAGTTACAACTAGCGCAACTGAGTTTAACTCACTTAACTGAGTTAAACTAAATAACAACTCACATAACTACACATCCAACTCTGTTACAACTTTGTATCACTTAGTTACAACGAATTCCACTCTGCATGTCCCACCAACCAACCTTAGAACTCGTAATTCCTTCAGTTAACTGGTTTTCCACATCAGTTAACTGAAATCAAGTGCTTCAAGAGAATAGATTATTATTTATTGTCTAATTATTATTAAGGGCTAATAATAATTGACATCTGATCTATTTTTAGACATGCAATCTATAAAAAGACTTTTCCCATGCATCTAAAAATAGAAGCTCATCTATAAATAGAATTTTCTCAACCATCTATAAATAGACTACTAATATAAATAGAATATGCTCAACATTTTAAAAATAGACATACATGTAGATTCAAAAGTGTCCTCAGACACATAACTTTATTGATCATGAAAAGAGATTACATAAAAAATTGCAGGAGTTTACAAACGTAAACTCTCACTACAATGAAATTAGGAAACTAACATATTTGTAAGCTCTATGTTCTCACTTAATCTAGTTATGGATCACTTGGAAAACTAACAAGTGTCCATTTACAATAAATGACCTTCTAACCATTCTACTAACTTTATTCCTATTTTAGAGCCTAGGAAACGACTCTATTCTAGAGTCCTATTTTTACTAACAAAATTCTAATACTAAGTGTTTCTAATATTTATTAAATATTCTAATTTAATAAATATATTTATCCTAACTTTACATTATTTAATTTATGTATTTTGGATTTATAATTGGCTTATGAAAGAAGCTAGCATTCCCCCCTTCAAGGATAAATCAAAAATAAGAATGAGGAACCATCTTCCAAGTTCTCAAGTTGATGCTGAAAAAAAAATCTTCAATCTCAAGAGACCATGAGTCAGTTGTATGTCTAATTCATCTCTGAATGTTTCTTGACAACTCCATCACGTGCCAAGTTGCAAAAGGATCCATCTATCCTTTGCATGAGATCAACATCAAAATTTGTTCAAATCCCACTGGCTGATGATGTCAAAAACAACTCACTGTTGCTTTTGCTATGCTGAAAAAATGTTCACTGCTTATTTTCTTTCGACTGCCCACTGGAAAATTTGTTGATGCCCATTGGCTGTTGAAGATGCCCATTGGCTGCTTTTGTTGGTTTTGTCGAGACTTTCAATCTGACAACCACTGTCAATCTCATTGACATTTTCCCCCCTTTTTCAGCTGAAAGGAGAGACACTTCTCTTGGAAAGTATTCTTGAACTCCCCCCCTTCAGGTGTAGGAGTTTTACACTGGTGTACTCCCCTGTTCAACTCCATGAGAGTACCATCATCTTTTCACTGTTGGCTGCACTATGTGTGATTGTATTCGATTGTAGAACTGAGACAATCGTTTGATTGTGGATGACCATTTCCAAGGGTCGATTCATTCATAATGTATCTTCAATCTGGCTGATTTTTGGTGGTTGCGACATTTTTCTGAGGAATTATTTGGTTTTCCACAATGACGACAAGGATGGAGATCAAAAAACTGATCTTCCATATGACCGGTTCTTTGAAAATGAGAACACTTTGGTTGGACTTCAACTTCAGGTTGCGTACAATTCTGTGTGTCTGCAACTTTGGGTGGCGTGCATTTATGGTTATCTGCAACTTTCTCAGAACTTGCTGAGGTGATTTGTGCAATAAATCCTCCACTGATGAACTTAATTGGCTTGGAATAATCTGGGATATGCAGGTTAGTATCATTGTTGGCATATCCTAAGCCGCGTCGATTCTTGTTATTTTGAATTTCTCCCCGTGGCTTGATGATGGGCTTGGAAGAAATTGGAACTGGAACAACTTTGACACTTGAAGTTGTTTGGATGAATGACTTGTCATCTGGATGGTTTAAACACTTGAAAGTGTCAAGCTTTTCTTGCAATTCAATCCTTTGAGGTTGCGACTCTAGTTGAAGAAACTCAATAGTTTCATGTGTTTGTCATAGATGTCGTGAAAGATCAGCAAGAGTTTCTTTGCTAACGTGCACCATGTATTCATCACTGGAGATGATCAAACTGTGAAGAATGTTTAACAACTGAATATGTTGCGCCATTTTAACTTGCGCTCTTGAAATCAGGCTCTCTTGTTGTAGATGTCGTACTTTGAATTGTTTCACTTGAATGACAGGCTCGCTTGAATGTGGCTTGAATGGCACGCTCGCTTGATTGGTTTCTTATTGCACTTGCTGGGAACACTTGCTAGAATTGTAGAATTTTCTTGCTTAAACTCTGGAATTCAAACTCACTTGATGACGATCACGTTTGTTTAAGCGCTCACTTGACTTACTTGATGACTTCACGCTCACTTGAATGAATAGCCATGCTCGCTTGATGTTGATCTCCACTTGCTTGATTGTTGTAACTTGTTTGGTTGTGTTATAGCCTAAATCCACCTCAGGCTGAAGTAAGGCAGAAAGAGGATAACACCAAACCACGCTCAGTCTGGTAGCTAGCCCTACCAGAACAGGAGAGGGCTCTCTCCTGGTCAATCTCAATGAAAGTATTCAAAGGGGCTTGAGATGACTAAAAAAACAACTGATCTTAGGCTAGATATACAAATAGGAGGGTTTGATTTTGATTTTTTGGGGTTTTGTTGGAAAAAGGGAAAGGCAATTTTTGGGCTTGGGGATGAGGCCAATTTCTTGCAGAGTTCAAGTTGGGGCGAGGAAGGCAGCGGCTTTGATGTCTTAGTTTAATTGAATGGATGGAAAATACTGTTGAGGAGCTAAAGAGGGCAATAGAGTGCAAGGATCCTCTTCAAACTGACGAAAAACATATAAACTAAACAAAAGTTTAAGGCAGAGCACCAGCAAACTAATGAATTCTACCTTAGTTACTCATTTGTTTAATTCAGAAGCAAAGAGAAGGGAAATGGAATACATATAAAATTAATGAAACTTACAATAACATGGAGAAAAACATCATCAAAACTCAGAGCCACAAGGATCCCAACAAGTGCTGCAAAACTCTGGTCTTTCCTTTGCCAAAAAGCTGAAATGAATATACAATGAGGTGCCAAACTTTTCCCAAGAGTCCAACCCTGAAAATGTCTCAGAAAATACATAATATAGACCATACTAACCCCTTCCCATGCCTCTAGGGGTCGAGCTTCTCCTTCTAGGAGTTGTTTCAACCAATTCTAAACAAGGAACTGAAATCTAGGCAACCAAACAACTTGACTCTATAAGGAAGGAAACTGATTCATTCATTTAATTTTCACTTTTTAGTGAATGAATCCTCTAGAACAAGTAAATATGAGCCAAAAATACATCATAGCCATAAAATTACATCAAGATAGATCAATAATTACATCAAAAAGTGAAACTAGTCAAACTGGCCGAATTTCTGAGCTGAAAAGTAAAAATTGGGCAAAAATTCTGTATGCGTCGTGCCAGAAAACTCAATGCACCGCGCCACTTTGAGCCTGTTTTTGAGGCACTTCTTGAAGTCCAAATTGAGCTCATGATAGCTCATTGGAAAACCCTATCTATCTGCTATCCAACCCAAGTGGAATTTTTGGGCTTGGATGTCATTTTCCCCTCCAAAACTGCAATCTCCCAAGACTGGTTCCTACTGGTGCAAAAAGTGGCAGAAAGGCCATTTTTGGAGTGTTTTTGACCTTTAAGACCACCTAGAACTTGATGAAATCTCTCAGCCATTCCTGAGCATACATAATTTACCATAAAAAACCAAAAAACATCAAGTTTTCCTCCAAAATATGTCCCAATCATAAGCGCACGTCGAGTGGCACGACGCGTCGGGCAGAAAAACCTGTTTTGCAACCAAAATTTCAAAAATGACAAAATTTTCTCCAAATTTTCTGAAATTTGGAGTGAATGTCTCCCATCATGTCCCATGCTCAGCCAAGGAAGTTTCGGCCAATATTTGGAGTGGATCAGGCCTTTTTCGCCGTTTCAGTGCTCTCCTCAACCTCGCCTTCAGGATCTTCATCCTGGCTCTGCAAACGTGTGTGTGGGCCCAATAGTGGTTCTTCATGTGCCTGAGCAAGTCTTTGTCCATATTGGCCTTCACCAATAGCTTCTAAATATTTCTGTTGACTCTCTCAAGCCAAATCTACCGCTCAAAAGGTGTCATGTCACCTGGTCTCTTTCGGGCCAATTCCCGATCTTCACAGATTCTCTGCAGCTCCGTGAGTGTCTGCTAATCCTCCAGTTGTTTATTCCGCTGCTCCAAGTAATTTATAATCCACTGATCTCTCTGCAACTTCACAGTCAATGTGTCGATCTCAGCCTTTTGTTCCTGGATGGTCTCTCTCATCTTTGAGCTAGGAGAGCTCAAATCAACATCAATGAGTGTAAAATCAGTGTCTTGGCCTCCTGAAGGGCCCTCATCGTGCATAGGTCTCTTGCCTCTATCCTGTACCTGTACTGATGTCGAAGGCGAGACCCCTTCCACGCCAAGTGGAGATAGTACTCGTGCTGCTAATGAAAGTAACGAGACCCCTTCCACCCCTGGTGGAGATAGTACTCGTCGTGCTGCTGCAAATAAGGCTCTGTGGCCTCTCTGATATGTCACACACACTGGAGCACTGATAGGCTCTATCTCGGGAATCTGAAACTGATGTGAAGGCTCTCCCTCATCATGAACAATCTCTGGAGGAGGCTGGGGGGCTGCAAATAAGTCACAGGAAATGAACTCATCCCATGCGATGCCTTGCAATCCAAGCTGATGTACTACAATGATCTTGATGAGCGCATAATGATAAATGTTGTTATGCTGCTGCTCCGGAGTCTTCCTCTGCACAAGGGTAGTAATCCGCTCTATGTTTCGACACATGAAACATGGAATACTCATCAGTCTCACTCTCGTGAAATGCATCAAAAGTCTGATGTGGTATGCATAAAGGTGTGAGAACCGGCCCTCACAGCTGAAGTATCTGATGATGAGTTTCATCAATGGCGCATAGGACTCCTTCATAAACCGAAATGGAAATACCCTACTGAGCTGCCTCAAATAGCCTGGCCTGATGTAAGGTTCATAATATGCTCTATCCAGCTACTGTCTCTTATTCCACTCTTCACCTATGTTTGGTATCCCGGTTGCCTCAGAAATGGTTTCTGGTGTTAAGGTGAAGTTCACTCCAGCAAGGTTTACATGACCATCACGCAAATGTAGGACAAATAAGCAAACCAACTCCTGATGATGCTGAATCTGAGAAATCATCTCACAATACTGAAAACATGACTATTGCTGAAAGCATGTCATTGCAAGTGGGCAGGCCTGCAATTGAGCCAAAGAAGTGGGCTCCTCTCTGACGTGCCTGCCACTTTTATGAGACCTCCTCGGTACATTTAGCTCTGCGGTTGAGTCACTGTCTTGCTCATATCCTTGCTCATATGATGAATTTGTCTCTGACATGGTGCTGAAAGCAAGGTGTATGAAAAGTATATACTGATATATATGTGGTGAAAACAAAGGTTTGTCTTTCAATACCAAATGTGCCAAATATGTAATGAGAGACTGTGAGGAAATATTACAGTTAATATAATAGACTGTCAAGTGAAATTTGAGTGGAAGGAAAGTCACTTGACTTCTTGGGAACTTTCGGGATTTGGGGATTTTAAAAGTGATATGGGAGTGGGAGATAGTGATGGGAAATGTAGTTTTTAGAGATAGGGATAAATGAAATGACAAGATATATTTAAGCTAAGTGAAATCAAGGATATAAAGACAATCCTTGAATGTTTTGGGAATTGGGAATTTATAAATGATATGAAAGGGGGAGGGCTAATAGGGTTTAGTGATAGGGAAAATGGGAATAAGGGATATGATTGTTTTGGGACAGAGGGAAAAGGAGAGGGGATTATGATAGCAGTATGACAGTGATGGGAACACGAATGAAGAATGGAGTGGGAGCGTTAAGCACCAATAGTCAAATTTCAACACTTCATTTCAAACCCTAAGGGAGCAAATTTTGATATGGATATAGGGTTTGTTTTTCACCAACCAAAACTCTAATGTCTTTGCCTCCAAACAACACCACACATGACTAAAATCACCGAACAAGCGTTGTCAAACTTACTTGGAGCAAATGAGTTGAATCGATTTGATTTTTATGGAGCCGTGATGAATTTTTTGCCTTGGAGGCTCTGTGCACCGTGCACAAGCCCAGTGCGTCGCGCCCTGTGGATGCGCCGCGCCAGAGGAAAAATGCATTGTGGCAAACCGCCCAATGCGTCGTGCAGCCTATGTGTGTCGCGCTCTTACCCAATGCGCCGCGCAGAGTCTCAACACACAGTCTTGGCTTCAAATTTCAGTTTCGCCCTCTCACCACTAAACTTTGACTTTCAATCGACCTTTGTATGCAAATGAATGTTTCAAAAAAATGAAAATATCTTATAGTGGTGGATTCAATTTTTGTTTCTCACAAACCCATTTTGTAATGTTTGGCATCGGCACTTTTTCACATTTTAATACAACTTTGTTTTTTCAAATTTCCTTTTTGATTTTTTGGCTTGAAATGATGGTTTCTTGGTTGATTTTTTGTAGGGATGGTGGCATTAGACTTCGGAAAAGGATGACTAGAGGCTGCATGTGAAGTACTCCATGACGGAAGACTTTAAAAATACATATTTATTACAAACAACAAATTTGACGATTTCTTCCTCAAAACAGAGTTTTGAAGAAGAAACATCCTTAAGCATTATTGATGATGAAAATCTTGAAATGAAAACTTATTGAAGACATCCTCATGGCCCGCGGGCATTATTTTACATTCCGAATACCAAACCCTAGACCTAGAAACTGAAAAGACTCTTTTTTGACCACAAGACCATCTATGACTGTAAATGACTGAAATCCACTTTGATGAATTTTGATAAATTTTGACCAACCCAGCAGGTACAAACATGAGGGAAACGAGTGAAGAGACCCTTCCGTCAGATAATGGCATGCCCTCTAACGGAATGCATATGAATGAGCTGAATGAGACACCTAAAAATGAAATGCAATAAGAGAAATGATCTATGACGGAGGGATGACAAGATCGACTCTAACAGGTTGCTTTGATGGTTGCTGCAATAAAATTCACTCTGGCTTGCTTGATGGTTTGATCTTTGTACTGACTTGATGCAAATTGCTTGAATGAATACTCACGCTCGCTTGCACGAGATGTAAACTTGTTGCTTGTTTGATTTAAAACTCATGCACTCACTTGATTTTGTGTAAAGGAAGGGTGTCGAACACTGTCAACAATGCACCCAAGAAATCTTACAAAGATTTTAATGATTCACTTGTTCTCTTAAAAATTCATTAACAATGAATTTTTAATGATTCACTTAAAACAATGAATTTGATTACAAGTTCTGAAATGGATTTTCAAGAACGTTGATGTAGACTTTGCATTGAAATGCATTAAATTGACTAAGTGAATTTGATTTTTGATGTAGAGTGCTGATGTAGAAAATATTTGATTATATTTTGTAGTGGCGTAAATGCATGTGTTGATCTTGCAATTATTTCGTTACATGTGTTGTGCTTGCTGATATTGAACTTTATGTATGTGATATTAAATGAAATCATTGATGTGTCACAACTGGACACAAATAAAAAACAACAACATGAAGCCATAAAAAAAACATACGCCATCACAAACACACATGGTGTACTTAAGATCCCCTTATTTAATTTCGGGCGGATCTAGGACACATCAACACCAAAAAAATAATGTCTTTATTAAGTATTGGAGTACATTATCTTTTATCTTTTACAACATTACCACTAAAGCTTTCTCAAAAAATGAGAATTTTACGCTCGCAAATTTTGGAAACAAATGTCTTAAAACTGTGTGCACTGATCGCTTACACCTTATCTCTCCAAATACTCGTTATGTCTAAAAAATAATTTTTTTGTTGACAATTTTCAAATTTACACATTACAAAATCACTTCAAAAATTTTAAAACAATACACTTATCTTTCTAAAACTATATCAACCTTATTACTCCAAAACAAAAAATCTTCAATACTCTTCAACTTTCAACTCAACATGACAAAAAAAAATCACACTTTTCACTAAAAACTACACCTTTTCCAGCACCTTGTTCTCTCCACTTTCCTCACTGTATGAAGAAGGATCAGATCCATAATCAAATGTAAGCTCTGTTAAAGGTGGGACTACAATTTCAAACCCAAAAAGTGGAGAAAATCTCTGTGACAATCTCGATCACCTAGATATCAAAAGTTTTGTGAGTGTTGTTTTCATAAAGACTAGATTTCAAGGTTGGCCATACCCAAATACCCAGATTAATTTCAAAGTAATTAGAAGCTTATTCTCGAATGCCCACTTCTCTCTACTGACCACTGACTGAGGAGAGATACTCCACTAGTTGACATATTAGAAACACCCAATTGCTGCTTGGAATTTGAAAGAAGGGCGATGAGCTGATTCTGCAGTTTGAGAGGAGTTAATATCTTCTGAATTGTTCTTTAGCATATTACCTGAGTCCAAAATGGTCAATGTCGTAGACATACTCCTGTTTCCATGCTCACTGGAAGTGCCATCAATGAAGTCACTTTTAAAAAACATGATTTAAAAACATGTATTGGCCTTTCATCCGCCTCGGCCCCCACTTTCACTGCTACACCCCATAGATCTTAGCCAATCTAATGAGTAAATGGTTTGGGGATTCTCAAAAACTTGTGACTGCTGTGTTCACACTTGCACAGAAGCTTCAACTGCTATCGTATTTCTTGATGAGGTCGATAACTTTTTGGGGCAGCGCCGTTCTACTGAGCAAGAAGCTTTCACAAATATGAAGATAGAGTTTATGGCTTTGTGGGATGGCTTTACAACAGATCAAACTGCTCGGGTTACAGTTCTTGTGGCAACCAACAGGCCTGAAGAGTTAGATGAAGCAATACTACGACGCCTTCCTAGGATATTTAAAGTTGGGATGCCTAGCTGTATAGAGAGAGCCAAAATTTTAGAAGTGGTTTTGAAGTGGCAACAACATCCTTTAACTTCAACAGCTACTTGAAAGTTGCAATCTGGAATTCAGTTTATATCCAGTCTGCGATCAGGATTTCACTTTTTTCTAAAGACTGATAGCAATGGAGGCCAATGTTGGACCATTTGTTGGTTCTCACAACAGGAATGAACTTGTATTCATCGGCCTGTAGGTTGAATCAATGAATACTTGCATGGAGTATGTCTTCAACGAGTTTACTTTTTTTTATGATGAGAGAGCTAATGGAAAAAAAAGAAAAGAAGAATGGCAGAGATTATTACTGTTGAGTACAATGGACTTGGAATTCTTCTTCATCGTCACTCGACATTTTGTGCTTCGTGCATGTTCTGGGACGCGGCATCCTTCAAATCGAACGAATGAATTGGAAAAACGATCGATGGAGGACGGTGGATTTATGAAAATTCAGATTGAATTCACAGTCGTAAATGGTCATTGCATAATTATACAGTTGCTGCTTAAAGAATTATACAGTTGTTTCTTTCTCACTGATGTTGACGTTACGAGGAGATCGGTTTAAATGCATAAGAGAGCGGCCCAAACAGACCAAAGGATGTTGTTACATGTCTTGTAAAAGCAGGACAGGAAATTTTTGCTGGAGATGACATGTAGAAAATTATTTTAAACAGGCCACGCCATTTTCCATCGGTTGAGAAAGCTTTAGACCTTCTGCACTAATTCACATAGCGTCAGCACTCTCTCAACGCTACTTCAACTTGGCCATACATCTGCAACGGGCGATGGTCGGTTTCAATGCCAACAACTCCCTTCAACGAGCTCTTAAGCTCTGGTCTTTGCTCCAACACATTACCACAAGGCAACCAAAATGCTCCACAATAATGACAAGGGCTCACTCAACAAAATTGAGCACCCGACCTAATCTCACCACAACTCTGATACCACATGTAGATTCAGAAGTGTCCTCAGACACATAACTTTATTGATCATGAAAAGAGATTACATAACAAATTGCAGGATTTTACAAACGTAAACTCTCACTACAATGAAATTAGGAAAATAACCTATTTATAAGCTCTATGTTCTAACTTAATCTAGTTATGGATCAATTGGAAAACTAACAAGTGTCCATTTACAATAAATTACCTTCTAACCATTCTACTAACTTTATTCCTATTTTAGAGCCTAGGAAACGACTCTATTCTAGAGTCTTATTTTTACTAAAAAAATTCTAATTCTAAGTATCTCTAATATTTATTAAATATTCTAATTTAATAAATATATTTATCCTAACTTTACATTATTTAATTTATGTATTTTGGATTTATAATTAGCTTATGAAAGAGGCTAACAATACACCTAAAAATAGCCTGCGGGCCCCACCTAGTGTAGGTGCTTAATTTTCACTAGGATCATCATCTTGTTGAATCTCAACACTCCTTCTCAACAAGAAAGAGATTATCCTTCACCCCGATCATGCCTCTATGGTATTCGAATTTTATCCTGGTGAGCGCCTTCATCAAAATATCTGCATCCTAATCTTTCGTAGGAATGTACTAAAGCAACATGATCTTCCACTGCACACAATCTCTGATATGATGATACCGGGTATCTATATGCTTAGATATATCATGAAAAACAGGATTAATCGAGAGTTTAATGCAACTCTGATTATCACAATGAATAAATGTAGGATCTAAATTAGAACCGAACAAACTGACCAGGATCTTTCTCATCCAGATAGCCTCACATGCAACTTGACTTGCTGCCATGTATTCCATGTCCACTGAACTGAGTGCCACGGATCTCTGTTTTCTGTTGTACCAAGAAACAATTGTAGATCCAATACTGAATACCCCCTTTGATGTGCTCTTTCTGTCTATTGGGCTACCTACCCAATCTGCATCCGTGAAGCCATGCAACTTCACCTCATCCATATGTCTGTACCATAAGCCATACTCAGATGTGCCCCTTAGATATCTCAGGACATGCTTTCTCACCTTCCAAAAGAGCTTGGTAGGCTTAACCATCGCTGGACTAAGTTTTTTCACCGCATAGCATATGCCCACTCTTGTATTAACTAAATACATGAGCAAACCCACCAACTGTTGATAAACAAGAGCATCCACTACCTCTCCAAATGTAGCGTCCTATTTCCTCCAATTTCCAGGAAGAGGAGTATCCATGGGTTTGCAGCCCTCCATGTGAAGCTTACCAAGTATCTCCCTTTCATACTTGCCTTGAGACACAAATAGTTCACCTTCTCGCTGCCATATTTCCAATCCAAGGAAATAGTGAAGGAGGCCCATATCCTTCATCTTGAACTCCTTTGCAAGGTCCTCCTTGCATGAGTGTATCAGTTGCTCACCACCAGTCAGTATTAAATCATCAACACAAAGAAAAATGATTAAAAGCTTACCTTCCACCACAATCTGGTATAGGTTTGCATCTGCCTCACTCTTGGTGAAGCCAAGTCCAATGAAATAGATGTTGATCTGAGTGTACCAAGCACGGGGTGCTTGCTTCAGTGCATACATCGCTCTTTTGAGTCTACACACATGCAACTCGCTGCTAAAGATCTCAAATCCTTCAGGCTGCTCAATGTACACTTATTCCTTAATGATCCCATTAAGGAGCGCAGTCTTCACATCCATCTGATGAATGTGCCAACCCATCTGCGCTGAGAGAGAAAGGATGGTCCTTATGGAAGAATACCGTGCGACAGGTGCAAAGGTTTCTTCATAATCAATCCCCTCGATCTGTGAGAAGCCTCGGGTCACAAATATTCCCTTATACTTCTCAACACTCCTATCAACGGCGTGCTTTACCTTGTAGATCCATCTTTAACCTACCACTGATTTATCAACCGACCTTGGAACAATTTCCCAAGCACTGTTTCTGACAATTGAGTCATACTCCTCCACCATTGCATCTACCCATGTGGGCTCCCGCACTGATTCTTGAAAGGAAAATGGCTTAGTCATAATACATTTTCTCATGACAGCCATGTATCCAGTGAATCGTTCACGAGACTGTCTCTGTTTGCGCTATGAAGTAGGGACTCCTACATTCTATGTCGCATCAAGCTTCAGCCTCTCAGCTTCTATGGTATGCCTTCTTCCAATTCTGATGTTTGGCTCTGTGTGAGTGGACTCTTCCACTCCATGAACCTCCTCCTGTGGTTGATCCACATCTAGAGACTCATCTTTGGGAACAAGTAGTTCCTCCTCTGCATGCACGTCTAGCTCCCTCTCAAGCGACAACTTCATGGCTTTCTCCTCATTGAATTTTATGTCTCGTCACACCACAGTCATTTTACTGTTTGGAAAATACACATGATAATTATGGGGTGTTTATGTGTACCCCACAAATATCCCAACTTCAGCAGTCGGCTCTAGCTTCTTCTTGGCGTTCTTGGTCACATGAACATAAACAGATGAGCCAAAAATCTTAAAGTGAGAAACATCTGATTTCTTACCAGTAAAAGCTTCTTCAGGTGTACTCATGCCAAGTACTCTATGAGGACAACGGTTTTGCACATAAACCGCAGTGTTGCATGCTTCCGTCCACAAGTGCATTGGTAGGCCCTGATCATGCAGCATAGCTCGTGCAACACCACGATCATTCTTTTCTTCCTCTCCGCGACCCCATTTTGTTGTGGGTTATGAGGCGCTATGAGTTCTCTCCAAATTCCTTCTTTGCTACAGAAGTATTTGAATTCGTTCGAGACATATTCATCACCATTATCGCTCCGTAGAGCCTTCACTTTCTTCCCCGACTCTTTCTTTGAGAATTTTTGATCCTTCTTCTGCATGAAAAAGATCCAGCATCTACGAGAATAGTCATCAACAAAAATAACATAATACCTATGTTTTGTTGTTGAAGCAATCGAGAATGGCCCACACACGTCTGTGTGAACTCTCTCCAGGATCTTCGAAGCACGGTTCTCCTTTTCATGAAAGGTGGTCTTCACAAACTTACCCATAGTACATTCCTTGCACTGATCTATCTACAAAAGTGTACCCTTGGGAAGTCCAGTAGAAATTTTCTACAATATTTTCATGGCGCCATGGTAAAGATGGTCCAATCGCCTGTGTCATAATTCGCCCTCATCCTGGCTCACCACTTCTTCTTCTTTTCCCACCATTGCAGCTCAGCCATCTACCTCCAGCTTGTAGATATTTTTGACTCGAATCCCTATCCTCTTGGTTTGACCCATTGTTTTATGTTGCAAGAAAGCTTTTCCATTGCTGAAAACAACATCATAACCTTTGTCCTCCAACATCACGACTCAGACCAAGTTTTTCTTCAGACGTGGAATATGCATAACATCTTTCAACAGAAATGGTTTACCTGAATCCCTCTCAAGGTAATGGTACCAATTCCGGTCGCACTGTATCGTCCATCGTCGCCCATCTCTATATCCATCTGGAGATCTTTCTCCTCGAAGTCACTAAAAAGCTCCTTATCTCCCGTCACGTGGAAGGAAGCACCACTATCAAGATACCACACCGATCCCATTGCGCCTGAAACTAAGCATGCGATCAAAGAGAAATCAATTTCAAATTGCGAGGCAAGGGCCTCACCAACTGTAGCTCCAACAACCTTCTTTTTCTTCTTTTCCTGTGGGCAGTTAGTGGCAAGATGCCCATGTCTGTGACAATGAAAACACTTCACCTTAGACAAATCCAGCTTCTTGTTGTTAGCCTCGGATTTTGAGTGGAATTTCTACCCCTTCCCTTTCCTTGCGTTGGTAGCCAAAGCACAATCCTCTTCATCATCATGCTTTGATGAAGAGCCATCCCTGGTGTTCCGCTTGAACTCCTCCTGCACTAGATCCGACCACAGTCGTCCCCAATCCGGAAATTTTTTTCGTCCGTTAATAGAGTCTTGATAACTGTGCCAACTCTTAAGAAGTCCCAAGAGAGCCAATCTCACCAAATCATCATCAACAACCATGATTCCCACACTCCCCAGTTCATCTCGACACTAGACAAACTTTGTGAGATACTTAGGAATATTGTCGCCCTTCTCCATCTTGATTTTTCTGAGTTAATCCTTAAGCGCCAATTTCCTATGGTCACTGTTGCTTTGGAAAAGATCTATCAAAGCCTTCCACATTGAAAATGGAGTGGCTTTCCCATGAAGGCTTGAGACAATATGGTCTCTCACACCTTATAACATAATCCTTCTCATCTTCGCTACTTTATTTTTCCATGCGTCAAGTAATGCAGCATCCGTCGAAGTGAGCTTAGGAACATTGCTGTCGATGAACTCCTTCAAGCTATTATCTTCAAGCACCGCCTCCATCATATCCTTCCATGCAATGCAATTCGAGCTTCCCTCGACTGCATACTCTAACTGCAAATCATTGAAAGCCATTTCGATGTTTACTCAATTATCGCACCAAGAAATTCTTGCAGCAAATTCGAATTGTTTCCACCAACAAAACTCAGCTACTGCTTCAATATTGCAATCTTCAATGCTTCGATACCATGTAGAAATTATTAATAAAATTATGTATTGCCAGATTCTCCTAATATAACAATTATTTCCATTTTTAAATACAAAATCCTTCTACTTAAATCTTTGCAGAAATTTAATCGCCAATTGCAAACACATGAAGAAAACCCAATCACACATAACACAAAAGTTTTTACCAGGAAAGCATAAAGCTAAAAACCTCACTACTATATATTATGTATATCATGGATCATGAAACAATCTCATACAAAACTCTACTCCAAGAGATCTCAGTACAATATACAATCGTCTCACACCGTCATACAAAAATTGGCATAAACATGCATCAATTTACTGTCTCCTGACAGCCTGCCTGCACTGCACAATCCCTGCTGATGAAGATCCCTGAATGAATTCGATCTTGCCTTGAATTTACTGCGCAATCCTCATTGGCATCTCCAATGTGTGTGTAGTTGCATTGAATGCACCACTATAGTCACAATTGATAGTCAAACAGGCCCTTTCACCTATCTCTTAACTGGGTCTCCACTGGATCTGACATGCATGTAGTTAACAGTAGTATTTCTTCAGTTGCATGTGATACCACTACTTGTGAATTAATTAAATAATTAATTCACTAATCTCTCACTAGTATATCTTTATTTACAATTAGCACAACTAAGTTTAACTCACTTAACTGAGTTAAACTAAATAACAACTCACATAACTACACATACAACTCTGTTACAACTTTGTATCACTCAGTTGCAACGAAGTCCACTCTGCATGTCCCACCAACCAAATTTAGAACTCATAGTTCCTTCAGTTAACTGGTTTTCCACATCAGTTAACTAAAATCAAGTGCTTCAAGATAATAGATTATTATTTATTGTCTGATTATTATTAAGGGCTAATAATAATTGACATCCGATCTATTTTTAAACATGTGATCTATAAATAGACTTCGCCCATTCATCTAAAAATAGAATCTCATCTATAAATAGAATTTGCTCAACCATCTATAAATAGACTCCTGCTATAAATAGAATATGCTTACCATTCTAAAAATAGACATACACCTAAAAATAGCCTGCGGGCCCCACCTAGTGTAGGTGCTTAATTTTCACTAGGATCATCATCTTGTTGAATCTCAAAAAATTGTTTCTTGTATGTATTAATATGTACACATTGTACATCATTGATTGAGGTGAATTAATATACATTTTATTTGGTTTCCATTTTGTGTGTCTTATAGTAGTATCATTGCGGGTGAAATGATATGTTGAATGAGAGCGAGGTTAATTTTCTTCATTAATACATGATTCATTTGTTTTGTGTGTCATTTCTGGGCACAGTCCATCCATCGCACTGAGAGTTGGTGATGGGGCACTTATTGAACTTCCATTCTCGGGTTTGTGTGGAGAGCCTGGGTTTGCATACAACACAAATCTCTGTTTCTAAGAGTTTAATCATCATGAAGAAATATTGTGCACAACAACAAAATTCATAGCGAAGAAGCGTCGATGTATTCAAAATTTGAAGAGGATTTGGTATATGAAAAGACTGAGAGATTTTGCAGAGGTGAAAGAAATGATGGCTTTCTTGAAGGGTTTCCCTACTCACGCAAAGGAAGAGAGCTCAAGTCTGTAAATTCACAAATTGTAAAGAGGAGTCAGGTGTTTCTTGCAGTGAAGAATTTTAATGATTGAAAGGAGATCCCACCACACAGGAAACCGAATTTGACGCTGGTGGAATGGAAAGTTAGGTAAGCGAGAGAAATCGAGCACAGGTAAATTTTCCAGAACAATGGATCTTCACATCACACTTCTGGTTTGAAAATCAATTTGCATAATTAATTATACAAACACTGCTCAAATGGCATACAAAATTGGAATTTATTGTTGAGATGCAATAATAGAAACCATTATTGTCCTCATAGACAGTTGTTTGCACATCCATATTGTTGATTTTATTGATACTATCGAGAAACTTCGATAGAAATATGGAATAACACAAGAGAAACTCTCAGATTATTAAGGAAATTTTGTTTCGCAATTGAAGGAACATCATTTGCAATACAGTCAATTTCAGAGTTTCTAGTTTTTTGATGATTTAAACATTTTACTCGTAGCATCGATTGGATTGGAAAAGAAAGGCGTGGCATATGAATACCTGGAACAACACTTTTCCTCCAAGACTGTCGTACTACTGCAGATGAATCGTGTCCACAAGAAGGTAAATGTCGTCATCCAAAATGGTTCTGTGTAGACTTTGTAGAAAATAAGTTTTTGGAAAATACAATTTATGCCATTTTAAAAACCCTGGGAGAAGCACAAGAAGAGGGAAAATGTTGCGCGTTAGAATACCAAGCTGAGACGCTAAATGAGCTATCAACACTTGGAAGTAATCCTTATTACGGAGCACTGCAGTTTGGGTTCCTGAATATTGCATTCATTTCTTATTCTTGTTGGTTCAAGCTAGCACAAGAGGGTGAGTTTCAATAACTGCTGCTTGAATTGGACTTGGTCAAAACAAGTTTTGAAGGGTCCTGCTACTTGAATTGGACTTAGTCAAAATAATTTTTGAAGGGTCGTATTATTTCAAACAATTTTACATTTATGAAAAGGAAGAATTTGAAATTAATTAAATTTTGGAGTTTGAAGTTAATTAAGTTTTATTTATAATACATATTTTGAAATCTATTGGATTATTTGGATAATAGACAATATTATCATAACATTATTGTAGATACAAGTTTAAGTTTAATTATTGGAGAGATATTAAAAAAAAATCTATGGCCAAAGAATTAGAGCATTTGGGATGCATGAATGTGTGGTGTAATTGAATTGGTAAAGAAGGCAGTTTGGTTAGCAAAAGTCAAATAGTTGCTTCGCATATTTGAGGTCACAATTTTAAATCTTTGTCATGAAAATTTTGGAAGAAATTGTACCACATGCTATTTATCTTTTACTTGAATTTGTATTTTTGATGGGTGCATGATTGGTTGAACCCGACGCCCGATTAAACCATTGTAAATTTGTTGTATTGGGTGAATTTTTTGTGGTAGCTGTTATCACCCTAGTAATTCTTAGGTTCTGGGATTTTGGTTTATAGTTAAAGAAAACCAGGGGTAACCAAGAACCTCTTTTGAAATTCAGGATCTAGCCTTCCCAAATTCCGAAGAGGGATCTCTTCTCAAGATTTAGCTTGATTGGTTGTAAGATTTTAGGCTAGGTATGATTGGACAGCGGGATTTGTTTTGAATTTTTGGTGGGAATAAAAGGTGTTTCAAGGTAAACCACAAGGGGATCTACCAGACCATTGGGCTATGGAGTCAACTTTCTAGGCAAGTAGAGCTAGGAAATAAGGTCTAAAGAGAAAATATACTAAGGGAAGAGTAGATGACCTTCAAAGGGTTTTGAATAGGATTTTTTGATGGAATGGGTGAAATATGAACAAAAGGGCAATTAAGAATCCTTAGGTTACAGAAATTAAAATTGAAGAAGGATATCAAACAGGGACTTAGAGCATTTAAGAATTCTATAGTCTGGTCATCAAGCAGAAAACATAATAATGAACAACTAGTAAAAAACAGGGAGCTTTTTATCACTAATCCTATTTAAGCTTTCCTAGTTAATCATTAAAGATATAACACATTAAAATGAATGTATGGAAACTTTTGAAAGATAAAACAATGAAAACAGGAAAATACTAGACTTATCTGGTCAGCGCAAGAATCCTGAGTTATGATGTCTTTAATCTCAATTCCAGTCTGCTGCTTTACTGATTGACTCACACAAACTTCAATATATCCAGTAAAATGACTATAGTAGTCTTGATAAATTTTATTCCACACCAAAATACTTCAAAGAGTGAAGTATTTATACAAATTCTAAACTAGAATATCTTGAAAAAATATCAATATTGGTTCACAAATATCTCTAATTGTTTTACATAAATAGAACTTAAGTAAAGGACACTCAAGACTAATGCATCTATTTGGCACAATTTTTTATGGATAGGTGATGACTAAGAGGAGAATTCGAATTTATCTAACTCTTAGTTGATGATGAGGCATCCAAGTCACTAACTGCTTCCTTACTTTGTGCAATTCTGCTCCAACAATTTTTCAAACTTTGGGTCCAATGATATATTTTTATTTCTTAATCTGTAATAGATATGTAAAAGCTGAAAGATTTTATGGATTAATATCCTGGTGAGATAAACCTCTTTCATTTTCCTAACATTCCTCTCCAGTTGTGCACAATAGGCTCTGCAAAAATATGTGTAAAACAGAGTTTTACAGAGTCTGAAAAATATCCTTTAAATATGTGCATGTATCTCTCATTCGGAAATAATTGTGCAAAAATTGAGATAGGTTTTTGTATCTGGGTCACTTAGGAACAAAAACCTCCTTCATTTTTGTATGATGTATTTCTGATTGGCCACAATCTTCTCTGTAAAATGATGACTTAACAGGAATTTTCTGCAAAAAGTGCTCTCCAATATTGTTTAATATTTCCCAATCCATAAGAGCTGTTAGAAACGTGAGAGAGGTTTTTGTAGATGGACCTCTTAGGAACATAAACCTCTTTCAGTTTTTCAAAATTAATCTTGGATTGGTCACAATATTTTCTGCAAAACAATGACTTAAACAGGAAATTTGTGCAAAAAATGTCTCTTCTTGCTCTCTTTTTCATCTTTTCACCTTTTTGTTCTTTTAATTGTTTTACTTTCACTTTAGATAAACTTCATTGTTGGTGAAATTATTTTCATCTCTTTTTACCATTTTACTGCCTCTGTATTTATTTTTACTGTTTACCTTTGACTGCTCTTGTAACTTTGTTTTTAACTTTCACTCTGACTTTTACCTGATACACTTTAACCACTGATACTCTTTAACTGTTATGTTTTTAGTGTCATTGTAAATTCTGATTTCAATTTTACCATTCACTATGAAAAATTCATCATTTTGATCTCTCTCTGACTTGATTTTGTTCTTTCTTTGTATGCAAACTGTTTGTTGAATGAAGATATTGAGTTAAAATCTGAGAATTTGGAGCAAACAATTTTGTCAACTAGTATTGAAACTGTTGGCCCAAATCCATATTCTGATAATAACCTGGAAAAATCAAACAATTTGTTAATGAAATCCAGGTCTACAAGGAGGGGATTGAAGGCTTTTTTGAAAGACTTGTGAAATGAGATCAGTCTATGGAGGTTTAACTTATTTTTTTAGGCATTTTGGGTAGCTACTGCAATATTAGACTGTTTGCAGGAATTATTCACTTTAACAGAGATGAAACTGAGCAATTTAGGCTAAGGATGGCTTCTTTTGGGCTTTTTTGCTCAATTAGGTTTTCTAAATGGGTTTGATTGAAAACAGGGAATATCAAGGTAATTCAGAGGTTTTAGTTGTTCAGATCCTTGAATTTAATCTTTAAACTGTGAAAATTGAGGAAATTGGCTTTTAAAAAGGTTCACAGTCGAAAACAGGGCTTTCTGGGAAAATTGGTCAGGGAGGCTCAACAATGGTGTCTGTGAGTAGTTTTTGAAGGTCGAAGGCATAAATGATATGAAAATAATAAAAACTAAGGTTGAAAACTTAAGTTTTATCAACACACATAACATTTATTATAGGTCGAAATTAATGGCGGGAGTGGTTTTTTCGTTTGAAAGAAAAAACCAGTGGTGGTTATCACATTACTTTTGAGCGGTAATTGGTTTTTAGCTTTTACAATGCGATCCAGTGAAATTAGGACACATAGCAGGAGGTGGTTTCATAAAACATATTTTTTCGCAAAAAAATTTGGCAACTTCGCCCGATCACTTTAGAAAAGCAATATGGGATCCGCGCCGTCAGATTTGGTTGAGTGAAGTGAACGGCTAAGATGCGTCGGGAAGATGCGAGGAAATAAGATGGGACTAGGTACTATAATCTGTACCGTTGATTTGGTAAGGGGAGATCGGCGGTTTAAATTTGATCCGATAGAAAATGGTGGGGGCGGGGAAGGATTTATCGGATTTAGTTTGGATCGTCGAATTAAAGGGATTAAGATGATTGGAAGGTCAGGAATGAATGCGAGGAGGCTTCGTTTATGTTTAATGAAATTTATGTATAAAATTATTTTATACATGGAATGGACGGGTTATTATATTAACTAGGGTTTAATATTTTGGTAGGGGAATATGTATCTGGAAAATGGGATAAGGCTAAAGCTTTCACCATGGGTAAAGCTTATAAGGGGAAAGGTGAATACACTTCATTTTCTTCACTGTTCTATATACACATTGTGTAAATAAATAGCGCATCTGCAATATTATTTTTATTATATAGTTTCAGATTTGTTAAAAGTCTAAAACTATAGAGGAGAGGGGAAACATTTTTATGGGTAGTTTTGTGTCAAAGGGGTAACTTTGGGATGTTTTTCAACATGTGCTTAATATCTTTGATGCAAAAATGTATATTAAATGGGTTTTTAGGATATTAAATAAAAGGGAACTATATTAATAGGACTAGGATAATTGATAGGGAGTTAATAAAATATGTTAAGTGTTAATATGAGAAGGAAAAAGTGAATACTCAAAACATACCATTATAACCAAGAAAAGTGAAGATCAAAACAAAACTTGCATTTATGATAATTTCATCACTTCTACTTAGGATAAAATGTTATTTTGAAGGTTTTATACTTCATAAGATGTAGGAAGTTAATCAAATGGGGATTAGAGCATCATTAAGTAAAAATGAGGTTTTTACTTATGATTTTTCCTGGTAAATGAATGCATGAATGGAAAATGATGTGATTTGTGGGATTAATATAGACATTTAACATTTTCAACTAATCAGCCATAGAGGCTTGGGTCCGGTCCCAACAGAAGTCAAGGAAATGCCTTGAGCCTTTCTGACTGATATTTTTAGAATGATAAATGGCTATGGGGAAGGGAAGTTAGTTATTTGCATCCCTGGTGAATAATATTTACAATGATGCTTCTCACCTTCTTCTACCTACCCAATTTAACTGCTAACATTTTCTCTTCCATTTTGATTAGGTGCATTTGAGCTAGCAACCTTTACAACATTTATTCTGTCTAAAAGCAATAAAAATATCTAATTCTACACTTATTTCATCCAGGAATCCATATTAAACTGTTGGATTCACTTATTCTCTACTTAACTACTGAATTGTCATGATTAAATTGTATGACAATTCTTTATTCTCTATCTACAACAAGTGAAATTGAAACATGACAGGTCAAGATGAAATTGTTTAACTCATCATGGATTATGGCATTTGTTGACACTCTACCATAATCAACTGCAAAAGGTAAAAGTAGTGGCATTTAGACTTGCACACTTTCATCTTTTATTCATATTTTTCTTTTGGGGTATATTATTTTTTCTAAGTCCTTTGATCTTTCTTTTAGGACTTTTTACCCTCTTTTTGATTTTTTGATTTTTTTTTTATTTTTTACTAAATATGGGAATACAACTTGCAGAAGGTAAAGTATGTACATATTTACAAGACTACCATGATCAATCAAGTCAAAATTATGAATCCTATATTTATAGGTTGCTAACATAGGCTTCACTTGGGGATGGCATTTCCTGGTGAAATGTTAAGAACTCTGAGATCAGTAGCCTTCATCTTTGACCTTTGATGATGTTGGTAAGTGTCTTCTATCTTCTGCAAACTGAAATCTGATCTGAAACTAAAACAACACACAAAATTTTTCAAACCAACTTATAGATCTTAAACATCTTTAGGACCTCATCCTTGGCTTTAAATTTTAATGAAAAACTAGCTGAAAATTAAAAACTAAAAAAAAATGCTCAAAATTCTGAGCTTATTGGCACTCGACTGCCCACTGGCAAATTTGTTGATGCCCACTGGCTGTTGAAGATGCCCACTGGCTGCTTTTGCTGGTTTTTTCGAGACTTTCAGTCTGACAACCACTGACAATTTCATTGACATTTTCCCCCCTTTGTCAACTGAAAGGAGAGATACTTCTCTGGAAATTTTCCTGTACTCCCCCCCTTCAGGTGTAGGAGTTTACACTGGTGTACTCCCCCGTTTAACTGCATGAGAGTACCATCATCTCTTCACTGTTGGCTGCACTATGTGTGATTGTATGCGATTGTAGAACTGAGAGAATCTGTTGACTGTGGATGACTATTTCCAAGGATCGATCCATTCATAATGTATCTTCAATCTGGCTGATTTTTGTTGGTTGCGACATTTTTCTGAGGAATGATTGGGCTTGCCACAATGGCGACAAGGATGGAGATCAAAACACTGATCTTCCATATGATCGGATCTTTGACAATGAGAGCATTTTGGTTGGACTTCAAATTCAAGTTGCGTGCAATTCTGTTTGTCTGCAACTTTGGGTTGCGTGCATTGCTGGTTATCTGCAGCTTTCTCAGAACTTGCTGAGGTGAGTTGTGCAAGAAATCTTGCACTGACGAACTTAATTGGCTTGGAATAATCTGGGATATGCAGGTTGGTGTTATTGGTGACATATCCTAAGCCTCTTCGATTCTTGTTATTTTGAATTTCTTCCCATGGCTTGATGATGGGCTTGGAAGAAATTGGAACTGGAACAACTTCGACACTTGAAGCTGTTGGAATGAATGACTTATCATTTGGATGGTTCAAAAACTTGAAAGTATCACGATTTTCTTGCAATTCAATCCTTTGAAGTTGCGACTCTAGTTGAAGAAACTCAATGGTTTCTTGTGTTTGTTGTAGATGCCGTGAAAGATCAACAAGAGTTTCTTTGCTGATGTGCACCATGTCTTCATCAGTGGAGATGATCAAACTGTGAAGAATGTTTAACAACTGAATATGTTGCGCAATTTTAACTTGCGCTCTTGAAATCAGGCTCTCTTGTTGTAGATGTCGTACTTTGAACTGTTTCACTTGAATGACAGGCTCACTTGAATGTGGCTTGAATGGCACGCTCGCTTGATTTGTAGTTTATTGCGCTTGCTTGGAACACTTGCTAGAATTGTAGAATTTTCTCGCTTAAACTCTGGAATTCATGCTCGCTTGATGATGATCGCGTTTGTTTAAGCGCTCACTTGACTTACTTGATGAGTTCACACTCACTTGAATGAATAGCCACGCTCACTTGATGTCGATCTCAACTTGCTTGATTGTTTTAACTTGTTTGGTAGCTTTGATGATTGCTGCAATGAACTTCACTCTGGCTCGCTTGAAGGTTTGATCTTTGTACTGACTTGATGCAAATTGCTTGAATGAATAATCACGCTCGCTTGCAGGAGATGTGAACTTGTTGCTTGTTTGATTTAAAAACTCATGCACTCACTTGATTTTGCGTAAAGGAAGGGTGTTTAACACTGTCGACAATGCACCCAAGAAAGCTTACAATGATTTTAATGATTCACTTAAAACAATGACTTCCTTCGTCCTCTTAAAAATTCATTAACAATGAATTTTTAATGATTCACTTAAAATAATGAATTTGATTACAAGTTCTGAAATGGATTTGCAAGAACGCTGATGTAGACTTTGCTTTGAAATGCATTAACTTGACTAAGTGAATTTGACTGTTGATGTAGAATGCTGATGTAGACAATCTTTGATTATATGTTGTAGTGGCACAATTTCACATGTTGAGCTTAATTTTCCTTCCTTGCGGCTATTTTGTTACATGTGTTGTGCTTGCTGATATTGAACTTTATGTATGTGATATTAAATAAAATAATTGATGTATCACAACTAGACACAAATCAAAAGGCAACAACATGAAGCCATAAAAAAAACATGCGCCATCACAAACACACATGGTGTACCTAAGATCCCCTTATTCAATTTCGGGCGGATCTAGGACACAACCACCAAAAAATGATATCTTTATTAAGTATTGAGTACATAAAAAATCTCCACCTTCAAGTAATGAATATGCCAAGCTCACAACCCTTGGAAGCAATTTGTCTTCAAAATCTGGATATTCACCGACTCAATCTCTCTCAAAGTAAAACAATACTTTGAATTAAAACAATGGCTTTCCCTTATCACTCCAAATACAAATGGAAACACTCCTTATCTCTCCAAATTACAAAAGACAACTTATCACTCCAAAAAATAATCACAATCTTTACTCAAAATGTACAAAAGAAAATTACCTTCTCACTCCATCCCAAAATTTAAAAAAAAACTGCATTATCACACCACTCTTTATCTCTCCATTATTTACTATCTGTCGTACAAAAATAACATAGCAGACTCCACTGCATGGGTTGGGTTCTTTGCATACCCAGGCTTTCAATTGCTTAGCCATCCATGGCCATGGTCGCAGTGCAGAACTCGGTGATGCTTGGATTGAAGCAAATACGGTTCACAAAATAGGCCAGGGCTTTATCCACAACTTGCCTTCGAGTAGATCCCATTGGTCTCCCGAGTTGTATAGAAATCGCAGCTTCACAAGAGTATCGGTCAGGTGCAGCAGTGACAAGGAACTTAAATTTACAATGGCTGCTTTGTCTGCTGTTACACGTCTTGTAAAAGCAGGACAAGGAATTATTGCTAGAGATGACATATAATGACCATTAACAGAGAACAAATACGGAACAGAAAAAGAATACAAAAATTGCAAACCTACTGTGAATCGATTCAGTTGAGGTCATCCTGAGAGGCTCTGGAGCGGATTGATATTTTCGCAGACATGGGAGAGAGTACTGCAAACATTGCATCATTGAAGTCGCGTATCGAGCAGCTTGAGCATGAACATGGGGAGCTACAAAGAGATATTGAACAATTGTGCATGCTACAATCAGGATCTGGCTATGTTAGTGTCATAACACGAATACAAGCCCAGAGGATTGCTGGTTTGGAGTAGGGGATCGAAACATCAAAACAGAAACTAGCTGCTTCTGTGCGAAACAATAATAATCTTCAAGAGGAGCTTTCAGAAGTTTATCGTATCAAAAGGCAGCTTATCGATTTGCACAAATCAGAACTTGAGAAGAATTACGAGGCGGAGTAACAAATTAAAATTCTTCCAAAGTCAAGTAGCTGCTGCATTTTTTGAGAGGGACCATGCCATAATGGAGGTTGAGAGGGCTTATCAAGAAGAAGAGTCTATGTCGGATAAATTGAACGAGATTCAAAACAGGATGGAAGAAATTACAGTTTTAATGATATATAATTACAGCAAAAAAAAAAACGTATGCGTAGCTCTAAGTGGGAAACTAATGCACATAAATCACTGTATATACCATTTTTAATGTATTAATTACCCGACATTCTTCGTAGAGCTATTCTGCGTGTGTAATTTTGACCTTTAACAATCGGCTTCAATTCTATAGTGGCAACACCACAGTTCGTTCAATGCCATCCTGTAACAGTCGCTTCAATGCTGTAGTAACGCTGCCAATTCACTTCAACGCAACAGCTCCTTATGCAACTTCTTCAACTTAGCGCCTTACGTAGATTCCCTGCATCTATTAGATCAGATAGAACAGATCTAACCATTCTTCAAAAACTGCCTTTCGTTCCCAGCTGTCCGGTTAATTCAATTGCAGTAGCTCCTTACGCTCTTTCAATTGCAGTATCTCCTTACGCAGGCTCACACTTTCTTTGTCACAAAGACAAATATCGACTGTATTTGTGAAATTCCTTTTCATCGAAAAGCCTTCATTGAATCCATGGGTAATGAAGAAAATATGAAAATCCTTGATCGAATCCACACAAATATATATAAGAATCGACCAAGTGAGATAAATATATAACAACACTGTCAACGTCAAATAAATATAGCTCCAAGGTTGAATTTCATGCGCTTGCCCTTTTTATTTTTATACACTTACTTATCCCAATTCATTCTCTCCATTCGATATACCAATGCATGCAGGTTTGATCTATGACACTATTGGGTGTGGGTATAAGCGATGGGCGCGAGCCTGGATTTCATACCCCAATAGCAGCCTGAGGATTGATATTGAATGTGGCAACAAAAGGAGCTCTTCTGAAAGGTGGGAGCATAGAGGCATGACGTTTTGTTTAAAAATTGAGCTCACGAGCTTGCTCCTCCATGCTGGGTAATCTCCATGGTGAATACACGCCAAGATAATAATTAACAGCGCAGACTTGCACCTACAGCGATCGATAACAGGACGCTGGCAGTCCTCACGGCCTCACGCATGTAATGAAACAATCCCACGATTCCACAACTAACTCAACCTCACCAGACATGGATCATTGCTCGATACCACATATTAGAAATGAAATAACTAACTCAGAAACAAATTGTAGAAAACACAGATACAGAACCAGACAAAACAATGGTGGAAAAGAGGCTTCAGCTTCATGGCATTCTTGTCATTCTCTCTTATTAAAAGAATTTAGTTTACAATTTAAATAGATGAGAGATAATGTCTAAGATAGTCCGTGCTATCTTAGACTGCCTTGGTTGAGATAATTTCTCACTAAAAACCCACCAAGATAGGAGTTACTAAACAAACTCCAATATTTGAGGAACAACCCAAGAGTTAGGCACATATTCCTAACTTGGAATATTTAATTAATTAATTTATTATTTTGGATTTATTATTGTTATTTGAGAGAGGCTAACATGTTAGATTTCTTATACTCTACAATGTTGTTGTTGGAAACATGCTTGTATTTGTGGTAGACATAAATCTAACACTTGCTAAATTTCTTTCACTCTACAATGCTGCTATGTGCTTGTGTTTGCGCTAAAAGAAAATATAGCACATGTTAGATTTCTTTCACCTTGCAATGTTGTTATTAGTAACACCTTTGCGTTTAGGCTAAAAGGAAATCTAACATGTGCTAGATTTTTTTTGTCCTGCATTGGTGTTGTTAGAAATATTTATATGTTTGTGTTAGAAGTAAATATAACACAAGTTAAATTTTTCTCACCCTACAATGTTGTTATGTGATTATGTTTCCATTAGAAGGAAATCTAGTATGCATTAGATTTCTTTCACCTTGCAATGTTATTATTTTCAATGTGCTTCTGTTTCTGATATGAATAAATCTAACCCGTGTTAGATTTGTTTTGCCCAACAATGTTTTTGTTGGCAATATGTTTGTGAATTTGTACTAGAAGGAAATCTAGTATGTGTTATATTTTCTTCAAGATGCCATCTTATTTTTGAGAATCTAGTTAATTATGCTAGAAGGAAATCTAATGCTTTGCATTGTTTTTATTTGGAAATGTGTTTATGTCTATGCTAGAAGGAAATTTAGCGCACTAGATTTCTTTTTTCTTGCATTGTTGAAAATATTCTTGTGTTTGTGATAGAAGTAAATCTAACACATGCTACATTTTTTTCACCTTGCAATGTTGTTATGTGCTTTTGTTTATGATAGAATGAAATATAGCGAGCGTTAGATTTCTTTCACCTTACAATGTTATTATTGGCAATGTGATTTTGTTTGTGCTAGAAGAAAATCTTGTGGGTGCTAGATTTCTTTTTCCTTACAATGAAGTTATTGGTAATATCCCTGTGTTTATGCTAGAAGTAAATCCAACATGTATTAGGTTTCTTTAACCGTACAATGTTGTTATTTTCTTATGTCTGTGTTGTAAGGATATGTTGCATGTGCTAGATTTCCTTTTACCTGGTTGCAAGGTTGTTGTTGGCAAGATGCTTATGTTTGTGCTAGAAGTAAATCTAGCACACGCTAAATTTCTTTCACCTTGCAATGTTGACATGAGCTTTTATTTCTTCTAGAAGGAAATGTGGCATGCTTAAAGTTCTTTCACCTTCCAATGTTGTTATTGGCAATGTGCTCATGTCTTTATTAGAAACAAATCTAGCATGTGGTTCATTTAATTTTGTTTGCAATATTGTTGTTGGTAATGTGCTCGTGTTTTTTATAGAAGTAATTCTACCACATGCTAGATTTATTTTACCGTACAATGTTGTTATGTGTTTGATTTTATGCTAAAATCAAATTTAACATGCGTTAGATTTCTTTCACCTTGTAGCGTTTTTATTGACAATGTGCTTGTGTTTGTGATAGAGGGTAATATAGAACGTTTTTTTTCACAATGCAATGTTGTTGTTAGAAACATGCTTCTATTTTTCCCATGTTTCATTCTTAGACCACATATTCCATACAAAGGGCCTTCTAATCATTTGAGGTTTTAACATTTCTTATATTGTAACAACAATCTATGTAGGCATAGACTAAAAACTCATTATCTTCAAAAAGTAAGGACAAATTTCGCAAGCATGGAGATGTCCTAGGAAAGATTATTGTTGCAATGTTTTTTTTGACAATGTGTTTGTGTTTGTGATAGAAGGAATTTCATCATGCACTAGATTTATTTTACAATGCAAAGTTGTTGGCAATCTCTTGTATGTGATAGGAAAAATTCTTCAATGTGTTTGCCTTTTTATGGTCTCTATAGCAAACTGAGAATATACATGACTATAAAAGATAAATTTTGTGTAAACATGATGTTGTTGTAGTATCTATTATTGTTGGTATTTATTCACAATGTATTATTTTCTTTTGGTAACGTGCTTATGCTTGTGCTAGAAGGAAAGCTAGCAGGTGCTAGCTTTCTTATAGACACAATTAAAAGAACATAATAAATTATTTAGGGGTGGCACTCTTTTTCTAATCAACACCATGATTAGCTATTATTGTGAGTTCTACACTTGTTATTGTTCTTGTTCATTTTGTTACACATACAATGATGCAAGTAGTGGTAGTATTTATAAATTCATATTTTCTTTGATAATAGTTTCTTACTTTATTTTCAGAAACCATGGACCTGAAGTTAGTGGGAATTCAAAGGAATCATCCAAGGAAAAAGGAAGTTCACCAAATACAACACCAAAATCTTTAAATGGTATGACAATTTTAAAATTAGTTTGAACTTTGTTACAATGGTTGCTAATAAATGATTGTTGATTAATGAAGTTCATGTTATCATTATTTTTTAAGAAAACTTGCATATGCTTTGAGCTTCTTTGCTTTTGTGCATATGTATGAAATGAAATGCTATAGAAGATGAATTGATATTGTTTTTTAATTCATTTAAAATTTTACCATCATAAATTCTTACAAATGTTTGCAGATGCTAAGAACTATGGTACAAACTGTGAGATTCTAAAAATCTATTTTATATTCATTTTCAAATAATTTGACAAAATTGTAGTATGCAATTTACAACTTAATGAATTTTGATTAATTATTGAATAATTTCCTACCTAATATTGCTATGAAAATTGAAATACACCATGTTAGTTGGATTTTCCACATTAAAGATCCACTTTTACACAAAAGCACATGCAAATAGCACTAGGAGTGGGTTTTTAATGTACGAAAAACAAGTGATATACAAACAATGCCTCCTAAAATTGGTATGGTTGTTTTATATTTTATGTATACTATCTTATAATTTTGCTTTTCCTAACAATTTTAGCTAGGTGATTACTTTTGGTGTTATATAGTAAACTTGTATAACACATGTACCTCTTTATTATTGTGTATGTAAATGAAAATAGTGTATTGTAAGGTTTAATAATATCTGGTATTTCATGCCTTCCATAATTTTTTTTTTTTTTTTTTTTTTTTCATAAGCTGTGGAATCTCGTGTCCCTGACATTCCAAGTAAAGGAGTGTTAAACACCATGTTGAAGCACACACATGGTGTATGAGGAAGATAACATACACACACAAGAGACTCAACACAATGAAGGATAAGCGTGAGGCTTTCTTATTTTTCCATTATACATGATGTACATTTATAGTACAATGGTGTGACTCTTGGTTTCATATTCCAAGGTCACTTGGACTCCATTGTGACTTTTTGCATTTCACACCTACCCATGTAGGATTAGGTGTTCCAACATCCCCCCTTAATCCGGGGGGGTATGTGTGAGTCCAAGAAAAGAGTTGTAATACAAATCTGCAAGTATACATGGCAGCACTTGGGCTGAATCAACTCTCCGAAATGTTGGAAAAAAGAGGTGGTTTTAGGATGACCACAAACACTGGAACGCAAAACTTGTTGCAGTTCCCGGAACTCTTCCAAAACTGGCAAGAAGCTAAAAGCTTCTGCTAGAGGAATTGTCCCTCATAAAAAAGGGAGACCTTCAACCTAAAATAAGGGAGGTCTACTACCTATGATGGTTTTAGGATTACCAACAACTCTGGAATGCTTTGAAGCATTTCCTGGAACTCAACCAATGCTGGCAAGAAGCTGAAGGCTTCTGCTAGAGGAAGTGTTCCTCATATATGAAAGGGAGACCTTCGACCTAAAAGAAGGGAGGTCTACTACCTGTGGTGGTTTTAGGTTATCCACCAACCAAAGATGATGGTTTAAGGTTGTCCACCAACCGAAGGCATGCTCATGGGAATCCGTGTCTCTGGCTACATCTCTGAATCTAGAATGACAAATTGTGGCTCAGGCTCGCTTGAACTGCTGGCTACAACTCTGAAGATGGAATAAGAGATTGTGGCTCAGGCTCGCTTGATCTGTCATCGAAGCTTGTACATGACCACCATTTTCCCCCCTGTCAGGGACAAGGTGAGATGATGGCGAAAACTCAACTGCAAGTTTGCTCAATACTCGTGAACATGTTCTGACATGCGACTTAAACATCTACTTGAGCTGCTTTGATGCCCTTTGCCCGAGAAGCGATCCATCCAAGATGAATCTTTGTTCTTGCAGGAGGCTTGTTTCTGAAGCATTTTTCTGAAGAATGGGTGTGCCGACCACAGTGCTTGCATGGATGAAGATCAAAACAATGATCTTTCATATGGCCAACTCGATCACAGTGTTGGAATTTTACAATCTGGTGTTGTGGAAGTGGAGCAGGATCTCGAACAGCTGCAGGTGAACTGTCATATAGGAATCTGGCACTCTGAAATATGATGGGCTTGGTGTAGTCTGGAATATGAAATGACACATCCTTGTCATATCCAAGACCAGTTCGGTGCTTGTTGTGGACAAGCTCTTCCCAAGGTTTGATGATGGACTTGAGAAGTGCAGGTTGAACTGCTACATCTGCATGCACATCTGCTCTAGTACAAGGAACTGAATGTGAATCATCTGCAACTTTATCTTCTTGCTGCTGATGAGAGTCCTTCTCAATCTTCTGAACAGAAACAGGTTCAGAATGGTGACTCTTTTGCTGAAGTTCATCTTGCTAAAGCTGAGTTTCCAACTGCAAAAACTCAATCTTTTCTTGTGCATCTTGTAAACAACTTTGAATGTTACAAAGAGAATTCTTGCTCATTTTTATCATGTCATCAACATTTGAATGAATGAGGTTATTCAACAACACTAATGCCTCATTGATTTTAGCCATTTCAACAACTTAGGCTCAAAAAATGAAAGGGTGTCGGCTTCAACCGAAAATGCACCCGTTTACAATGTGATTCAACAATAAGTACAAATGATTCCAAGGAATTCTCAAAGTAAAAAAATATGCTCCTCAAATGATGGAGGATAATCAACAATGACTTACATCAACAACTCAAATTCACTGATTCCAACTATGAATGAAGAGGCAAATTCCACTCACAATACAATGACAATATCTCTGCAAAAATATTTTGTAAATGTGTAGCTGAAAACACTTGTTCAAGAGGCTTTTAAAGCAGCTGAATTTTCCTTCAACGAACTGTTTTGAATGATAACAAACTTGTCTTCAAATGTAAATTTATTCAAAAAATCACCCTTATGTCAATGTCAAATCTGCAATTTTCTCTACGTGTTCACTTCATTTTTTGATATGTCATTTTCTCTTCCTTTTGGCTGTTCATATCTGCTCTTCTCTCTCTCTCTCTGTTAATTTTTTTTTTTTTAATTAATTAAAAATTAATTAAAAAATAAATAAATTAAAATGAAGTTAATTAAGAATGGAGAGAATTTAAAAGGGGAGGGAAATTAAATGGGAGGGGGAAATTAAAAAAGGTGGGAGAAGATTTAATTTAAAAGGGAAGGGGGATTAATTTAAAAAATGGATTAATTAAAAGGAAGGGAATTAATTTAAAAGGGATTTTAAAGATTTAAAAAGGGAAGGGGAAATATTAAAAAATTTAAAAACATAAAAAAGCGAATTTAAAAAAAGGGAGTGGTATTATATGCAAGGGGTTTTATTAATGGATAGAGGGAATTAAAATCGAATTGGGAGTGGTGGAATGGATTGATAAGGGGAATGGAGGCATGTTGGGGAAGGATAAGAGTGGGCAGGTTAGAGTGTAAGGGGTAGGGGAGGAGATGACGTTGAGAGGGAGGGAGCGTAGAGTTTTAGGTTATGGGAATGGGTTGAGTGCTGTGAGATGGGTGAGAGCATGTGTAGGGGAGCGTATTATGAAGTTGAAAGAGGGGGGCGGCTGAGTGATAAGGTTGCAGGTGAGGGAGCCGTAAGGTAGAAGGCCGAGGGGTGTAGTGAGGAGTTGCTGTTGTTTGCAGAGTGTAGTGGAGAGGGCAGATTGAGTATGGGAGTGAGGTGAGATATGTAGTGATGGGAACGTATTGCAGAGGCGAGTGTTGAGCGCATAATTTTTTTTATTTTTTATTTTTATTTTTATTTATGTTTAAACAGCAGAGAGGAGTAGAAAGAGTTCAGAAATTTGCAGAATTTTAAGCAGTAAAATTGCAATTGAGGGTAAATGCAGATTCGTAGACTTAGAAGTAGCAGGGAAATAATCTTTTTCTTCAGCAGCAGAAAAATGCAGAGATGAGGGCAATTGCAGAATTTTAGTCTTCAAAACAGCAAATTTTTTCAAATATACAGTAATCTACTCCATTGCAGAAATAGTATTCAGAAATATTTTCCATTAAAAAACCCAGAAACTTCTTCAAAAACCCTCTTTAAACAATTTTTCCAGCAGCTTAAAAATGCAGAATTTAAAAGTGGGCATCAGAAATTGCATGGAAGTTCAGAATGAAAACCTTCAGATGCACAATGCTGCTCTTTTTTTTTTTTCAAAACCAATGCCGGAATGCTGCCAATTTCTGAATGCTGCTTCTCCTTCAGAAACAATGCTGCTCTTCTTCAAAACTAATTTATGAATGGTGGCAAAAACACCGCTGCAGAAACTCTCTAAATGTTGCAAAAATGCAGATATGCACAGGCCATAAACACAAATGGCTCACTCAATTTGGAGCAGGGCCAGCGATCGCCCGCTCTGATACCATGTTAAACACCATATTGAAGCACACACATGGTGTATGAGGAAGATAACAGACACACACAAGACACTCAACACAATGAAGGATAAGCGTGAGACTTTCTTATTTTTCCATTATACATGATGTACAGTTATAGTAAAATGGTGTGACTCTTGGTTTCATATTCCAAGGTCACTTGGACTCCATTGTGACTTTTCGCATTCCACACCTACCCATGTAGGATTAGGTGTTCCAACAAGGAGTAAAGAGAAAATGAAAAACAAGTGATACACAAACAATGTCTACTTTAATTGGTATGATTGTTTTATATTTTATGTATACTCTCTTATAAATGGTTAGATTTGGTGGTCTTGTAAATTTTAAAATAACATTACATGACAATATTTGAAATTTTAATTTCATTTTGATTTATGCAAATAAATTTTTTATTTTTGTATGCAGAATTGGTTGGCACCAAAGCAAGTGAAATGTTACAGTCATCGTTTAAGAAAAAAAAAAAATCAACTCAAATGGCAGTATCAATAACACCTTCAACTTCTACCTTTGAAATGATTAAAAAATATGATACATCTAATAAATATGAGTTTGTGCACGATTGGTATGTCCAGATAGAAACTCCCATGAATATATATCCTGATATGTACCTATTTGAATCCATAGATAGAAAAGAATTTGAAATATTAAGAATAATTATTAATTGCTATGCTTACAGTGAAAATGACATTGACTTTCAAGTAGAGGTGATTAAAGAAAATGAAGTGAAATTAATTTCTTGTCAAGTGGAGTATAAAAATATTTGATTGAAGCTTCAAGTAATGATTCACCAAATACGATACTACAACCAAGACCAAAATATTATATGGATGATTAAAGATGATTCATTGTTTATATAATTTTTTAATACTTTTATTCATTGTCACAATTTATAATATTTTTTATGTTTATTTTAGTGACAAGCAAGGAGAACAAAGACATTGATCAAATGCATGTGAAACAAAGCTATAATCAAGCACATGATATCATATTAGGTAGTTAACATGAACTTTGTTGTTTATTCTTTTGTTTGTTTTTTTATTCAATTAATCATTGTCACAATTTATAACATATTCATTATACATTATAGAGACAAATAATGAGAACAAATACAATAATTCGAAGATTGAGGATCAAAGTTATAATCAAGAAAAAAATATAATATCAGGTACTTATAATTTGCTCACTTGTTTTCTTTATTATGTAATGATTTTTATTCATTTTCACAATTCAAACTATTTTATATGTTTAATGTAGAGACAAATAAAGAGAACAAAAATGATGATGAGGTGCAAAGTTATAATTATGAAGATAATGCCATTTCAGGTACTTATTACTTGTCTTTTTGTTTTTCTTATTATTATTAAAATTTTAATGCTTCTAATACCATAACATTGTATATGTTTATAGGAACAAATAAAAATAACAAAACTAACAATCGAAATAATGTTAAAAGTGTGCGTGTGTGTATTTCGTAGGTTGCGTTGCTAATGCTTTTCTTTAATTGCGAATTTTTTATTGAATATATATTATATTACATAATTTGATCATATTTAATTGAAGGTGTAATATTTTTACCTCCAGGTTTTGTGAAGATGATAAAAGAGAAGATTGTTTCATCTATAAATAGTTGAAAAAACACTCATGGTAAGTGTATTGTTTCGATATTTTTTTAGTAATTTTTGTAACAAGAATAAAATGGTTTGACTAGACTATTTTTTATTGTATTGCAACCCAAATAAAAAAAAGAAATTGGTTATTTTTGAATTAAAGGACATTTTTTATCATAACATCGATGATGAAGCAACAAACAAAGGCATGTTGAGAAAATGGGAACTGATGCAGATTACACAATAGAGAAAATTTTATTTTGGATTCATCCACATGTAAAAACATTTTTTGAAATATGTTTCAAAAACGAATATTTTGAAATTGCAATTTGGATGGCAGCGTTGAAACAAAACACAAGAGTTTAAAAAAGTTGGTTTCAGAAAAATTACAAGATAAACTTGTGTTTATTTGGACTGTTTTAGAGTGTAAACCAAAGAAGGGACCTAAGGCCATGGACAATCCAACAAAAGGTATACACACTAAATCATTGAAAAAAGTGTGTGAAATGCATACCCAATATGATGCAACCAATACTATTATAGTGGATTGTTCACTTGAGAAAATGAAAGGAGATCCAAAAGAAAATGTGATTCTTGCCCCTCAATTCATTGGAACAACTCAAGAGGATAATTGGTTGATCAATGAGCTATGGATAATGTTATTTAAACGTAGCAAGGCAACATATGTGCAAGCTATTTTGAAGGATGTTCAATCACATCTAATAGTACCTTAAGATGATTGGTGTCTATTTCATGTCATAATATGTATGACATCATGAATTATTACTATATATTGTAGCCCTTTTAAATTTAAGTTGACTTCTATTTCACAATACTAATAAAAGAATTGTTGATTTGGTTTGTCATAAGTAGAATCAAATAATTTTATGTTCTTTATTTTTGTGAGATATTATTGTATTGATAACAATTATTGATTTGAATGGTTGTTTAATTTTTTCGTATCAAAATTCCGATGCTATAGAAATTTTTACAATGGATTAGATTGTATGTAAAAATTAATAGATAATTGGTCTATTTGTTTGAATTAGATCATTACAATTATTTTTTTCAATTGTGGTTTAATTTATCATTATACCTCTTAGAAATTAGTAATGCAAATGATGGTTCACTGCATTCCTATAAACTTTTTTATTTCATATAAGTTGAAAAACTATATTAGGAGGTATGTAGCACCAACAATAGACATAGAATCTTTACTAAAAGAAGCACCAAAATAAACTAAAGTAGAGACCATAGAAATTAGCGTATAATTAAGTAGGTTTGAAATTTAAAAATTGTATTATATTACATGTGGAAACTTATAGATAATTATTTTGTTTAATTGCAACCATTGTAATTATATCTTTCAATTCAAATTAAACAAATCATTATAAGTCTTAAAATCAATGATTTAAACGGTGGGTCAATGTGATCCTATAAGACTTGCTTATTCCATACAAATTAAATAAAGGTATTAGGTTGTATGTATAAAGTAAACATATCATTAGTTTGTTCACTTTAGTGGGGCCATTGTAATTATAATTTGTGATAACCATTAATTCCTAATAAATACTAGCATTATTTTTGAAATGTTAGGTTTTTATATCATTAAGCAATCAAATGGAGATATGTTAATATCATATATGTGGTTGCAGTGCAGTTGCAGACGCAATTGGGCATCACTATAAGTCAAAATATTTTGTTGATATTTAAAATGGAAGGAGTTTTCTTCCAATCATACACCAAAGATGAAAAAAATTGTTATATTCAAAGAGAACTACATTGGCAGTTCGGTGATAGGTCCTATTTTTTAAGGCATTTTCACTAAGAACTATTAAAATATTGCTTAAAAAATTATGATGTTGCAATATGGACATTAAATGTCACTGAAAAGTACATCCGAAAAGTACTTGAAATATCAAATATTGATATAGAGCACTTTAAATTCGCATGGAACAGGTCTCATTGTCATTTGCAAAAAAAATTAGAAGCAGGGAAGACAATACAATTTTATGAGAAAAGGTTGACTGATGTGTGGTCCCAATATGGAGATAATTATGAAGAATCAAATGGATTGCTAATAGTTACAACAAATCGTACTTCTCAATTCATCGGATATCGATCAAACCACATCTTGATAAAAGCCTATATAGGAAAAGAGCAAGATACTTGGCTTATGCAGGTTTTATTCCCCTTTCTTAAGACACTTCATTGTATGAAAGAGAAACATGAGTACAAAATATTTTGTTGATATTTAAAATGGAAGGAGTTTTCTTCCAATCGTACACCAAACATGAACAAAATTGTTATATTCAAAGAGAACCACATTGGCAGTTCGGTGATAGGTCCTATTTTTTAAGGCCTTTTCACTCAGAACTGTTAAAATATTGCTAAAAAAATTATGATGTTGCAATATGGACATTAAATGTCACTGACAAGTACACCCGACAAGTACTTGAAATATCAAATATTGATATAGAGGACTTTAAATTCGCATGGAACATGTCCCATTGTCATTTGCAAACAAAATTAGAAGTGGGGAAGACAATTCAATTTTATGAGAAAAGGTTGACTGATGTGTGGTCCCAATATGGAGATAATTATGAAGAATAAAATGTATTGCTAATAGTTACAACAAATCATACTTCTCAATTCATTGGATATCGATCAAACCACATCTTGATAAAAGCCTATACAGGAAAAGAGCAAGATACTTGGCTTATGCAGGTTTTATTCCCCTTTCTTAAGACACTTCATCGTATGAAAGAGAAACATGAGTACATTCGAATGTTCAACAGAACATGTACTTCATTGTAGTGGATGAAGATAATTTTCTTTATAAATTTGTTCAGAAGTACATTCCAATTTTTGAATGCAATTTGAAAATAGTTTTTTCTGAATCAATTTGTATGATTTTATATCTTTTGGAATATTATATGGAAATTTTATTTTATTATTATTATTTTTTTCTCCGAGGGAAAAAATCAAAACTTTCTATTAATAAAAAAAATTACAATGGGAATTGTTAATTATTTTATTATATATTTCTATTATTATTTATAATAATTTTTGCAATGACTTTGTTGTATCGATATTTTTTTGCCAATATGTGTGTGTATGTGTGTTCTTAAATGAATTATTTGCCATTGAAATCATCTTACACGAACCATCAAGACATGCTTGTATTTTTATTGGCTTCTGTTTACTTATATGCATAATACTCATATATAAATGTGAAATATAAGTTTTTAAATAGAGCTCATTGCAAACAAAAATGCAATTCTTATTGAAGAAATTATAATAATTTACTTGAAAAATGCTACATGCACTATTGGCTATTTAGGCTAATGGGAAATGTGTCATAGGTAAATGATTTGAACTTTTTGAAGCATAAGATATGTGATTTCTCAATCCATATTTTACATAAATTTATATACTTCAATCAATTAATGGTTGTAATTAAAATCATATCATATTGAAAATCAACAACACTAAAAAGTTAGTTATTGACCTTTTACCTATAAAAAACATTAATATGAGTGCATAAATGTGATACTTAATTTTTGAAATAAAAATATATTATAAGTAATTTTTCATTTCTAAAAAAAGCATATAATTAATGATAATGATTGCTAAGTGGACTATCAAGGTTTGATTGGACGCTATTATAGATAAATTATGTCTTTGGATTTTTTTTTTCTTCTTAAATCATATCATATGAGCCATAATTATATTATTGTTTTTTACTTACTTATATCCATTAATATGAGTGTATAAATGTGATATATAATAACCATATACTATATGACATTTTTTCCAAAAATAAATGTAATAATTTCTTGATAATAAGTATTAAGTGGACTATTTAAGCTAATGGGTGATGGGTCATATGTGAATACTTCAAACTCCTTAAATTGTAAGGCATTCGATTTTTAATCCATAATTTATTTATCTATTTTTTTAAATCAACTATTTGCGTATGTAATCATCTTATCCCATATGAGTTAATAATGAATCCATTTATTGAACTTTATTTGTCTACCACGTAGCTTGATATGAGTATTAATTTCATATTGTATTTTTTTGAAATATAACTCCATGTAAAACAAAATGCTGTTCTTAATAAAACATGGAAAATTAATTAAAAATGTCTTAAGTGGGCCATCTAGATTAATTAAAGAGATAGATCATAAATGGTTGTATTTAAACTTTTTGCAGCACATTTATTTTCCCATCCATTTTAGCATTTTTTCATTTTGAATTCTTAAATAATTTACTTGTAAATTAAACAATCTCATAGAATCCACCATTACTGGAAGCTATTTATTGTATTCTATTTGGTTATATGCATTAATGGAAGTTTATAAATGTGATGTATTTTTGAAATGTAGCTCCTAATGTAAATAAATATATATATTTTTTATATCACAAATTATAAGTAATGGATAATAAGTTATAAGTGGTTTATAACGCCATTTATCAACTTTTATTTGCTTATCATGAAGTTTAATATAAGTGTATAAATACGACATTGTTTTTTTGAAATAAAACTCCATGTAAAATGAAATGTTTTTCCTAACAAAACATGAAATAATTAATTGATAATGAATAGTAATTAGATTCCTCAAGTTCTCTTAAGATATAGGTCATAAATGAATGTATTTCAACTTTTTATAACATACACCATTTGATTTTCCCATCCCTATTAACATTTTGTAAATTTCAATTTGTAAATAAATAATTTCTAATTGAAATAATAAAAACCAACTCGACATAAAGCATGACATATTAGATTCTATTTAGTTATACGTATTGATACAAGGTTATAAATGTATTATATTTTTGAAATAAAGCTCTTAATGTAATTAAAGACACATTGTTTAGAAAAAATAATAATTTAAAATCAATTGATGATGAGTTCTAAGTGGTTTATTCTATTTTCAACTGATAACTTTTTATAACTATGCATTTTAAAATCAATTACTTTTATATACAATCATGCCATATAAGTCGATAAGTCAAGAAACAATTGATTGATTTTTATTTACCTATCACGTGGTTTAATATGAATGTATAAATGTGACATTGTTATTTCTAAAACAAAACTCCATGTAAAAAAATGTTTTCTATTAAAACATGGATTAATTAATTCATAATGAGCATTAAATAGACTATTCAGGCTCATTCAAGAGCTGCATCACAAATGAACATATTTAAACTTTTTTCCACCATATGACATGATTTTCCGATCAAGATTAACATTTTGTAAAATTCAATTATTAAATAAACTATTTGTAATTAAAATAATCTCATAGAAGCTAACAAGGCCTGAAGCTATTTATTGTATTCCATTTAGTTATAGGTATTGATACAAGTTTATAAATGTAATATATTTTTGAAATAAATCTCTTAATGTTAATAAAGATACATCTTTTACAAAACTAATTAGAATTTATTGATAATGGGTTTTAAGTGGTTTATTTAGACCACATGGAAAATCATGTGTTTAAGATAAATGACTTTTAATACATATTTAATATTCAAAATTAATATTTTAATGATAATTTATTAGTAGTTACATTAGGTATTTAATAATTAAAGAGTACGAGGACTTATATAAATTTCAACTAAAATCCATAAGTTATGTTTCACATTTATTTATTCCCCATTAACAAGTCTTATCATTTTCTCCTCTTGGTGGAAGTAATGGTCAATCATGGGTTTTCGTACAATAGATTGGAACTATTACATTAGGACCATTATTAGTTTTTGACAATGTTGACAAGGAGAGATAAATATCCAGACTGCCATCAAGTGTACTATTTTTTGAAAACCCTTGCTTCCACTACTTACTTGTCTATGTATATTGGTTCTCAACAACCACTAATTCTTGTTTAATTCAATTTGTGATAGTGTCCATCATAATGGAATGACTTGAATACCCATTTAAGAACTCTCATTCGATGTACTTGGCTTTGAGTGGAGATAGATCAATGATACCCAACCTTCTTGAAATACCTAGATCAATAGTGCCTAGATTTTATAGTGGATGCATGGATGTTGTAAAGAAGAATTATCACCTCCTCATCAGTGTTACTTAAAGGCATAAAAGGGTAGAAAATTTAGCACAAAAACATTTTACTAAGTTTCAAGTAGACTAGTTTCAAAGCAATGCAAGGGAGGCACCTCCTTTCCACTTACACTAAGATCCTCACATCACCATTATTCAATCAACAACTCTCTCGCAGGTTGTAGGAAAGGGGGTTAGAGTCATCTAAAAAAAAATCAAACATCGATGACTCTATTATGTTATCCATAACTATAATATCTTTCTTGGATGTTAGACATACTAATATGATTTACCTTAAATAAATTGTTTCTAAGAGTTTTCTTTCACACTCATATTGTGCATTGACACTATTGTACCTAAGAACCCCATGTTTGACCTATTCATGGTCTCTAATTGGTTTGACATTCCTAAAATTATTTTTATCTTAAACTAAGTTAATATGGTGTTTTATAGAAGAATGAATGTTGTTGAGCCCTCTTTTTATCAAGTTTTTATCATGTTAGAGCCATCTTTTCTTGGGATTCTTGGTTCAGATTTTGAGCACGTTTGAACCATTCTTTCTTCTATCCTTGGCTTAGGTTTTGATCTGATTAGAGCCATTTCTTTCTATCCTAATCTATTCTACTAATAAGCCAATATTAAACCGTTTGGAAAATCTTATTTACTAACCTATCAGCAGTAAATTGAAATTTATCTAGTCATGATTAGGCTGTATGACTAAATAATAGTGTTCTTTTTAAATTAGTGGCATTTAATCTTGCACACTTTCAGAATTACTCTTTTTTGGGGTATGGGGCCGTACCTTTCTTGTTTTATTTTTGCCCTCTTTTTCTCTTTTTCTATTGTTTTTGTATTTTTTCAATTTTTCCTTCAAAGAAAAAGACTAACTAAATGATCACAGGCTGAGCTTTATTGCTTTCCTATCTAGCCTAGTCTAACTCTGAAATATTGACAGGTTTTATATGATAAAATAGTGCCAGTGCAACCAGTTGAGTAGTGACATAAAGGAGTAGAAAATCTGGCTGCTTGTCAGGGGTAACCATAGTACATATTGAATATCAATATTTAAAATCAAGGCTATCACAGAGGGTGACAACGTTTTATGTATTTGGATTTTACAAAAGATCCATGCTTGAGAATTTGAGCCAATTAGGACCTCCACACATTCTTCCATAGGATCAACAAAGAAAAGATGAGAACTCTCTTCTTTTTGGCCCTCCATGATAGGTAGATTGTCTGCTTCTAAGACATTAGCTTTAAGGACTGCCTCTTTAGTATGTTCTTTGGAAGCATCATCATCCTTCACCTGCAAATCACCAAGCAGTGAAATTTCTTCTTTCTCTAAATCTATGCTTGCTTCTGATGTAAATTCAAGTTGTTTGGATGACAAATTTATATCAGAAATGGGAGAAGGTTTCTCTTGAAAAGATGATATATCCTTAGTAGGATAGTATTCTATTTGTTTTTCTCCCCCAAAGACTTGCCAGTACTTTTCATTGTTTGGGACAACTGGTCTGAATTTTTCTTGAATTATGTATTGTTTGTATTCACAAGGTCTCAGACATGTACTACCAACCAGGGCTAACCCATTGGCAAGAATGTTTTGGTTTTTAGGGACAAGGGTAAGTTCGAATTCTTGAAATGATTTTAACAATTCCATGGCATCATCCTTATAGGCTCTAAGTCTGGTATGTTTAACCATGTATTCCTCATTCACTTGCCTAATTACCAATTCTGCATTCCCATGAACTGTTATCCTCTAGGTTCCTAATTTCTTCAATAAGTGCAACCCTAAAAGGAGTGCCTCATACTCTACTATGTTACTTGTGCATGAAAATTCAATTTATATGAATGGCCTTCAACGTGATTGTTTTCTGTATTGTAGAGCCATATTCCTGCACCTGCACTAGTTTTACTACACGACCCATCAAAACTCATACTCCAAAGAGGAATGTTTTCAGATTTGTTATTAATTCCCCTACCATCCTCTTGGTCTCGAGTGCCATTGTGCTGTTCTGTGGGATAGGCACTATTTTGATGATTATCTTGTTCAAATGAAGGTTTGGGGGCTAGCTGCTTGTTTAGTATTTGATCAATTTCTCCTTCTGTCAAAGGAGGGATTTCTCTTTCAGCATAGACATAAGTATAACAGTCCTCTTTCTCTTGTGTTAACTAGTTTTGAGGCTGGATGTCTTCTTGAGCCTCTTCTAGTGAATCAATACTTGTGCTTGCAGGGAAACCTTGAGGGTTTTCTACTGTTTCCTGATCTACTTCTGTTTCAAACAATTCCTCATGATCCTTATGATACTCAATTTGAATACAAGGTTCATGAGTTGTTTCTTCTACATTATCAGGATGCCACTCTTCTTGTGTAATCTGAAAGGAGTTGTAACATAGGGGGAGAGTCCCTATATGTCCTGGTTCTCCCCCCACATCAGATTTTGCGTTTTCTAAGTGGTTACTTGTTTCCTCAAAGCACTGCTCACTATCAGTATTTGCATTTTGTTCATAAAGATCTCTTAACAGTAAAACACAAGTTATTGGTAGGCAATTAGGAATTTCTTGACAACCTTCCTCATCATCTTCTATAAATTTTTTATCATCATATATGTTTTTCTCATTGTCTAAGTCTTGTAGTGGTTGAGTTTGTTCTAGATCTGAAAAAAGCATGGGCTGCTCTAAATCATCAATATTTAAATTAGCCTCACCTAGAAGGGATGATGAATCATTATTTATGCTGGTAGGGATATCTTGAGGAATGTCCTTTATTCCTTGATTGATTTCTTCCTCAATTGATTCAACTAGGTTCTTGTGACAACTGTCTTGGGTATGAAATTCATGGATGGCTGCTATGAGATCTTCAGGCTGCCAATTTCTCAAATCTTCATGAATGCCTGAAAGGTATTCTATTATGTCTTCAGATTGGTTACAACAGCTTCCCTCCAATGATAGATACGAGGTTTTTTCCTTATAATGATCATAAAATACTATGTGGAGGTCTCTTAGAGAAAACAAACTACCAGTCCTCAACCATTCATACCAGTCCCTTGCTGCTCCTTCTAATGTTAACATGAACATTTTCATAAGGCAGTCTTCATGCCATTCCACTTTTAACCTTCATACATGGATATGAAATTTGATGAGATGTAACAGAGGGTCATCAAATTCTTTACCTTGAAAAACAGGCAGGTTTTTATCCCAATTCACCTGGGGCATTTTATGTGGGAACCCAGGGATATGATCCCTACTCATTGGGGCATATCTTTGTTGTATCCTTGGAATCATGTTTGTAAAATAGAAAAGGGGTCACTGTGTCTATTCAACCAGTTCAAAGTTTTCTACCAGTGGAGTCATTTGGTCTTTTGGGAGTTGTGGAGTCGCCAGGTGGAGGATTTCAAATGTTTTAAGATGAGTTGCTGTCCACCATCAGCAATTGAATACCAATCTAAGGATGTTATGGGTCTTCTGAGCTCTTAAGGATGTCTAAGATGCAATTTACTCAGAAGTCCCCAGTGGAGTCGCAATTATGTTAGGTCCCCGTAGTTTTGCAAGATTGGCAAGAACAACGCTGTAAGGCCAACATCAAACCACTTTGGAATCCTAGGATCTAGCCCTCCTGGTTTCAGAGAGGGATCTCTCTATATAAGTTTTTTCAAAAGATATATCTTTAATCTTTAAGTAAGATATTAGGCTAGCTATGAAGTACAAGGGGTTTTGTTTGTTTTGGTTGGGTAGAATATCATCAAAATGAAGGAAGTCCTTGAAGGGTGAGGGTGTGAGTGAGTTGGAATAATGGCTCAGCTGATAGGATAAGTCAGAGACAGTATCAATCCATTGGGCTATGGAGTCACAAAAGGATTTAATTACACAACAAGTTTCTAAGTTGGTCCATGGGGCAAGTCATCTATGTCAAAGGATCTCTTTAAGTTGATTTTGTGATATGGGACATTAAGAAATGCGGTGAAAGAAGCAAACATATAAGAAAACAAAAGGCAACTTAAGATCAAGTAAGAACTTTCAATCTGGCCTGCTTTCAGCATACCGTAAAAGGAAAAAAGTTAAGATCAACAAAGAATAGCCTAAGATCAAGTAAGAACTTTTAATCTAGCCCGCTTTCAGCATATTCTTAAGGAAAACATTCAAGATGAACATAAAAATTAGCCTAAGATCAGGTAAGGACTTTGAACCTATCTTGCTTTTGACATACTCTTAAGGGATATTTTCAAAACAACTGTTGAAGATTAAACAAGGGACAGGGCTAACCATAAACTTCCTTGTTTAGGACTCTACTTAGCATGCAGTGAAACAACCATTCAAAAATAAGATCTCAAACTTTGACCCGAGGACATGGGCTTACCAATGTTTATGACTTCTTACTACTCTATGGAAACTTTAATCCCAAACACCTGATTAGAAAACCTGCAGATAGATATTGAGAGACGGGGTACTGATAGTAAATCACGCTTTCCAACTCCTTGTTTTAATCGGAGAGAAACCTTTATCTATGAAAGCATAAGGAAAACAACAATTACAGAAAGAAAACATCACCAGTGACATAGACCAGGATCCCATAAATCAGCTTGTATATTTGATGTTCAAACCAGTTACAATCTTCAAGTCCAGTGGGTCTTTACAGCTACAAACTTCTCTTCTCAGCCTATCTTTCTTCAATTACTAACAGAGCTTCAGCAGCCTCAACAACTATTTACATCAAGTAAGTATTCAAAACCCAACAATAACAATGAACTCCTCATATGATATATATATAGGTAATTTGAGCAAGTGGAGTGAAAAGAAGGTCTAATTGTTCAATTAATACAGAGTAATTGCTTCTCGACCTTTGGGGAGACTTATGGAGAAGATTTCAGATCTTAACTCTGTTTTAATTAATTTTACATTAACTTTTATCTACTTCAGTCACTTTTGTTGACTTTGGAGGCTTTTGGTAGGCTGGCAATTAATTCTAAGCTGTCTTTGGCAAATATCTCTGATTGTGCATTCAATTTGTATTATTTTGAGGAAAATGAACTTGCAGGTGGCATTTTGAGGATTAATTGCCTCACTGATGTGGCATTTGGAGACTCTCTTTGTTGATATGTCTACTTTAGTGGCTTTAAACATTGATTAGGCCTTGATCTTACTTTAACGCCTTCTTTTCATCTTTGGGGCTTTATTCACTGTATTTATCCTTTTAAACCATGGATTAAGCCTTTTAATCTTCAAATTTTGCGCTTTAATCCATTTATCCTTGATTTTTTATTCTCTTTATTGATTCTTCATTAATTTTATTTGTCCACAGATGGCCAGCACTAGAGGGTTGCGTGACCAATGCTTCATGAAACACTAATTAAAACATGAAATTCGACCCCTTTTTGTCCCTTTTGCTTTTGATCAGGCTCTGAGGATCATCACCCTTAGCCTTTGTGCCTTTATTGGACTAAGGGACGGCTTTGTGTCATAAAACTGCCATGAAACCTGCAACAAAACACAAATTATTATAAAACCCTGCATTATGTGGATAAAACTGCTTTGAAGGCTGGCGGAGGGAGAAAGGAGCAATGAGGAGGAAATGCATGCAGGAGGAGGTTCTGCGAATGAAACCTATGAAAACAAGGCTTCAAAATGAATTTGGGCGCGAAATATGGATTGGCAGTTTTGTGAAAACCGTCGGCGGTTTTCGCGTGGCACCCAAGCAGTAAGCAGTTTATGCTCGACCGAACACGATATCATCCGTCGAGCGACACGCGTCCTCCCCAATACCGCATATTTCGCGTTCATCCGGGTCGTTAAACCCTGACATAGAAATCCGCGCGAAATGCGATATGGACCGTTGGATGATGAGGTGTAGATCCAACGATGGGGGGAGGAGCGCGATGGGGAAAGGTGCATGGGCGAGGATGAAGTGGGAACCAAGTGTCAAAAGGGGATTGGGGAATAGTTTTATGGGTGGAAAGTAGGGCCCGGAGTATGACGTCGTCTCCTTCGTTTGGTAGTGGGATGGTTGATTGGCGAGGTTGGATGTCGGATCAAACGAGAACCGTTAGATCCATAAGATCTACGATGTAGATCGATTGCGAGGGTGGATGAATAGATATCAGTCGGGAGAATGGAGAGTGAGAGGGGAAGCATGGTGGCCGTCAGATCAAGGCTTGAGGCCTTTGATTTACGGCTGAGATTTCTCCGGAATTTGACAAGTGTGGAAGGGGAAAAAACAAAGGGAAAAGCGTTTTACCATGGACGTGGGGGTAAATACAAAGGGAAAGGAGCTTAATGGAGCAGAGAAGGTGCGGTCCCGTGGAGGGGTAGGGGACCGAGGGTAGGAAGTAAAAAGGGCTAAAGGCTAAGGATCCAGCACAGGGCTATGGATGATGGGTCATATGACAGAGGAAAAGCTGGGGCTAAGCCAAAGGGGATCGCATCGGCGGGGAAAAGGTAAAGGGGAAAAGGAAAATGCGAATGCCGATGAGCGATGCGCGATGAGGGCTAGCGCGTGGTCGCAGGCGCAGGTCATATGCAGAGAAAGGGCATAAGGTTAAGGCCTCGGGGGATCGCACTGGCGGGGGACAAAAGGAATGGGAGAGGAAACGAAGAAGTGTCGATGCGATGGGGGTATAGGAGCTTAAGTTCTTAGCGCCAAGTTTCTGGCCTCGGTTTTATGGTGGAGAAAAGAAAGGGGGTTTAAAACCCAAAAAGGAGCAGAACATCTTTTTAAAGGTTTCTAATGGGTTTTTATGGTTTTTTAGTGTTCCGAGTAAGGCAAAAAGGTTTTTAAAACCAAATAAAAACAGTTAAATGGTTTTAAATGGAATTTGTTAAGGAAAAAAGGGTAAATGAAGGAGGAAAGAGGGTTTTTTAGAAGAAAAATAAGTGATATGGAGGCAGTTTGTGAAGATGAAATGGGGGAAATGAAATGATGGGAATGGGGCCTTTAGGAAACAGTTTTCTTTTGACATCAGCAGGGTTACTTGGTGGATTTTTGAATGAAACAGCAGTGAAGATTATTCTTTGAGTTAGAAAGCATCAGAAGGTTTTAAGAATGAGATATTTTCTATGAAAATAATCTCTTGAAGGCTAAGACCTATTTTAGCCATCATTTTCTTATGACAAAAATTTACTGATGGCTAACAGTGGCTCCACTTGGGGATGGCAACTCCTTGGAGGTGTCAAAACCCAGTGATCTGGAATGCTGGAGCACATTGCCTTATCCATTGAAAACCTTTCTTCCTTGATCATCTTTGTAAAAAGATGATCGATTACTTTATTTATGAACATTTCTCTTAAACATTCTACCTACATGACTACTTTTTCTAACATTTTTTCTTCATAAGATTAAACTTGGACTTGCAAACCTTTAACATCAACATTTTATTCTTTTATTTGAAAGCAGGAAACTAACCTATCTCTACCCTTATTTCTTCCATGAGTTCAGATTAAACAATTGAACTCATAAATTCTCTACCTAAGCTACTATCTGCCAGGATTAAACTGTCTGACAGGTTTTATTCTCTACATTCTAAAGCAAAAAATTAAAACACAGCCAAATCAAGATTAGACTGTCTGACTTGCTATGGTGTCTATGGTTGTATAGACGTTATTTGCAGAAAATTTAAAACAAAACTTTGTGAAGGCTTAAGATCCGAAATTTAAGCAGACCCTTCTTTCTTACTTTGGCTCAAGTTTTTATCATGTTAGAGCCATCTTTTCTTGTGATTCTTGGTTTAGATTTTGAGCACGTTTGAACCATTCCTTCTTCTATCCTTGGCTCAGGTTTTTATCTAATTAGAGCCATTTATTTCTATCCTAATCTATTCTCATGCCCATTAAGCCAAGATTAACGGTTGGAAAATCTTCTTTACTAACTATCCAATGAGTAAATTGAAATTTATCTATTCATGATTAGGCTGTATGACTAAATAATAGTGTTCTTTTTAAATTAGTGGCATTTAAGCTTCCACACTTTCAAAATTACTCTTTTTTGGGGTATGGGGCCGTACCTTTCTTGTTTTATTTCTGTGCTCTTTTTCTCTTTTTCTATTGTTTTTGTATTTTTTCAAATTTTCTTTCAAAGCAAAAGACTAACTAAATGCTCACAGGTTGAGCTTTAGTGCTTTCCTATCTAGCCTAGTCTAACTCCGAAATATTGACAGGTTTTATATGATACAATAGTGCCAGTGTAGCCAATTGAGTAGTGACATAAAGGAATAGAAAATCTGGCTGCTTGTCAGGGGTAACCATAGTACATCTTGAATATCAATCTTTAAAATCAAGGCTATCACAGAGGGAGACAAATTTTTATGTATTTGGATTTTAAAAAATATCCATGCTTGAGAATTTGAGCCAATTAGGACCTCCACACATTCTTCCATAGGATCAACAAAGAAAAGATGAGAACTCTCTTCTTTTTGGCCCTCCATGATAGGTAGATTGTCTGCTTCTAAGACTTCAGCTTTAAGGATTTCCTCTTCAATATGTTCTTTGGAAGCATCATCATCCTTCACCTGCAAATCACCAAGCAGTGAAATTTCTTCTTTCTCTAAATCTATGCTTGCTTCTGATGTAAATTCAGGTTGTTTGGATGACAGATTTATATCAGAATGGGAGAAGGTTTCTCTTGAAAATATGATATATCCTTAGTAGGATAGTATTCTATTTGTTTTTCTCCCCCAAAGGCTTGCCAGTACTTTTCATTGTTTGGCACAACTGCTCTGAATTTTTCTTGAATTATGTATTGTTTGTATTCACAAGGTCTCAGACATGTACTAGCAACCAGGGCTAACCTATTGGCAAGAATGTTTTGGTTTTTAGGGACAAGGGTAAGTTGGAATTCTTGAAATGATTTTAACAAGTCCATGGCATCATCCTTATAGGCTCTAAGTCTGGTATGTTTAACCATGTATTCCTCATTCACTTGCCTAATTACCAATTCTGCATTCCCATGAACTGTTATCCTCTGGGCTCCTAATTTCTTCAATAAGTGAAGCCCTAAAAGGAGTTCCTCATACTCTACTATGTTACTTGTGCATTGAAAATTCAATTTATATGAATGGCCTTCAGCGTGATTGTTTTCTGTATTGTAAAGCCATATTCCTGCACCTGCATTAGTTTTACTACACGACCCATCAAAACTCATACTCCAAAGAGGATTGTTTTCAGATTTGTTATTAATTCCCCTACCATCCTCTTGGTATCAAGTGCCATTGTGCTATTCTGTGGGATAGGCACTATTTTGATGATTATATTGTTCAAATGAAGGTTTGGAGGCTAGCTGCTTGTTTAGTATTTGATCAATTTCTCCTTCTGTCAAAGGAGGGATTTCTCTTTCAGCATAGACATAAGTAAAACAATCCTCTTTCTCTTGTGTTAACTGGTTTTAAGGCTGGATGTCTTATTGAGCCTCTTCTAGTGAATCAGTACTTGTGCTTGCAGGGAAAGCTTGAGGGTTTTCTACTGTTTCCTGATCTACTTCTGTTTCAAACAATTCCTCATGATTCTTATGATACTCAGTTTGAATACAAGGTTCATGGGTTGTTTCTTCTACATTATTAGGATGCCACTCTTCTTGTGTAATCTGAAAGGAGTTGTAACATAGGGGGAGAGTCCCTATATGTGCTGGTTCTCCTCCAACATCAGATTCTGCGTTTTCTAAGTGGCTACTTGTTTCCTCAAAGCACTACTCACTATCAATATTTGCATTTTGTTCATAAAGATCTCTTAACAGTAAAACACAAGTTATTGGTAGGAAATCAGGAATTTCTTGACAACCTTCCTCATCATCTTCTATAAATTTTTGATCATCATATATGTTTTGCTCATTGTCTAAGTCTTGTAGTGGTTGAGTTTGTTCTAGATCTGAAAAAAGCATGGGTTGCTCTAAATCATCAATATTTAAATTAGCCTCACCTAGAAGGGATGATGAATCAGTATTTATGCTGGCAGGGATATCTTGAGGAATGTCCTTTATTCCTTGATTGATTTCTTCCTCAATTAATTCAACTAGGTTCTTGCGACAACTATCTTGGGTATGAAATTCATGGATGGCTGCTATGAGATCTTCAGGCTGCCAATTTCTCAAATCTTCATGAATGCCTGAAAGGTATTCTATGATTTCTTCAAATTGGTTACAACAACTTCCCTCCAATGATAGATACATGGTTTTTTCCTTATAATGATCATAAAATACTATGTGGAGATCTCTCAGAGAAAACAAACTACCAGTCCTCAACCATTCATACCAGTCCCTTGCTGCTCCTTCTAATGTTAATGTGAACATTTTCATAAGGCAGTCTTGATGCCATTCCACTTTTAACCTCCATACATGGATATGAAATTTGATGAGATGTAACAGAGGGTCATCAAATTCTTCACCTTGAAAAACAGGTAGGTTTTTATCCCAATTCACCTGGGGAATTTTATGTGGGAACCCAGGGATATGATCCCTACTCATTGGGGCATATCTTCGTTGTATCCTTGGAATCATGTTTGTAAACCAGAAAAGGACTCACTGTGTCTATTCAACCAGTTCAGAGTTTTCTACCAGTGGAGTCATTTGGTCTTTTGGGAGATGTGGAGTCGCCAGGTGGAGGATTTCAAATGTTTTAATATGAGTTGCTATCCACCGTCAGCAATTGAATACCAATCTAAGAATGTTACGGGTCTTCTGAGCTCTTAAGGATGTCTAAGATGAAATTTACTTAGAAGTCCCCAGTGGAGTCGCCATTATGTTAGGTCTTCGTAGTTTTGCAAGATTGGCAAGAACAACGCTGCAGGGCCAACATCAAACCACTTTGGAATCCCAGGATCTAGCCCTCCTGGATTCAGAGAGGGATCTCTCTATATAAGTGTTTTCAAAAGATATATCTTTAAGCTTTAAGTAAGATATTAGGCTAGCTATGAAGTACAAGGGGTTTTGTTTGTTTTGGTTGGGTTGTTTGTTTTGGTTGGGTAGAATATCATCAAAATGAAGGAAGTCCTTGAAGGGTGAGGGTGTGAGTGAGTTGGGATAATGGCTCAGATGATAGGATAAGTCAGAGACAGTATCAATCCATTGGGCTGTGGAGTCACAAAAGGATTTAATTGCACAACAAGTTTCTAAGTTGGTCCATGGGGCAAGTCATCTATGCCAAAGGATCTCTTTATGTTGATTTTGTGATATGGGACATTAAGAAATGTGGTGAAAGAAGCAAACATATAAGAAAACAAAAGGCAGCTTAAGATCAAGTAAGAACTTTCAATCTAGCCTGCTTTCAGCATACCCTCAAAGGAAAATAGTTAATATCAACAAAGAATAGCCTAAGATCAAGTAAGAACTTTTAATCTAGCCTGCTTTCAGCATATTCTTAAGGAAAACTTTCAAGATGAACATAAAAAGTAGCCTAAGATCAGGTAAGGACTTTGAACCTATCCTGCTTTTGACATACTATTAAGGGATCTTTTCAAAACAACTGTTGAAAATTAAACAAGGGACAGGGCTAACCATAAACTTCCTTGTTTAGGACTCTACTTAACATGCAGTGAAACAACCATTCAAAAATAAGATCTCAAGCTTTACACAGCAGGACATGGGCTTACCAACATTCCTTGACTGCTTATACTCTATTGAACTTACTCCCAAACACACAATTAGAAGAAAACACAGAGATAAAACTTATTAGTGAGAGACAGGGTACTTTGATAGTAAATCCTACTCTATTTTTCCTGTTTTTTATCAGAGAAAGTGGACAGTATTGAAAACATAAGGAAAACAATAATTACAGAAAGAAAACATCACCAGTGACATAGACCAGGATCCCATAAATCAGCCTGTATATTTGATGTTCAAACCAGTTACAATCTTCAAGTCAAGTGGGTCTTTACAGCTACAAACTTCTCTTCTCAGCCTTTCTTTCTTCAATTACTAATAGATCTTCAGCAGCCTCAACAACTATTTACATCAAGTAAGTATTCAAAACCCAACAATAAAATTGAACTCCTCAAATGATATGTATAGGTAATTTGAGGAGTTGGAGTGAAAGGAAGGTCTAATTGTTCAATTAATACAGAGTAATTGTTTCTCAGCCTTTGGGAAGACTTATGGAGAAGATTTTAGATGTTTAACTCTGTTTTAATTAATTTTACATTAACTTTTATCTACTTCAGTCACTTTTGTTGACTTTGGAGGCTTTTGGTAGGCTGGCAATTAATTCTGAGTTGTCTTTGGCAAATATCTCTGACTGTGCATTCAATTTGTATTCTTTTGAGGAAAATGAACTTGCAGGTGGCATTTTGAGGATTAATTGCCCCACTGATGTAGCATTTGGAGACTCTCTTTGTTGATATGTCTGCTTTAGTGGCTTTAAACATTGATTAGGCCTTGATCTTACTTTAAGGCTTTATTTTCATCTTCGGGGCTTTATTCACTGTGTTTATCCTTTTAAACCGCAGATTAAGCCTTTTAATCTTCAAAATTTTTGCTTTAATCCATTTATCCTTGATTTCTGATTCTCTTTACTGATTCTTCATTAATTTTATTTGTCCACAGATGGCCTGCGCTGGAGGGTTTTAGCTGTGTGACCAATGCTTCATGAAACACTGATTAAAACATGAAATTCGACCCCTTTTTGTCCCTTTTGCTTTTTCTCGTGCTCTGAGGATCATCACCCTCAGCCTCTGTCCCTTTTTTGGACTATGGGACGGCTTTGTGTCATAAAACCGCGATGAAACCTGCAACAAAACACAAATTATTATAAAACCCTGTGTTATGTGGATAAAATTGCTTTGAAGGCTGGCGGAGGGTGAAAGGAGTAGTGAGGAGGAGGAAATGCATGCAGGAGGAGGTTCTGCGGACAAAGCCTGTGAAAACAGGGTTTCAAAATGAATTTTGGCGCGAAATATGGATTGGCAGTTTTGTGAAAACCATCGGAGGTTTTCGCGTGGCACCCAAGCGGTAAGCGGTTTATGCTTGACTGAACTCGATATCGTCCATCAGGAAACACGTGTCCTCCCCAATACTGCCTATTTCGCATTCATCTAGGTTGTTAAACCCTGACATGGAAATCCGCGTGAAACGCGATGTGCACCATTGGATGATGAGGTGTAGATCCAATGGTGGGGGGAGGAGCGCGATGGGGAAAGGTGCATGGGCAAGGATGAAGTGGGAACCAGGTGTCAAAAGGGGATTGGGGAATATTTTTATGGGTGGAAGGTAGGGCCCGGAGTATGACGTCAGCTCCTTTGTTTGGTAGCAGGATGTTTGATCGGCGGGGTTGGATGTCGGATCAAACTGGAACCATTAGATCTATAAGATCTATAGTGTAGATCTATTGCGAGGGTGGATGAATAGATATCAGTCGAGAGAATGGAGGGTGAGAGGGGAAGCATGGTGGTCGTCAGATCAAGGCTTGAGGCCTTTGATCTACGGCTGAGATTTCTCCAAAATTTGACAAGTGTGGAAGGGAAAAAAATAAAGGGAAAAGCGTTTTACCATGGACGCAGGGGTAAATACAAAGGGAAAGGAGCTTAATGGAGCGGAGAAGGTGCGGTCCCGTGGAGGGGTAGGGGACCGGGCGTAGGAAGTAAAAAGGGCTAAAGGCTAAGTATCCAGCACCGGGTTATGGACGATGGGTCATATGACAGGAAAAGCTGGGGCTAAGCCAAAGGGGATCGCATCGGCGGGGAAAAGGTTAAGGGAAAAAGGAAAATGCGAATGCCGATGAGCGATGTGCGATGAGGGCTAGCACCTGGTCACGGGTGCAAGTCATATGTAGAGAAAGGGCGGAAGGTTAAGCCCTTGGGGGATCGCATCGGCGGGGGACAAAAGGAATGGGAGAGGAAATGAAGAAGTGCCGATGCGATGGGGGTATAGGAGCTTAAGTCCTTAGCGCGAGGTTTCGAGCCTCGGTTTTATGGAAGAGAAAAGGAAGGGGGCTTAAGCCAAGGGGGCTTAAAACCCAAAAAGGAGCGGAACAACTTTTTAAAGGTTTTTAATGGGTTTTTATGGTTTTTTAGTGTTCTGGGTAAGGCAAAAAGGTCTTTAAAACCAAATAAAAATAGTTAAATGGTTTTAAAGGGAATTTTCTAAGGAAAACAGGGTAAATGAAGGAGGAAAGAGGGTTTTTTAGAAGAAAAATAAGTTATATGGAGGCAGTTTGTGAAGATGAAATGGGGGGAAATTAAATGATGGGAATGGGGCCTTTAGGAAACAGTTTTCTTTTGACATCAGCAGGGTTACTTGGTGGATTTTTGAATGAAACAACAGTGAAGATTATTCTTTGAGTTAGAAAGCATCAGAAGGCTTCAAGAATGAGAAATTTTCTATGAAAATAATCTCTTGAAGGCTTAAGACCTGTTTTAGCCATCATTTGCTTATGAAAATTTTTTACTGATGGCTAACAGTGGCTCCACTTGGGGATGGTAGCTCCTTGGAGGTGTCAAGAACTTCAGAAATTGATCTCTGGAATGTAGACCTGTGCCTTATCCATTGAAAAAATTTTCTTCCTTGATCATGCTGCTTAAAAAGGATGATCAATACTTTGTATCAGCAAACAAATTTCTCCCAAACACTCTACCTACACAACCTACTTTTCCTAACATTTTTTCTTCATAAGGTGCACTTGGACTTGCAAACCTTTAACAAGAACATTTTATTCTTTTATTTGGAAGAAAAAAACTAATCTATTTCTACCCTTATTTCTTCCATGAGTTCAGATTAAACAGTTGAACTCATAAATTCTCTACCTAAGCTACTATTTGCCAGGATTAAACTATCTGACAGGTTTTATTCTCTTTATTCTAAAATAGGAAATTAAAACACAACCAAATCAAGATTAGATTGTCTGACTTGCTATGGTGTCTATGGCTATATATACAAGCTGCCCATAGACTTTATTTGCAGAAAATTTAAAACAAAAATTTGTGAAGGCTTAAGATCCAAAATTTAAGCACATCCTTCTTTCTTTCTTTGGCTCAAGTTTTTATCATGTTAGAGCCATCTTTTCTTGTGATTATTGGTTCAAATTTTGAGCACGTTTGAACCAAAACTTTCTTCTATCCTTGGCTCAGGTTTTGATCTAATTAGAGCCATTTATTTCTATCCTAATCTATTCTACTGATAAGCCAAGATTAAACTGTTTGGAAAATCTTCTTTACTAACCTATCAACAGTAAATTGAAATTTATCTAGTCATGATTAGGCTGTATGACTAAATAATAGTGTTCTTTTTAAAGTAGTGGAATTTAAGCTTGCACACTTTTAGAATTACTCTTTTTTGGGGTATGGGGCCGTACCTTTCTTGTTTTATTTCTACCCTCTTTTTCTCTTTTTCTATTGTTTTCGTATTTTTTCAAATTTTCTTTCAAAGAAAAAGACTAACTAAATGCTCACAGGTTGAGCTTTATTGCTTTCCTATCTAGCCTAGTCTAACTCTGAAATATTGACAGGTTTTATATGATACAATAGTGCCAGTGCAGCCAGTTGAGTAGTGACATAAAGGAATAGAAAATTTGGCTGCTTCTCAGGGGTAACCATAGTACATATTAAATATCAATCTTTAAAATCAAGGCTATCATAGAGGGTGACAACGTTTTATGTAATTGGCTTTTGCAAAAGATCCATGCTTGAGAATTTGAGCCAATTAGGACCTCCACACATTCTTCCATAGGATCAACAAAGAAAAGATGAGAAATCTCTTCTTTTTGGACCTCCATGATAGGTAGATTGTCTGCTTCTAATACATCAGCTTTAAGGACTGCTTCTTCAGTATGTTCTTTGGAAGCATCATCATCCTTCACCTGCAAATCACCAGGTAGTGAAATTTATTCTTTCTCTAAATCTATGCTTGCTTCTGATGTAAATTCAGGTTCTTTGGATGACATATTTATATCATAAATGGGAGAAGGTTTCTCTTGAAAAGATGATATATCCTTAGTAGGACAGTCTTCTATTTTTTTTTCTCCCCCAAAGACTTGCCAATACTTTTCATTGTTTGGGACAGTTGGTCTGAATTTTTCTTGAATTATGTATTGTTTGTATTCATAAGGTTTCAGACATGTACTAGCAACCAGGGCTAACCCATTGGCAAGAATGTTTTGGTTTTGAGGGACAAGGGTAAGTTGGAATTATTGAAATTATTTTAACAAGTCCATGGCATCATCCTTATAGGCTCTAAGTCTGGGATGTTTAACCATGTATTCCTCATTCACTTGCCTAATTACCAATTCTACATTCCCATGAACTGTTATGCTTTGGGCTCCTAATTTCTTCAATAAGTGCATCCCTAAAAGGAGTGCCTCATACTCTAATATGTTACTTGTGCATTGAAAATTCAATTTATATGAATGGCCTTCAGCATGAAGTTAATATATTCTTAAGTGGTTGTTAGGTTTACTTCTTTCACAACACTTTTAAAACCCTACCACTAGATCATTAGGTTTTTCCTAGGTTGTAGGTTCTTCATTGGTATTTTAAGCTCCTTTATTCTTATACTAGGACTTGGTTCAAATGAAAAAGAAGACCAACACATGATTTCCCAAGAAAGAGAAGGAGATCTCCAAAGAAAGCTACTTTGTCAATTTCAAATTTTTGCAAAAAGTAACTGTGATTGACATTTCTACAAGAATGTCATGAAGTAAATCAACAAAGGAAATTGATAGGGTAACTGATGAGTTTCTAAAGGAAAGCAGGGAGCACTGAGTCCAAAGGGGAAATCAAGGTTTTTAAGCCTGATTCAATCAACAGTATGCCAAACAGAAGCCCAATGCAACAAGACTCATAAAGGAGGGTCAAGCTCTCATCTTAGCCATTTACATTCAGTGGTTAAAGGATAGAAGAACATGGCATAAGCTCCAAGGTAAATATAAAATTTTTGAGGATGCTACCACTCTGTAAATATCTAAGGTTACCAAAGGGAATTCAACATTTTCAAGGATTAGAGGGGAAAGTCACTTCAGGGTTTCATAACACTTGCTAAAGTAAAAATGTTCAAAGGCATGGACCAACCAAAGAAAGTGAACCTTTTCACTCAAAAAAAGTCTGCAAAACAGGGAGGTGAAGAGTATCAATGGGCAAGTTTCAAAATTATAAATTCAGACACCTACAAAACAAAAGTGGTAAAAAAGGTAATAAACATGTTTTTGAATTTCATAATTCTTGTAAGAAGGTGATTTTATCATGCCTAATGATCAGTAAGAAAGGTCAGGATATATTTTTCATAGTCATCTATCAAGCAAATGATGAAAGGCATCACTAGACCAAAAGTAAGTTTTGTTCACCTGCAGCAAAAGGGCCAAATAAAATATTAGTAAAAGGTCAAATGCTTGAAAAGAAAACATTATAAAAGAGGGTTTGACATTTAAAAATCAAAATTTTAAACCTATAACGACCCTCTTCACCCTTCAGCGACTAATTTTTCTTTCACAAAATCATCAAAGAGAATTCAGAGTGAAAATTGTGCTTTTCTGGCAAAATTGGGCTAAGTTGCCATGTGCTAGCACCTGGAAGCCTGTGCTACGCTCCTGGAGGTTTTTTGTTGTGTAAGTTTTTATGTGCATTGCGTGCCTATGATTGCACCCTGTGCGTTTGCTCCTTTCAGACCGGACAACCCGTGCCAACAAACGACATGCAGCCTTGCCTGTCCAGAGACCCGATAGACCTAGCGTGCTGCGCATTTAAAACCTGTACGGGAGCTCACTCAACAGGCTCGTGTAGCCTTGCCCGTGCGCTACGCGTTCACTAAAGTCCCGACAGGCCCGTGTGCTGCGCGTTCAACACTAAACCATTCAGAAGACCTGGTGTGCTGCACGTTCAGCCTTGCCCAACCAGAGACCCGACTAGCTCGTGTAGCCTTGCCCGTGAGCTACACATTCGACCTTAAGCCACTCGACTGGCTCGACACTGCGTACCTGTGCTACGAGTTTTTCCAGGAGGGCCTCTGCATCAGGCCAAGCCCTAAATTCTCTCAAAGACCTCGTCAAAATCACTTCTAAGGGTTTCATTACGCCTCTGAGGGGTAAGTACAAAACACCACCTCATTTTCGAAGTTCTTGTCATTTTGTTCAAAGAATAAACCCTAGAAAGATGAGCTAAAATTCATTAAACCTCCCTCCTCTACAAACAAGAAAAGAACATTTAAGGCAGTAGGGTTTTTGGCTTTCAAGGCAATAGTGAAAACAAAATGTCAAGGGAAGGTGATATTTACAGTTGTGAGGGAGGCCAAGGTCCTAGAAGACAACAGTGTAAAGGTGGAAGAATGAATAGGTTTGAGCCACTGAAAACCAAGCAGTTCATGGCCTCTCCTATGACAGTTTCATATTTCCAGAATGTGGGTTGTCTTGAATTTTTGTGAATGAGTACACAGGTAAAAAATCACCCTGAACTGACCAGGATTTTTATCCTTAACCTTCATGACTATCAAGTAAATTTTTTAGGGGTAAAATTTGAGCTATCCAAAAATACCATTGCTATGGCCACTGGGATGCCTAGTGTGGGAGAAAAGTGGTTCAAACAGGCTAATTTGGACCTAAGCCATTATGAGCCTTTCCTAAAACCTAGATACCAAGATGACTGCAAATCCCTTTTTCCATTTTCACATTTGCTGGAGATATATGTGCCCTTGATGAGAATCATCATGAAATATTTTATATGTGAGGGGAGGTTTTCTAGGCTTTATTCACACCACATAAGATTGCTTATGCAATTCACTAGGGTAAATCTGCTACATTCGCCCTATTATCTCTATAGGTGTATTGATAAGATGTCTTATATTGTGCAAAAGAGGCATACTTCACAACAAATGCAGAGCCTCTTTCACCATTCTCTCATCAAGATGGTTGTGTTGCATCAATTAGAGAAAAAGGGTATTCCATGGGAGGTGTTCATTTCCCATGATGTGTTCACAAACCCACAACCCCATCCTCAGCCAAATGTGCCCTCGTCATCCCATCCTCCTTCCTCACCCTCTCCTAATGCATCAGAAAATGAGGGAAATGAAGATGAGCCATAAAATGAGAATGAAGGAGAGGATAGTGATAAATCAAGCAATGATGAAGAAGAGGACAGTAAAGAGGGCATCAATGATGAAGAAGAGGACAGTAAAGAGGACAAGAAAGAAGAAGAAGAGGACAAGAAAGAAGAAGAAGAGGTTAGAAATGAAGCAGAAGACATGGAGGTAGATGACAATGAAGATGAAAATGCAAGTGATGAGGAAAGTAACCCAAAAAATGATGATTATGTTGAAAACAACCCACTAGTCAATGAGGAAAATGAAAATGTAGAAATCAGTGAAGAGGCAAACAGTGATAAAGAAAATGATAAGGACACCTCTAACAGTGACAACACAAATAATGATAAGGGCTGTGATGATTTTTGAAACAAAGGAGACAGTGATGAAGCTGAAACCATGATAGCTGATAGCCCTAATGATGCTAAAACCAATAGTGACACCAAGGACCTAAATGAAAATGAATTTGGTGATAACAGTGAAGATCATAATAAAGTAGCAAGTAGCAGTGAGAAGGGAGGTAGTGACAATAGTGACAACTGTCATAATGGCCAAGTAGGCAGTGAAAACAATGAGCCTAACAGTGGCAATAGCTCGCCAAACCAAGAAGATAATGCAGCTAATATTAGTGAAGGAGAAAGGGATGATGATAGAAATGAAGATCATAGCAGTGATGTCAGCATGAAAGGAAAATAAAATGAGGCTGATAAGGCAGTAAATAACATGATGTAGAAAATACCAGTGCAGAGATCAATAAGGAAAATAACAATAGTCATGAGGTTAGCCATGGTGAGGGCATTCAGATGAACAAAATTGAACCTTTCCCTCTCACATATCAAAGAGGAAAGAGGCCTGCGTTTTCTACCTCTAAAAGGAAAGGGACCATGCTATCCACCTCGACTAATAAGCTTGACAAAGGCAAGAAGAAGGTCACTATTGGAAGGAAGAAAGGCAAGCATCAAACTAAATAAGAAGGCAAATTCATTGACCTTGACAGTGAAAATGAAGATGAGGAGAGGGCTACAAGCATCTTGCTCCAAACAAAAGATTCGGAGATTAAGGAAATCCAAAGAAGTGTTGGCATGGCAGAGTACATTATTCAGTATTATAAGGATGAAAACAAGCAATTTAAGAAGATACAAAGGGAGCTTGGCCTATAGAAAAAGATGGCCAAGCATTAAGCATTGAAAAATCAATTTGCAAGGGCCAAGCTCAAAAGAGCCCTTGCCTAAATTCAAGCCCTCAAGTAGGAAAATGTTCAATAAAAGCTTAACCTTCTTGTTGATGCTTCCATGCAAGCATTCTGGACATAAAAAGGAAGGTAGTTGCAAATTTTGGGAACTTTGTGGAAATTTTTTATTTTTGTTGATTTGGAGGGCTAAGGGAGTAGCACCTTTGGTGCTACGCTTTTTCTCATGGCATCCTCAGGAGTGAAAGTTTACATTTTTTGAATCCTCAGCTTAGGTAAAACATTATCACCAAATTTCAGGTCATTTGGAGTTTATTTGGTCCTCCAAAAGGGTCAACAACACCCTAAATTTCACCTTTCTGCCTAGTTTTCAGAGCATGTGATGCGCCTTTACCAGCCTTGGGATTTTTAATTTTTGAACTGGTTAAAGGGATCCAATCAGAAAAATAATGGAAGTTCTATAAATTAGACTCAACATGCTTTCCAACGAGCCATCACGGAGCCCATTCTGAAATCGGGAAGGCCTTCAAAACCTTGCTGCAAGTTGACCTAGTTTTCCTGTGTATGTGTTGCGCCGTTGGCGAGGAAATACATCCTTAAATCTCAGTGCTATGCCCTGACAGTCAAAAATTCAACAGTGTATGCTAGGAAACATTTTTGAGGCTTGGTAGAGCCTAGATGTGAATTTCCTTTGCCAAAAATGCTTGAAAATATATTTTTCATTATATATTTTGTGCCTTGGACCTTGCAAGGTCTCAAAGGAAAAAAGTGACATTGATGATTATCTAATTGGTTTCTAGAGACCTAATTAGGTTTTTTTTCTTCCTTGCTTGTTAAATATATCATTGAGGCCTCTTTGTAGTTGGTTGTTGATTAGACATTTTATTGAGAGAAATACATGGACTTGGAGATTAAAGACAAATTGGCTCTGATTTTGTGAATGACTTGGATTGTTTGACATTGGGGAAGGCTTTCTTGCAGGATCCTTGAGCACTGTCAAATGGTGATGTGTTTCTATTTTACTTATGTTTTCCTGTATTATCATTTTATTGATCCTTCTATTGCAGTAGGACAAAGGTTTTAGACTAAGAAATGTTGTTTTGAAGCACCTTAGTTCTCTTTATCCTTCACTGCTTCTATGTTTTCTTCTGCTAGGTCAGTTTAGAGAATTCTTAGTTGCTCTCTAGACCCACTTATGCTTGTTTATCTTATGAATGATTCAATATAGTAGATATAAAAGATATTTTATGGTTATCCTTGCTTGTTTGATGTTACTTAAACATTGTTCTTAGGATATTTCTTTAAAGTATCACTGGTTAGTTTTAGCCAAAGAGGTTTATGTTTTGATCATGCCCTTTGTCCATTCCTACAAGGTTGCTTTGGAGGTCTCTATGAATGTGATCAATGATGTCTAGGAGTTCCCTCTTCTTTGATCCATGTTATATGTCTATCTTGAATGTTTTCTAATCTTGAAGGTGAAATTACTAGAAGTCATACAAGTTTATTGCCTTCTATAGTTCACTTGATCGTTTATCTTGAATGCTTATTTGCTTAAGTTTAATCAAAGAGTTATTGGTTTGCCCTATCTTATGATTACTTATTTATGCTGAATGGTGTTAAATACCCTTCTTGTTTAAAGGTGTTTGTTCAAGGATTATTAACTACCCTTTTTCATCTACTATGTTCACTAATTTAATGTTCATTCCATCTCACAAAAAACCTTGAAGATCTATTTGACCATGTTAGATTTTCCCTGTGATGCACCCCGATTCATTGTTGAACTTTCCATAACCTTTCATAGACTCCATTTCCCAATGACTTGAAAATATCTCACTCCATCTGTTCTACTTAATCATCTATCCAACCCAAACAAAAAAACAAACCCTAAACTTAACAACTAGCCTAAAATCATACCCTAAAAAGCAAACAAGTTCACATCCTTTGCACAAAATAGAGAGAGCCCTCTCTAAGTCCAGGAAGGCTAGGTCCTAGGACTCCAAAGACTGGTATGATGTTACCCCTGTTCATTTTTTCTCACCAATCTAACAAATTACAGGGACCTAACATAATGGCGATCACGGTGGGACCTTCTGAGTTAGTGACAATCTAAGTATTCCTTAGGACTTTAGAAACCCTTATCAAATCTTAGGAAATTTGAGTGTTAGCCAAAAGTAGAATCTAATTGTTTCACCATCCTAGAAAAATAATGACTCAACTAGATGGCACTTATAGAAACCTTAGGGATACATAAAGGAACTCAGAAAACCCAAAAAAATCCCTAGATTGGTTTTTTGCAAATTTTTGGTGGTGGACCACAAATACCTATCCTCAAAACAATAAAAAATATCCACCTGGTGACTCCACTAGCCTCTAGTAGGCCTACTAACTCTACTATTCTCATAGACTTCCCTTGGATTGTGTTAAACCATCCCTGAGCAGTTTAGAAGCCTAGTCATACACTCTGTGAGTTCAACAAATAGTAAGAGAGGTCCGCTTTCTGAAAACAATTATAAAATTTAAGCCTCTCTACAATTTGAGTTTGAATCCGGCTTTTCAAAGGATTAACACCAGATCTCACCTTGAACCTAACCCTCCGACCATATTTGATTACCCAGAAAATATTTTGTGGCAAACTTCTAGAACTGAGGATTCAATTACTGTTAGGACCATTCATAGAGAAACTTCTGTCCCTAAACATATCACAGCCTTGAAATATCCACAGTTTGACTTACACCATATAGAAAAAATTTTCCGAACTAAGTCACAAAGTGGGATTGACCAGACTGACCTTGAGCCCATAGATATATAGCAAGTCCTAATGGAGAAGCCTCTCCTTCCACTCCTCCTGATTTTTATCTTCTCCATCACTTTGGCTCTTTTCATTCCAAGCCTACTCAAAATCATTTTGTTGGTCCAAGTACTTCCACCACACCCATTCATACCACCATTGTGAAAAACACACCAATCCATCGTACACGCACACAGCCAACAGGACAGAGGATCTCCACGCACACAGCCAGCAGGAGTCGTGACCCAAAACAACCCAACCCAAATCTAGCAATTCATACTTCTTTTAAGCTATATTCATCCTCTACCTATCGACTCAAAAATGTTCAACTATTTATACTACTTTAGCCTACGCATCCAATGGTTCGCAAACCGTGGTTTGCGGACTCTTGGTCTACCCTTGACCCGCTTACAATGCATTAGGGGCTTTGACCCACCCCAAAACCCCTTTGTTAGACTAAATATAATAAAAAATATACAAAATGGACCAGATTCGCAGCTTTGTAGGAGACCCTGTTCCAACAGTCCCCCAACACAATCTTGTGACTCATCCCGAGTCACTAAGGTGGTGGGGTCTCCACCTGTGCCTGTAACAGCTTGATTGCTTCAGCTAATGTGGGTAGCATAGCTTCACTTTGGGCAGCAGAATTATGGGTGATGTCGACCAATTTCTGTGAGATCAGGCCTTCTGTTGCAGCGGTGACACTTTCCAAATTTTGGTTGAGTTGCTTTACGGCTATATCTGCATCCTGTGACAATCTAAGGGCATCAATAGTCCAAGGCTTCAGTTGGTAATTGAGGGCTTTCTTCTTCTATTGAAGCACTTCTATTTCAGCTTGGAGGTCTTGGCTAGTCTGTAATTGTGCCAGGCGCTGAGCAGGAACCAACGTGGGCAGGGTGGCTTCCAACGTTGCAAATGATTCTTCTTTCTGCCGCAGTGTCTGGGTTATTTCACGCAAGAGCAGATCACGTTGGACCTTGGTCCACAACTACATGGCCATATCTAGTAGTTGGGCACCCTGCACGATTTTCCCTATGATGACGTTCGTAGCGGTGGTGACCAGCGCAGATCGCTGGGCTCGCACCTTGGGAGGTGTTTCGGGCTGCAATTTCGCTTGCAGATAGAAAATCTGTTGCTCCATCCGGGACTTAACTTCCACAACTTCTGTTCGAGATGCCTTCAATGCAGCGACCAATACTTCAATCTTTTCCTGGGGCATAGCAGTAGCTGGAAACTCTACAGGAACTTCCGCGTAGAGCTGGTGAATAAAGCTTTCAAGGTCCTTCTACTGCGTGGTGGCTAGGGCAGCTGCAACATTACTTTCACTGATCATTTGCTCAGCCATGTCTAACTGGTGGTGAATTCGCAGGCCCCGGTGCTGAATCTCCTGGAATATGCCTGAGTAGAGTCCTTGTACACCATTCTGAGGTAGCCTGGCTAAGTATAGTTGGACCTCCGGGAAACTATGGACCTGCATGCTCAGGTCAGGTGGATTTATCAAAAGGGTAGTGTCCGGCAAAGGGCAGAGGCGACTATCGGTTGTGGTGAGCGCAACACTGCTGGTAGCTTGCGGCGTTTGTCCCAAATTCACACTGGTGTGCAGTATGTCTGTTTTTAGTTGCAGCTCACGGAGCTCGGTCTGTAATGAGACGAGCACAGCCTTCTGCTGTTATTTGATGGCCTCCCATCGATCCTGCGTGGCTATAGAGACTGCATCAGCAATCTGTTCAAGGTCACCGCCAGTCAAGGTGACAGTTTCATCATGCATTGTCCACAAAGCAGGCTTCTTCTTCCGGGTTCCTTTGGCAGGCTCACTCGTGTGCTTTTTTCCTCGAGGGGATGCATCCCCTCCTTTTGTTCCTAAGTCTAGCTATGAGTCTTTATGTGAGGTGCCTTCGGCATCCTTCTTTTCAGTTTGTCTTTGCTACGCATATTTATTTGCAGCCGGTTCCGTATCCTTCCCAGTATTTTTGCTGGAATCTCCAAGATCCTTACTAGTGGCAAGAGGAAGTACTTGTGTGGTGCTGGAATCTTTGGGGCCCTGCGCTCTGGTCTTGAAGCCGATCATCCATTGCGGAGGCCAGAGTGAAATAATACTTTCAATTTCCTCATCCGTGAGCAAGGTCCAAGCTTTATGCTTTTGGCTCCGAATCTGTATATTATGCATGGTCACCTGAAAAGTTGTGATGCGCTTGTACTTTTCGTATACTGTGGGTGATAAACGTGGGTGAGAGTTGATGGCAGTTTCCACGCAGCTCTGGAAGAGGACCTATAAGACTTGATTTTCCTCTATGCGTTGTGCATCCTTGGAGTCCCACAAATGCAGATAGTGGGCCCCTTCACACATATCCAAGGTAAGCTCAGGGATGACAGACTTCGTAGGAGCTTCCTAGGTGACCAACGTGATTAGGAACAACAACAATGAGTAACAAAAAGCACACCCTACATCCTGGGATTCTCGCACGTTGGCAAAAAATTTGTCACACAAGTACTGAGCCCAATTGAAACAAACTCCTTCCACACATTGGCTTGCTAGCTGGATTACGTAGGTGGGGATAGTGGCGACTTGGAATTTTCGCATCAATTTGCATGCCAACAGCATCGTGCCCAACTACGTAGTGGGATCATTGATGGATTTGATGATAAACCCCTAGGTATTCTGCTCCACTTGGAATTTTTGGCACATTAATTCATCAGTCACAGCTTCATATTTTTTACCAACTCGCTCCAGAGGGCTTGGTCTCTTCGTTGGGAGACCATTAATCCTATGAATCAACGTAGCATTGATAGGTGTCCTATCCTGGATCCATAGGTAGCCTTCATGAATTAGGGCGAGCAGTTGCCATGCAAGCCAGTCCGCAATATTGTAATGACCAAAATGGGGCATCTTGAGAATGTTCAGGAGCCCGAACCTGGCCAACCCCTGAACCCAGTGCTGGGGGACGACTGTGACTCCATTTCCATCATGAATTGTGTTGAGGTATAGTGCAGGTGCTATCTATGGGAATGCCTGATATCGGCTAGTTCGTGGTCATCAAACTCGACCTCATGAATCTTACCCACAAGTTTGGCAATGATGGGAACCTCACTCCAGGTCAGTGGCATCTGGAGGTATGTGACCATGCCATCAAGATTCTCCGGCGTGCGTGTTGATGCCATTCATGGTTGAACAAAGGGGGGTAACCAGTGAATTGGCTTGACGGTCTGTGCTTCCTCCCGAGCTGCCTTCAGGGATTTGGCGATTCGTGGGAATGTTCACGACTTTCCTGCAGCCCATTTCGTAGCCTTCAGGGGCTTTCCAGAGCTCTGTGCTTTTGCTTTCCATTTTCTCATGGTTATGCTCGGCGTGGAGAGAATCTCTTCAACCTCAGACTCAATTTCCACTACTTCCTCAGTCCCTTGTTCCATCGAGGTTACTAGTTCAGAATGCTCAGCAGGGTTCGTAGCTGTCATCCTGGCATGAAAAACAAACTCTGGGTTGCTACTGTCCAAGGGGGTAGGTTTTTCGGGCATGAGGGAGATACTAAACACACAAAGTGTCTTGCAGCACCAAATCGTTACAACAAGATATGCCAAGCACAAGCAATAGAATTGATACGGAACCCTTGTCTGGTCTGATCGACCCTTTTTATAGCTAGTACGAGTGTTCGACGGTTGGGCAAGCAGTACTTGGAAATTACCATCATGTAAATGGTAAAATATCTCCCTTAATTGCCTCATTAAATGCCCGCCGCTCGCTCCCTTCAATGGTAGATTTTTCAATTTACTTGATTTGACTATCCCAACGACTAGTTTTCATAGCTCTGGTGCGCTTAACGAACATCTGCGCTCTTGGAGTGCCTGTGTACATTCAATGGACTTCCTGTGCTCCTGGTGGTCCATCCGATGTTTCATCTGCTCTATGAGTGGGCCGGTTGTTTTCTTTATTAATTCAAAGTTTTTTTGACATCCGGTGTCCCTGCGAACTGACATGGTTTTGCAAAACAGTTCGTTCAGAGGTGCTGTGATCCATGCGTACTCCTGCCTGGTTTTTTTGTAATAGTCTGTGAAACAAAGGTGTTATCACCCTAAAAAAATTTCTAAACTCTGAAAGTTAACCTTGTTTTAGTCATAGCGTCAAAAAGGTCTTGAGTAATTTCATTCTTAATAAAGGTAAGTGATAGGTTTAGAAGTCTTAAAAAGTCAGTTTTCATTTCCAAATAAGGTCCTTAAGTCTCATTCCATGGTTGAAAAGTCCTATCATTCATTCAAAAGTCATGTTTTAAAACTTTGGAAAAATCCTCTGCAATTAGCCACAAAATCGCAGTTTCATAGCGTGGTCAGTTCAAAAACTCAGTTTTGCGCTACGAGAGTGCTGCTACTTTCGTAGCGCATATCACCAAAATTGCACTAGGTGCACTACAAAAGCATGGATTCATAGGAAGGTCATGTGAAAGAATAAAAACGGTCAGAATCCGTTAGGTTTTCATATAAAGACATCATTGTGAGTCAGTTAGGGGTCATTTCCAAAACGTGTAACCATTCATACTCATCATTGCAATCGTAGAGGTGTCATTTATGAAAAGAAGTTTCAAATTTGAAAGGCTGATATGCGTTACTCACTCTAGTTTTCATAACAAACAGTGAAACATAGTTGTTTCAAGTTTTAAGCTTATGGTCATCTTACACCAAAGCTTTTCTTATCTATTATCAAGCGAGGTAGATTATTTCATCAAGCGAGGCTAATCTTTTAAATTCAAGTGAGGCTGATCATTAAATTCTATAGGAAGCAGACCGAAATTTCTGAAGGCAAAAATGATAGAGGATTAAAAGAATCATAGGTTAGGGCATTGCTTGAGGTCAGAACATGAAAGCACATGAGTTCTAGCTAAAGAAAAAACAGTGTTAGAGGCTTTCAGAAAGGCAGGATGTTTGAAGTTTTGTGAAAAGCTGCAGGGAGGACACAGTCAGGTAACAAAAGAATTTTCTTTGCATTTCAGTGATTCAAATACAAAGGTGGGAATCTTGAATTTGTCAGTAACTCCTGAAACTATAGCTCTAGTGACTGAGATACCTAGAGGACAGGAAAAATGGTTTAAGGGTTTCAGATTTGACATGGAGGCATGCAAGATATTTTTAAAGCTAGAATTTACAGAGATGGATTTAAATAATGCAATTCACAGAAGCTGCATTAAAGATAGCTATGCTAAGTTACTCTTCAATATACAGAGGTATTTAACATGCGAGGGCAGGTATCATAAATTTTACTCCTACCATTTCAAACTTCTATTACACTTTACAGGTATGATATCTTTAGACTTGCCATTTTTCCTGTATAGAAGCATTGCTAAGATGGCAGACAAGGTTCAAGTGAAATCTGAAGAGTGTGAAACATCTCTGTTTCACCATGGTTTACTCAAATAGATGGTCTTGAATGAGCTTCAAAAGGTTAATAGAGATTGGTCATCTTTTCTATTTTTATGTGGATTTGGAATAGAATCTCAAAATACAGTCAATAACCATAAGGAAAAAGAATTTCCACTAGCAGAATCCAGCAAACCTGTAGTTGCAAGGACAAAAAGGTTTGTGAAATTGAAGCCTAGGAAAAAGGTAAAAGAACAGGTAGAAAAGACACCAGTTGTCATTGCAGAAACTCCTCCACCTGCAAAACAGAGGTTGCAAGAAATTGAAGAAACTACACAGAAAGAGACACCTGGTAAACAAATTCTACAGAGACTGACTAGAAGTCAAGTTGCAAAAGCAAAAGGGAAAACAGTGCTTTCAGAAACAAGTGTCAGTCCAGCTTTGGAAGGGAACTTAGATTATATTTTGAATGCAATATATATAGAAGAGTCTCCTTTAGTACAAGCTGACTTCATAAGAGTTGATGAAGGTAAACAGAAAAGGATGAAGTCATCTAAGAAGCTGGAGTTCAAAGATGAAGATGCAGCATTTGTCTTCAAGGCTAGGAAGCCTGCAACTAGACAGTGAAAGAGGATACAAGAGATTAATGCTGAGGTGGAGAAAAAAAATGAAGCACCCACTGTTTATGAAGAAATAATAGAAATTTCTTCACCTATATCAGAAAATGCCAAAAGCAGAGTATTCTCAACACAAACAGTAAAAATCAGTTATGAAGAGATGGAGGAAAAATTAAAATCAGCCAATCATGAAATTTCTAGATTAAAGAAAAGAGATAGAAAGCATGCCATTGAAAAAACAAGTTTCAAGAGAATGAAAGCCCTTTGGGAAGGTGAAAAGGTTTCTAGACTAGAAATACCTAGCAGTGAGGAACAATTTTTCACTTGGACTATACTAGCCATAAAAGAAGCAAAATTTGTGAGTGTTATGAATACTCATTTGAGGGCCAGAAATAGGAGGTTAAGAAGAAAGTTGGAGAATTGGAGATTCAGCTAACAAAATCTCAAGAAAAGCCAAAGGAACAGTGAAACAGAGTAATGGAACAGTGCAGAAAAATGATCAATTTATAAGTCAGTCTTTCATTAAGGTGAAGACAAATTTTAATGAAGATCATCTCTTTGAGGTTAAGTTACTATGTTTTTTGAGATAATATCAGCCCTTATGAGGTTTAAGCATCCCAAACTTATGAATTTTTAAGAATTTTTTGAAAATCTTCTTGCACAGTAGTTTCGTAGCGCAGATAGTGCAAATCTGTTGATTTGCGCTACGAAACTACTGAGGCAGTCTTTTGCACATTTACATATAAATTTTGGGGAAAGTTTGGTGAGATTTTGGTTTAAATTTGCTGGTGGAAGCATGGATATAATAGCTAGAGGTTCTAATGAAGAAATTAAGTGAAAATATGAGTAAAAAGAAAGGTTTTACACCGAGCTAGAAAATGCGCTACGAAAACAAGTTACTTTCGTAGCGCAGGCTTATCTTCTAAATTTTTACATCATTTTGAAGATGTTTTTCTGCACAACTGGAAGATTGAAAGATTTATGGCAATATTTGGCAAATATGACACATGTGAATCTGATCCATCAACTATTAAAGTGCTTGAAGATGACAATGAAAGTAAAGGGCTGAATAACAGGAAACATGTTTCCTAATTTCTAGGACAGTTTTATCATCATTAGTAGGGTGACTTTAAGTGAATGGTCAGCATCAAAATTTGAACTCATGGGATTTTAGCTAGCAAAGGATGAATTAAATACTAGATAAGGTTGTTAGAAGCATATTTAGGAGTTTTAGTCCTATTAGAATTAGGACTTTTTAAAAGCAGTATAGCTGTCATTTTGTAATTAATAGCATGTTTCTAGATTAGGAAAGGTGTCAAAGCATGGGAATTCGAATTCTCTAGTGGAGGATGAAAGAATCCTATATTGTAAATGTTATATATAGAGCATGAAGTTGAATTCTACAAGGGTTGGGAATTTTTATTAGCAAATACTATGTGTAATTGTATGTCGCTACTTCTTCTTCACTTAATACAGAGATCTGTTTTGACAACTCAGGATTCATAAGGATTTTATGTTCATTATTGTTCTAATGGCCTTCTTCAATATATCTATTTGCAGTGGTATTTGTATGTGATACTTAGAATTCATTTGAAAATTCTCTAACTGTCCTTCATATGCAAATGGACTGTGTATTTCACTGTGTTACTGTTTTACTCATTGACTTAGACTCCAAATGCCTTGACTTCCATGCTTAATAGATTGTGATGTTTTGTTGAAGATTATTTTGACTCCATAGCCCAATGAATGTTTGCTAATCTGTGATATAACTAGTTATATCATTTTATATTTTTACCTTAGAGTTAGCCATATATCCATTAATCAAAAATCATAAACCTTTGAGAGAGCCCTCTCAGGTTGAGGAGGCTAAGCCTTAGCCAAAAGATTGGTCTGAAACAGTTACACAAAGTCCACTGATGAGCAGCCTATCAGGTCAGATTTTGTGATAACAGGAGGAACGAGCATAGTTGTGTCATAGCTGTAGGTGCAGCCAGACCCGCAGTGCTCATAGTATCCATTATCTTGTAAGAGTTCTTGTAAGGGATGCACACGTTATTTCCCATCATCAGTAGTCTTCGTTTGCAAGTCTGCGTAGATTCAGATTATCAATCCAGGTTGCTTCCTGTGTAAGTGGACCAAAGGGTCAAAGTGCAGGAGTAACATAATCTGACATGCCCCCCACTCCTGGAATGCTGTCTCACACTTATCCCACCACTTCGCAGGTGCTGCGTGCAGGGCGAGACTGAGGGCCCATACCCTTCGTTCCTTTGGAACTTCGGCCTCGAATGCTTGCAAAAATTCCATAATGCTACCAGAATCGTCAAAGTAGGGCAGATCTCGTACTTCTGAGGAGATACATCGGAAATCCCTTGCAATCCTTAGACATTGCAGCGTGGATACGTTGTTCAACCGGTTTTGCCACTTTTCCACTTCTTCGTCAGAGTCAGACACACAGTCGCTATCTTTTTCCCAGCAGGGTTGATCCAATCTTCATCATGCATGGTTAACTTGTAGACATGATCTACCTCCTCATCGATTCGCACCGTCTCCGTATACCTTTCTCCTTCTGCGGGGTCTAAGGGGACTATCACTCGTACCCCTCCGTTCTCAAATACCATGCTCCTCTTCTTTAAGTTGATAATACCGCCCATGTCGATGGCCCAATCCAGCCCTAGGAGTGCAGGGTAAGGGTCCACATCTTCCACAATATGAATGACTTCAAATTCGGCCCGTACCTTGACTCCTGCAATATTCACTGTAATTTGGGATAACCTTCCTAAGGGTATGATCTTCTGCTGATTGGCCATGCACAGCTAGATAGTGGACCATTCCAACTTGGGTTCTCCCATGCGCTGCCATGTTTGCTTGGGCAGCACATTCGCATCCGATCCTAGATCCATAATAACTTGCTCCATTTCGTAATCCCCTATTTGTGCTGTGAGCCACATTTCCCTACTAGTGCATCTCTTGTAGTTGTACAATGTGTTTACATCCTTCACTTCCAAGGGTCAGTTAGTTTTCTCTATGCAGCTGTTTAAGAGTATTTGGAGGTTCTCAACGGCCTGCTGATTACACAGCAGTTTTATGCATGCTTGTAAAAATGGCTGGATCCCTTCTCCTTTGGTGGCCGCTAGAACCTGCGAAGTAGCTACTTCTGTGAAATCCTACCAAGCTGCGATAAAGGTTTCCCTTTCCTTTTGTAGGTCTAGGCCTTCTGATTTACTAACCACGTTCTTGATCAGAGGCTCAGCCGCAACTTTTTATTTTTCCCCTGGGTGGTTAGGCCGCTGCAGGTTAGGATATTGATACTTGGTTCCTCGTTCCGAGGCTCCGCTGTAACCCTTTGCACGTTCTACGTAGGTGTCTGTTGTTTTTCCTGCACCTTAGCTATTAAAATTAGGCAGTCCTCGATTACGTGGTCTAGCTTCCTACAATACAGTCAAGATTTCCTTGTAGGGTTCGGGTAGTCTCTTGCAAAGTGACCTATCTCTCTGCAGTTATAACAGATTAGTTGGCCTCTTCCCCTACCTGCACTTCTGCCTCGGCCTCCTCCTCTACCCCTAACAGGGGAACCCCCGATACCGGAAGGGGTCCTTGGTGATGATGGATTTGTCTGTACTCTATAGAGGTTCCCTTGATCGATCATCAAATCATACGTTCGGCAGTTCTGTTCATCATGTCCTACTGTCCTTCAGAACCTGCACCATTGTTGCTTTACCTCTGGGACATATGTAGCAAGGCAAGGATAGTGGTTGGTGTCGTGAAACCTCGCAACACGACAGTTATCACACCATAGTGCCCGCCTACTCGGTCCCGCAGCTTCTCTAGGGCGCATCGGGCTAGTTCCTCTCGCGTGCATGTAGTTTGATAATAGCGGACAATTTTCCTTGGTGTGGCCATTCAATCTGCATCGTATGCACCACCTTCCAGTGCTAACCTCCGCTCCTTGATCCTTTTGCAGGTTCTGGATCTCCATATGCATTGCTTCTAACTGGCCTTGTATCTGTTGGACACCCAACTAGGTTTCATCTCATGGCACAGCCTCCAGTTTCATTGCTATTTCCAAGGCCTTCTCCTGCGACTCAATGTCCTGGTGGCCCATCGGTATGCGTAGGTGGGGCATCAACATAACAATGAACCATTTCGCATACTGCCTATCATCATACTGGAATCCTCCTTCTCTGATTACTTTTTTTAATTGCTAATCAAATTCCCATACTGACTCAGATGGACCTTGCTCGAAATATTTTAGGTCGTTCACTATCTAGGAGTAGGCCTTACGCTTTTTGAACTGCTACTTCAAGGCGTCCTTAATGTCTTCAAGGCTTGTGTTCGCATGCTGGTCTAGGTATCCCATGTACCAATCTAGGGCCCTTCCTTCAAAAGCAAGAGATAGCTGCGCTCTTTTCACAGTGTCGGTTACTACATTCTGCGTAGTCCATACAGACCCTGTGACAAACCAGAACTGATCCATATCTTCGTCCCCACACCCTTGAAGGAGGGTAACTTCATCTGTGAAGTCATATGATCTTCCGGTGGTGGCGGAGGTGAGTTCTTGCCCCTGCACAAACTCGAAGATGGTGTTGATGGGGGGTTATGTGCATCAAAATTAGTCACTGGACTATAGACAGATCGATCTCCCTCTTGATTAGTTATGTAGTACTTGCCACTGCGCGTTGTACCCTCACTTTGATCGGAGCTCATTCACTCGGTATGGCTACAAAGAACACTCTTTTCATGCAACAAGATCTTAATTAGTGACAACAAAGTTTGTAGAAACTTACCCTGGAAGCCCTTGAAGAACCTTCGCTCCACTTCTGAGTAAGACACAAATTGGCTGATCGTAAATTTAGTTACTATGAATTCTTGAACTTGCTGTTCAAACCATTCATAAATTTCTTTTCTCTCAGGTTTCCAATACAGCCTTGGCATTACCCGATCCCTCTCTCAAAATGCTCCCGGTCCCGGCAACAGAACCATTTTTTGGCTCGAGGGGTCTTGACCCAGGTTCGGAGGTTAAGGTTTGCCAACAAACCCCTATACTACTGGCCCTTTCGGTAGTGACCTACTTGCGCAGGCCAAAGTCTCACCCGAAGTAGTATGGGAGGGTGCTAGAACCAGGTTTTCGCACCCTGAGAGAGGGTAGGTAAGTCAATCTGAGTTGCATTCGACTTCACAATTACCAGATCATATACCCAGAAGGGATGTTCGCAGGGTTCTAGACGTAACCAGTCTCTATTCCTTATTAGAACTGTTATAGTAGGCTCGCATCCACGTGTGCATCATCAATTATAACCATAAAACAACTTAATCATAGCTAGTAACATCAACACAGATAGGTCGCGTTCATTAACCGAGACGTAGTCAACAAGTGCAATCTTATTACAGTAATATACCAAATGCAAGGAAATTCCTATCACAGAGATCAAACAGACAAGTCCGCAACTTAATCAGATAATCTTAGTCCACATTAATCAGATCCAGATAACAACAGAAGGTTCAGTAATACTTTGCATATATTATATATCAAAATCTTCATACATTCCCCAAATACCACCTGTGCACACAACCAGTAGGGTCCACACACAGTAGGACAGAGGATCTCCATACACATAGCCAGCAGGAGTCCTAACCCAAAACAACCGAACCTGAATCTAGAAATTAATACTTCTTTAAAGGTCTATTCACCCTCTGCCTATCGACTAAAAAAGGTTCAACTATTTATACTACTTTAGCCTATGCATCCAATGGTCCACAAACCATGGTTTGCGGACTCTTGGTCTACCCTTGACATGCTTACAATGCATTAGGGGCTTTGACCCACCAAAAAACCCCTACGTTAGACTAAATATAATAAAAAATATACAAAATGGACCAGATTCACAGCTTTGTAGGAGACCATGTTCCAACAACATAGATGATCTCCCTTCCCTTTACCAGACATCCATAAACAAGTGGGAAATCAAGAAAAACCCTCTCCAAATCCTTTCAGAGTATACCAACCTTAAGAGAAATGTTGGGGAAAGTGTCCAAGAATATTGCATGAGGTTTAATAGCGTTTACAATGCCCTCCCACCAAACATGAAACCCCCACAAGGCTTAGCTTTATCAAAATTTCCGGAAGGTTTCGATCTAGAAATGGCTTATAATTTAAGAGAGAGAGGTATCCCCTAACTTTAGAAGACATGCAAATGGGAGATGTGAGTGTAGTGGCCAACCTTATTGAAAAAAGGGCTAGGATGAGATCAAAAAAGAGAGTCGCCTACAAAGATGAAACCATGGCCTCAACCTCTTCATCTGATTCCAAAATTGATAACCTAGTTAGAACAATGGAGAGAATGATGGAGAGGATAAAATTAAATGAAAGAGCACCTCCTAGGGAAAACCAAGAAAATCCCTAAAATAGAAATAGGAATAAAAAATTCAGAAGAGACCCTCCCCAAACTAGACAGAGAGACAATGACCAACAAATTAGGCCCCCTTTCTAAGATAACTATGTAGATTAAAAGGAAAGAGAGACTGAACAGCCGAAAGAAAACCATGTAAACTTGTTAGGCTCTGATAATGAGGGTGGTGTTTTTATAACTGAAGAAGAACAAGGTTTCTTTTCCTCAGATCAAATTGGAACAAAATATGAGGATTTTGAAGACTACCAATTAGGATTTGAGGATTCCATAATGGAGGTCCATAGGAAATATGACCTTAGGAGAAAAAATAATCAAGAAACCTCCAAGAAAAACAAAAGAGACACTGCTATTAGTGTAGAAATTTGAATAATAGATCACTTATTCATCGAGATTCTCCTGATCACACACTATTTTAGCTTCATGCATAATACATAATCTCTTCTACCATTGATCATCACATGCAGAAATAAAATCAATTGCATGCACACATTAAAACCACAAACAATCACACATATTAACACAGTATTTCATGGGAAAGCTTAAAGCTGAAAACCCCCAACTATCTGTATATTATACATGTCATGGAGATCATGTAACAATCATAGTACAAAGCTCCTCACAAGCTCTCATGCACACCCTCAATTGCTACACACTATCAAGCTAGATCTAGCAAAACTCATGCTCCAACCTTTTGCCACTTGATATTCAACCTCTATTGTGTTTTCAATGCTATGGGATGGCCTCTTTATATAGATAAACCACCAACCTGAACTGCGCAATCCTCATGGGCTTACTCCACCTATCTGTGTGTTGCAAATAGCAACAGTATAGTCACAACTGATAGTTAACCTGCTCTTTCACCTATTCCTGCACTGGTTTCCACTGAAACTGTCCATGCACTGAAGTTAACTGATGTATTATTTAGTTGATTAATGAGTATTTAATTAGTGAATTAATTAATAATTAGTTCACACCACTCCCACTAATTGTATCAATTAGTTTAACTGAATACAAATAGCTCAACTATGTTTAGATTAGTTAAACTAAACACAGCTCCATTAACTCCTCAATCAACTCCACCAAACTCTGTCACATGAGTTCTAACTGAAGTCCTCCATGCAATAGCTCCACTAAACCCTAGGAATTGCGTAATTCCTTCTGTCAGCTGCATGTGCCACTTCTAGGCATCAAACTGAACTGCTCCAAGAGAATAAGATAATGTTTAGAGTCTAAATATTATTAAGAGCTAATAATATTTGACATCCCTATTTTTAGATTGGCAATCTAAAAATAGATTCCGCCCAATATGTCTAAAAATAGAAGTCCATCTATTTTTCCAACTTGACCAACCCTCCACAAATAGCATCCTGCAACTCATAGAATCATGATCCACATGTCTAAAAATAGACATAGTCTAAAAATAGACTTTGCGCCAAAAATAGCCTGCGGGCCCACTTAGTGAAGGCGACTCCTTTCCACTAAGCTCATCATCTTGTTAACGATCTCAACAATGGGAAAACCCCTGAAAATCATCCTGAGAGGACAACAGACATTACAAACACCATGGCTAAGAAGACTGATCCAAACAAAGACAAAATAAGCCAGTAAGGTGGCGACCCAAGCTTCCCTAGTGCATCTACTAATGGCCCTGAGAAAACTCTTTTGTCCAAAATCCCAAATCAAAATCAACAAACTAAACTTGTAGAAAAAATTATGGCTGATAAAACTGATGTAAATATTCCCAAAACACAAGTACCTTTTAGTTTTGAGGGAGAGATTGCTAAGATCAAGATAACCATACCTATCGCTAAAATGATAACCCAGGATATGTACAGGTCCCAAGTTTTGAAAGTTTTGAACATGGGGAATGATACTGATACTCTAAACTTGATTGATGACAAACCTGAGCTGTTGTTGGACATGAAGTAGAGGGAAAATATCAAGAAGGAGCTATTCCCCCTTTCTATGTTAGCTTAAACATACATGACATGATCTTACACAATGCCATGTTGGACTCTGGCGCTTCTCACAACCTCATGCCAAAGGTAGTGATGGAGAGATTAGGCCTAGAAATAACCAAACCTTACAAAGACCTATATTATTTCGATTCAAGCTGGGTCAAATGTTTGGGTCTAATCAAGGATCTATGTGTCAATCTGGCACAAATCCCTGCTAAAGGCCTGGTCATGGACATAGTAGTAGCTGACATTCCCTCCAAGTATGGAATGCTTTTATCTATATCCTACGGAGCCAAAATTCAGGGGAACCTCCAACTAGGCATGCCATATGCTACCATCCTTGTTTTTAACCAAACAAGGAGATTGTACCGAGAATCACACATGAAGTATATGGTTAGCAGCCAAGAAAGGCCAAACAACACACCTCTTTATTCCATCCATTCAGATCTTGACTCATTCATTTTATGTAATGAAGAAGACATTTATACGTAAATGAAATTGAGATAGATCTAGGCATACCATAACAATCAAACCAGGCACTGCATGAAGAACTCAATAGCCAAAACTCTAGCAGCCTAGAACAACAACATAATGGCAAAGCTGAACCTAATTTTCTGCAATTTGAAAATGAAATTGCAATACCAAAACCAAGATTAGAGCCTGAACAAGGTTGCCCAAAAAAAGAACAAACACTAGATACAAAACCTTTTCCTTCTACTGATGTAGAAATGCTGGAACACTTTCATATAGCCAAAATTTCTAGGGATCTGGATCAAAGGGACCTTAAGGTATTGAAAAACATAGATAAATCATCGCCAAAAGGTTTTGTCACTTTGGAAGAGTTGGTGGATTCAAATAATGTTGTTAAAAAGCCTAAAGTGGTATCTACTGAGGCTGATATAGAAGAGTACAACATAGGTAGCCTAGAAAAGCCCAAAACAATCAATTTATCCAAAACTTTTCCACCTCACATAAAACAAAAATACATAGAGCTGTGCAAATATTTTAAAGATGTTTTTTCATTAAGTGACGAGAGCTTAAAGCCTTATGGCACAAACATTATTCCAAGCAGGATTCCTCTCAAAGGAGACCAGAAACTTTTTGAGCAGATTGTGTCAGTAAGAAAGAAAGCAAAGGGGTATAGGCTATGTATATACTTTAGGTACCTAGAGAAAACCTCCCTGAAGGACAAATACCCTTTTCCTAAGATAAATCATACACTGCTAAGGGTAGAAGTTTCTAACAAAATGTCATTGCTTGGTAGTGTTTCAGATTACAATAAGGTGATAACACTTCCAATTGATCAACACAAAGACACTTTCAAAGCACCTTGGGGCACCTACATGTATGAAGAAATGCTTTCTGGGTTAAGCATTGCGGAAGCTAATTTCTAAAAGGCCATGACTCTTGATTTAAGCTACTTCACTATGATATACATTGATGACATCATTTTCTATTTTAAAACTGATAAGGACTACCTACTTCACCTAAGAAGGGTCTTTGACATAGACAAAGCACATGAGTGAGACTCAAGGAGAAAATAAAAAGGAGAGCATGGCTAGTTTGAAAATTTGTGGAAAAATCCTCACTTCACCTAAGAAGGGTCTTTGACATAGACAAAGCACATGAGTGAGACTCAAGGAGAAAATAAAAAGGAGAGCATGGCTAGTTTGAAAATTTGTGGAAAAATCCTCACGTCATCCATTCAAATGGAGGTAACAATGTTTTATGTTTACAAGAGTTGGATGGAGAAGATTTATTTGGAGGTCCTGTCAACGATAGGGTGCTCAAGCACTATTATTGTCAAAATTCCTAGTTGGAGGCTTTCATTCATTGTACATAACATTGCATGATGAGAGATCATAAAAACAAAAATAAAAAAACAAACAAAGAAAGAAAAAGAGGGCAAATTTAAAGAATAGGTACAGCCCCATACCCAAAAAAGAGTGTCACTGAAAGTGTGCAAGCCTAAATGCCACTACTGGTTCAAAGGAAAGAATCTTGTTCATTCATTTAGCCTAATCATGACTGAAACATGTTTTGAATTTCTGCTGATAGGTTAGTGAAAGAAGACTTGTAAAATCACTTAAGCTTGACTTGTCAGTAGGAATAAATTAGGAAGAAAATATGTTGGTTCTTAATGCTCAAACCTGAACCAAAGAGAAAGATAAGGATGCCTAACAAATTATAGATCATATCCCTTATCCTTTCTAGTTTTGATTGTACAAAATAATGTCTGTGTGCATCTTGTCTGAATGCCACAGCCCATGGAAAATTAGATTGCTCAATCCTAGTTTAGTCATGTTTTAAATTTCATGTCAGTAGATTAGAGAAGAATGGTTTGTCAAACAACTTAATATTGACAAATAAGTAGACTAGGTAGAGAATAATGGAGTTCATCAGTCTAATCTGAACTCTCAGGAGTGATAAGGGTAAAATTAGCTAGTTTTTATTTTTATACTTTCAAAGAAAAATTAATGTCAAGGGTTTTCTAGTCTAAGTGCTCCTAAAAGGAAGAAAAAATGATAGGCAAGGTATTATGGGTAGGTAGAGGTGAGGTTGAAGCAAGCATGTCTTTAAGATTCTTAAGATCATAGCTTCAATGAAACATCAGCAAATGAAAGATGAGAAATCTGCCCAATAGATGAGGCACTGGTCTTCAAAACTTAGAGATTTGAGCTTTGATGTCCTGGACACCTCCTGAAAGGGAGCTACCCTCCCCAAGTGGAGCCACTATTAGTCATAAGTAATTTTTACTATCTAAGGATGAATAAATATCAGTCTTAGATTTCTAAAAACAAGATTCCTGAATATTATGAGTTTTAGAAATCTCGTTGCCTTCATTATCCTTGTCACAAATTTTTCGTTTTTCTACTATTTACCACTCCATGATTAACCTGCCATTCCTAAAGGTCCCCCATGGGTTTATGCAACTCATATAGTTTCTCTTTTCTTGCCTATCACCCCAGCACTCTGTTTTGCTTTTGCCCCACTACTTCACTTTCATCTAGGGTTACCAATCAACCTATCCTTTCCCATGTTCATCAGGTTCCTCAAACCTTGATGGTCTTAGAAATACCTCTATGAGCTCTTTAGATCAGTCAAGTACATCCATTTCTATATATTCAAATACACCAATTGGTCAAAAAAATTTGTTTTTACACTATTAAGATCCCAAGCATAATTTCAGTCAAAGGACCAAGTTAAAACCCTACCACTAGATCATTAGGTTTTTTCTAGGTTGTAGGTTCATCATAGGTATTTTAAGCTCCATTCTTCTTATGCTAAGACCAGGTTCAAATGAAAAAGAAGAGCAACACATGATTGCCAAAGAACGAGAAGGAGATATCGAAAGAAAACTACCTTGTCAATTTCAAAGTTTTGCAAAAAGTAACTGTGATTGACATTTCTGCAGGAATGTCATGAAGTAAATCAACAAAGGAAATTGATAGGGTAACTGATGAGTTTCTAAAGGAAAGCATGGAACACTGAGTCTAAAGGAGAGATCAAGGTTTCTAAGCCTAGTTCAATCAACAATATGCTAAACAGAAGCCTAATGCAGCAAGACTCATAAAGGAGGGTCAAGATCTCATCTCAGCCATTTACATTCAATGGTTAAAGGATAGAAGAACATGGTATAAACTCCAAGGTAAATATACAAAGTTTTGAGGATGCCACCACTGTGTAAATATCTAAGGTTATCAAAGATAATTCAACATTTTCAAGGATCAGAGGGGAAAGTCACTTCAGGGTTTCATAACACCTGCTAAAGTAAAAATTTTCAAAGACATAGACCAACCAAAGAAAGTGAGCCTTGTCACTCAAGCAAAGTTTGCAGAACAGGGAGGTGAAGAGTAACAATGGGCAAATTTCAAAATTATAAATTCAGACACCCACAAAATAGAAAGTGGTCAAAAAGGTAATAAACATGATTTTGAATTTCATAATGCTTGTAAGAAGGTGATTTTATCATGCCTAATGATCACTAAGAAAGGTGAGGATAGGGTTTTCATAGTCATCTATCAAGAAAATGATGAAAGCCATCACTAGACCAAAAGTAAGTTTTGTTCACCTGCAAAAAAAGGGCCAAATAAAATATCAGTAAAAGGTCAAAGGCTTGAAAATAAAACATTGGAAAAGTGGGTTTGACATTTAAAAATAAATTTTTTAAACCTATAAAGACCCTCTTCACCCTTCAGCAACTCATTTTTCTTTCACAAAATCATCAAAGAGCATTCATAGCGAAAATTGTGCTTTTTTGGCAAAATTAAGCAAAGTTTCCCTGTGTTATGTGCATGGAAGCTTGCGCTATGCTCCTGGAGGTTTTCTGTTGTGTAATTTTATATGTGCGCTACGCGGCTGTGGTTTTGCGTTGTGCATTTTCTTTGTGCAGACCCGACAATCCGTGCCAACAAAAGATGTGCAGCCTTGCTTGGCTAGAGACCCAATAGACCTGGTGTGCTACGTGTTTAAACCACACGGGAGCTCACTCGACGGACCGTGCGGCCTTACTATGTGCTACGCATTCATCGAGACGGACAGGCCCGCGTGCTGCGCATTCATCACCACACCATTCAGAAGACCCGGTGTGATGTGCATTCATCCTTTCCTAGCTAGAGACCCGACAGACCCGTGCAGCCTTGCCCGTGTGCTACGTGTTTGACCTCAAGCCACCTGACTAGCTTGGCGCTGCGTGCCTGTGCTACTTGTTTGGCCAGGAGGGCCCTTGCATCAGGCCAAGCCCTAAATTTTCTCAAAGGCCTCGTCAAAATCACTTCCAAGGGTTTCATAACACCTCTGAGGGGTAATTACAAAACACCACCTCATTTTCAAAGTTCTTGTCATTTGGCTCAAAGAATAAACCCTAGAAAGATGAGCTAAAATTCATTAAATTTCCCTCATCTGCAAACAAGAAAATAACAGTTAAGGTAGTAGGGTTTTTGGCTTTCAAGGCAACAATGAAAAAAAAATGTCAAGGGAAGGTGATAGTGGTAGTGGTGAGGGAGATAAAGGGCCTAGAAGACAACAATGCAAAGGTGGAAGAGTGAATAGGTTTGAGCCACTGAACACTAAGGAGTTGATGGCCTCTCCTATGACATTTTCATATTTCCAGAATGTGGGTTGTTTTGAATTTTGTGAAAGAGTACAACAGGTACAAAATCACCCTGAACTGACCAGGCTTTTTATTCTTAACCTTCATGACCATCAAGTAAATTTAGCAGGGGTAAAATTTGAGCTATCCACAAATACCATTGCTATGGCCACTGGGATACTTAGTGTGGGAAAAAATTGGTTCAAACAGGCTAATTTGGACTTGAGCCACTGTGAGCCTTTCCTGAAACCTAGATACCAAGATGACTGCAAATCCCTTTTTACCTTCTCACATTTGCTGGAGAGATATGCGCCCCTGATGAGAATCATCATGAAGTATTTTACATGTGAGGGGAGGTTTTCTATGCTTTATTCATACCACATAAGATTGCTCATGCACTTCACTAGGGTAAAGCTACTACATTTTCCCTATTATCTCTATAGGAGTATTGACAAGATGTCTTATATTGTGCAAAAGAAGCACCCTTCACAACAAATGTAGAGCCTCTTTCACCATTCTCTCATCAAGATGCTTGTGTTGCATCAATTAGAGAAAAATGGTATTCCATGGGAGGTGTTCATTGCTCATGAAGTGTTCAAAAATGCACAACCCCATCCTCAGCCAAATGTTTTGTCATCATCCCATCCTCCTTCCTCACCCTCTCCTAATGCATAAGACAACGAGGGAAATGAAGATGAGCCATCAAATGAGGACGAAGGAGAGGGTAGTGATAAATCAAGAAATGATGAAGAGGAGGACAGTAAATAGGAAAATGACGAGGAAGAGGACAATAAAGAATAAAATGATGAAGAAGAGGACAAAAAATAAGAAGAAGAGGTTATCAATGAAGAAGAAGACATGGAGGTAGATGACCATGAAGATGAAAATGTAAGTGATGAGGAAAGTATCCCATAAAATGATGATTATGTTGAAAAAAACCCACTAGTCAATGAGGAAAATGAAAATGTAGAAATTAGTGAAGAGGCAAACAGTAATGAAGAAATTGATAATGACACCTCTAACAGTGAAAACACAAATAATGATAAGGGTTGTGATGATGTTGGAAACAAAAGAGACAGTGATGAAGCTGAAACCATGATAACTGATAGCGCTAATGATGCTAAAACTAGCAGTGACGCCAAGGACCAAAATGAAAATGAAGTTGGTGATAGGAGTGAAGATCATAGCAAAGAAGCAAGCAACAGTGAGAAGAGAGGCAGCGAAAATAGTGATAGCAGTCATAATGGGCAAGTAGGCAGTGAAAACAATGAGCCTAACAATGGCAATAGCTCGCCAAAATAAGAAGATAATGAAGATGATATTAATGAAGGAGAAAGGGATGATGATACAAATGAAGATCACAACAGTAATGTCAGCATGGAAGGAAAGTAAACTAAGGCTGATAAAGGTAGTCAAGAACATAGTGCAAAAAACACCAGTGCAGAGATCACTAAGGAAAATAACAGCAGTCATGAGGTCAGCCATGGCGAGGGCATTCAAATGAACAAAATTGAACCTTTCCCTCTCACATATCAAAGGGGAAAGAGGCATGTGTTTTCTGCCTCTAAAAGGAAAGGGACCATGCTATCCACCTCGACTAAGAAGCTTGAAAAAGGCAAGAAGAAGGTCATTGTTGGAGTAAGAAAAGAAAGCATCAAACTAAACAAGAAGGAAAATTCATTGACCTTGACAGTGAAAATGAAGATGAGGAGAGGGTTACAAGAATCTTGCTCCAAAGAAAAGATGTGAAAATTAAGGAACTCCAAATAAGCCTTGGCATGGCAGAGTACATTATTTAGTATTATAAGGATGAACCCAAGAACTTTAAGAAGATACAAAGGGACCTTGGCCTACAAAAAAAGATGGCCAAGAATTATGCACTGAAAAATCAATTTGCAAGGGCCAAGCTCAAACGCGCCCTTGCCAAAATTCAAGCCCTAAAGGAGGAAAATGGTCAAGAAAAGCTTAACCTTCTTGCTGATGATTCCATGCAGGCATCCTAGACATAAAGAGGAAGATAATTGCAAATTTTGGGAACTTTTTGGAAATTTTTTATTTTTGTTGATTTGGAGGGCCAAGGGGGTAGCACCCTTGGTGCTACTCTTTTTCTTAGGGCATCCTCATGAGGTAAATTATAAATTTTTGGAATCCTAAGCTCAATTATAACATTATCACCAAATTTCAGGTCATTTGGAGTTGATTTGGTCGTCCAAAAGGGTCGAAAATTCCCTAAATTTCACCTTTCTGCCTAGTTTTTAGAGCATGTGCTGCGCCTTTACCAGCCTTGGGATTTTTTCTTTTTGAACAGGTTAGATGGATCTAATTAGAAAAATAAGGGCAGTTCTGGAAAGTAGACTCAACAGGATTTCCAATGAGCCATCACGGAGCCCATTCCGACGTCGGGAAGGCCTTCAAAACCTTACTGCAAGTTGACCCAGTTTTCTTGTGCATGTGTTGTGCCCTTGGCCAGGAAATACATCCTTAAATCTCAGTGCTGTGCCTTGACAGTCAAAAAGTCAACAATGTATGCTAGGAAACATTTTGGAGGCTTTGGAGAGCCTAGATGTCAATTTTTTTGCAAAAAATGCTCGAAAAGATATTTTTCATCAGATATTTTATGACTTGGGCCTTGAAAGGTCTCAAAGGAAAAAAATGACATTTATGATTAACTAATGGGCTTCTAGAGACCTAATTAGGTTTTTTGTCTTCCTTGCTTGTTAAATACAACATTGAGACCTCTTTGTAGTTGGTTGTTGATTAGACATTTTATTGAGAGCAATGCATGGAGTTGGAGATTAAAGACAAATTAGCTATAATTTTGTGAATGGCTTGGATTGTTTGACATAGGAGAAGGCTTGCTTGCAGGATCCTTGAGAATTGTCAAATGGTGATGTGTTACTATTTTACTCATGTTTTCTTGTATTATCATTTTTTTCATCCTTATATTGTATTAGGAAAAAGTTTTAGACTAAGAAATGTTGTTTTGAGGCACCTTGGTTCTGTTTATCCTTCACTGCTTCTATGTTTTCTTCTGCTAGGTCAGTTTAGAGAAGTCTTAGTTTCTCTCTAGACCCACTTATGCTTGTTTATCTTATGAATGATTCAATACAATAGACATCAAAGATGTTTTATGGTTATCCCTTCTCTTTTGATGTTACTTAAACATTGTTTTTAGGATCTTTTTCTGAAGTATCACTGGTTAGTTTTAGCCAAAGAGGTTTATGTTTCGATCATGCCCTTTGTTCATTCCTACAAGTTTTCTTTGGAGGTCTTTATGACTATGATCAGTGATGTCTAGGAGTTCCCTCTTCTTTGATCTATATTATATGTCTATCTTGAATGTTTTATAATCTTGAAAGTGAAATTACTAGAGGTTATACAAGTTTATTGCCTTCTATAGTTCACTTGATTGTTTATCTTAAATGATTGTTTGCTTAAGTTTAATAAAAGAGTTATTGGTTTTCCCTGTCTTATGATTACTTCTTTACGCTGAATTGTGTTAAAGACCCTTCTTGTTTAATGGTATTTGTTCAAGGATTCTTAATTTCCCTTTTGCATCTACTATGTTCACAAATTTAATGTTCATTCCATCTCACAAAAACCTTGAAGATCTATTTTCACCATGTTAGATTTTCCCTATGATGCACCCCTGATTCATTATCGAACTTTCCATGACGCTTTTATAGACTCCATAGCCCAATGAATTGAAAATCTCTCACTCCATCTGTTCTACTTAATCATATATCCAACCCAAACAAACAAACAAATCCCTAAACTTAATAACTAGCCTAAAATCACACCTTAAAAGGAAAACAAAGTTCACATCCTTTGTATCAAAATAGAGAGAGTCCTCTCTCGAGTCTAGGAAGGCTAGGTCCTACGACTCCAAAAGACTAGTCCGATGTTACCCTCGTTCATTTGTTCTCACCAATCTAACAAATTACGGGGACCTAACATAATGGCGATCACGGTGGGACGTTCTGAAAGTTAGTGACAATCTAAGTATTCCTTAGGGCTTCGTAAACCCTTATCAAATTTTAGAAAATTCGAGTGTTAGCCAAAATAATAATATAATAGTTTCACCATCCTAGAAAAATGATGACTCAATTGGAGGACACTCATAGAAACCTTAGGGCTACATAAAGGAACTCGGAAAACCCCAAAAACATCCCTAGATTAGTTTTTGTAAATTGTTGGCGATGGACCACAAATACCTACATTCAGAATAGTAGAAAACATCCACTCGGAGACTCCACTAGCCTCTAGTAGGGCCTACTAACTCTACTACTCTCATAGACTTCCCTTGGATTGTGTCAAACTAGCCACCCGAAGCCTTAAAGCCATTATAGTTTGAGGAACCCATCCTCTTCATTGGTGATTGTTGAGAATGCAGCAAGATGATGGAGCTTAGTGAAATGAAGTCGCCTTCACTAAGTGGGCCCGCGAGAACAAATTCTAGCGCAAAGTCTATTTTTAGACTATGTCTATTTTTAGACATATGGAGCATGGTTCGGGGATTCCAGTTTGAGATTCTTGGAGCATTGGTCATGTTGGTAAAAATAGATGGGACTCTATTTTTAGGTCAAAGAGTTCGAAGGCTATTTTTAGACCGCTACTCCTAAAAATAGGGAAGTCAAATATTATTTACCCTTAATAATATTTCGACTATAAACTTCAGTTACTCTCTCTTGGAGCACTTCAGCTTTGAGCTACGGATGTGGAACATGCATCGCTAGAAGGAAAATACGTTTTTCCTATGGGGTATTGAGCTCATGCATGGTTGACTTCGATTAGGGACTTGCATGAGTAAGTTTGGTGGAGTTAATGAGACAGACTAGTGGAGTTGTGTTCGTTTTATTTTAGTTGAACTAGTTGAGATTAGTTTAACTAGCTAATCAATTAGTTATGGAGTGGAGTGAATTAAATATTATTTAATTCATTAATTAGTAACTCATTATTCAACACAAGAACACATCAGTTCACTACATTGCATGATCGGCTTGATGGGAGACCAAGAAAGAGGTAGATGAAAGGGTGGAGTTAGCTATCGGTGGCGACATCAACTTGTGCATGAGATTTGCACCACACTTGGAGGATTTGTCCATGACAATTGCACAGATCAAGCCAAGGAGATTTGAACCTTGGATCTCTATATATGACGAGCTCTCGATTGCGCAATAGAGGCAAGGCAATTATGGGAAGTTTTGAACCAAGAATGCTGTTCAAAACTCGAGCTAGATTGTGAGTAACTCGATGAGAAAGTACTAAGTACTTGTGAGGAGTATTGTACCGAGTTTGTTACTTGATTTCTCCATTATAATATACAAAATAGTTGCGAGGGTTTTCAGCTATAAGCTTTCCCCATACATACCGTGTTAATGTGTATGATGATTTGATGTGTTATCACTTGATTTTATTTCCGCATGTTTGATGATCCGAGGGAAGAGATTATGTGTTGCATATAAATTCGAATTGTATGTGATCAGTAGATAGTCTTGGTGAATAATTAATCATTATTCAACAAATTTCTACATGGTATCGGAGCTATTGAAGTTGAGATTGATCATCACGATGATTACAAACTTATTTCGGTGGACGAGATCGTATGCGGGCCGTGTAGCCTCCGGATTCATCTCTCTTCGTAAAGTGAAAAGGTCCGGTAAATGCCATGCGATCAATCTCTAGTGCTAGAAATAATTTTTTCTCACGGATCTAGAGTGGTTGAGCTTTGAGGTGGAATTCGAAATTTTGCAGCATAGCTTTTGTTTTCTTGGTGCCAAAGTGTTGAAAATGTCTTTCAATGGTTTGCGACTTCGAATATGCTCTTGAAGGTAGCTTCAAATTATGTTGCATGGAAGGATCGCATGGAGGCGTATTAGAAGATAATGGTTCGAAGGAGTTCATGGATGTGGATTTCCAAAAGCCCACTGATCCCGCTGAAGTTAAAGTATGGCAAAAGAAGATGGCGAAGTGTCGAAGGATCCCGTTGAGGGCGTCAAGGATCATATTGTATCCAGACTCGCATGGAAGGAGAGCTTCTTCATATTTAATGTGGAAAGATTTGATGGATCTATTCCGCAGTAAGAGCGACCAAAGGAAGTTGGCGCTCAAAGATAAGCTCGAGAACATCAAGATGGAGAAGGGCGACAGTGATCGCCAAATACCTCACGAAGTTCACTCATGCGAGATGAGTCGGGAAGTGTGGGGGTGACTGCTGAAGACGAGGACACAGTCGACCTGGCTCTCCTTGGTCTTCCGAAGGCTTGGAACTCATATCAAGATAGTGTCAATGGTCGGGAGAAGTCAGGGATGGGAACGACTTTTGGGCGGATCTCATGCAGGAGGAGATAAGGAGGACTACACGAGATGAATCTTCATCAAAGGGAGTCGATGAAGAAAACTCGCTTTGGTTGCAAAGCAAAGAAAGGGAAGGGTAAGAAAACCTCTCATTCCGGTGCAAAGGGAAAGAAGTAGGATATGGCGAAAGTGAAGTGTTTTCACCGCCATGATCACCGACATTATGCTACCAATTGTCCAAAGAAGAAGAAGAACAAAGCAAGCGGGAAGATCTGCAGATGGAGAAGCTTTGGCTTCATAGTTCGAGCTTGACTTTTCACCGCATCGCATGCTTGGTTTCAAGTGTGTTGGGATTAGTGTGGTTCTTGGACGCTGGTGCGTCATTTTCATATGACTGGAGACTCCGGAGTTGTTCTCGGATCTCGGAGGACAAAGATTTGGGTGTGCACATCGAGATGGGCGATGATGGTAGATACGGTGCGACCGGTATCGGTACCATATCCTTTTCGCAGGGAGTCCGGTAAACCCTTTGTATTGAAGGATGTCATGCATGTACCCTGGGATTGAAGAAGAACCCGATTTCGGTAGCGATGTTGGAGGATAAGGAGTGATGATGTGGTCTTCAGATAGAAGAAAGCCTCCCACGCATAGTAAGACCACCGGAGAGACCCGAAATATAGCGATTCGAATCAAGAACCTTTATCGCCTGTAAAGGTAGATGGTCGCGTACGCTATGGCATGCAAGGCGTGAGAAGTGGTGAGTCGGGATGATGAGGCGAACCGTGGCACTGAGATATTGGGCCACCTTCACCATGGATCTTTGAAGATTCTCGGCCGAGATTTCTATCGGGCTTCCTAAGGGCACTCTTGCACAATGATCGCTGCAAGGGTGTACCTTAGGGAAGTATGTGAAAGCCACCTTTCACGAGAAGGATAGTCGCGCCACGACGATCCTTGGAGAGAGTTCACACAAACATGTGTGGTCCTTTTTCTGCGCTTGCTTCGACAGGCAAAGCACGAGTATTATGTGATCTTTGTTGATGATTTCTCTTGAAAGTGTCGGATCTTCTTCATGCGTAAGAAGAGCGATACATTTGCGAAGTTCTGTGAGTTTAAAGCACCGATCGAGAAGGAGTCGGGGAAGAAGGTGATTTCTCTAAGGAGTGATAACGGTGATGAATTCATCCTGATGAATTCAAGGAGTTCGTCAGCATGTGAGTGATTCGGAGAGAGCTCATCGCACCCCATAACCCACAACGAACGGGGTGGATGAGCGAAAGAGAACGAACGATCGTGGGTGCTGCACGGCGATGTTTGCGTGATCGTGGCCTACCCCTTCACTTGTGGGGTCGAGGCATGCAATACAGCACGATATGTGCGGGAACCATTGTCCTCACAAGCGTTCTGGCATGAGTACACCGTAGAGGCTTATTCTCGGCAAGAGGCCCGATACTTCCCATTTGTGGATTTTTGGTTCTCTTGTCTACATGCGTATGACGAAGGATGCGAGAAGAAGTCGGGATCCAACCGCTGAGGTTGGAATATTTTTGGGGTACACCGATGCACATCTCACAACTATCGGGTGTATTTGTCGACGACGAAAGATCGTTGTGCGACGGGATATAAAATTTCGAGAGGAGAAAGCCATGCAAGAGGTTCGCTTGAGAGGGAGCTACAATTGCATGCAAGATGAGGAGTTGTTAGTTCCTAAGGAGGAGCTTCCGGATGTGGATCAGCCACAAGAGGAGGTTCGAGAGGTGGAAGAAACCACCCGAGCAACACGCCAACCATCGGAGGGCACATGTGCACTACGTAGCCGAGCGACTAGCTCGGGATGCAGAGAAGGTTGTAGGACCACCTACAAGCACAACGCAGAACGAGACAATCACCGGATCGGTACACTCGGATGCATGGCTCTTGTGAGTCAATGTGTTGTGACTGAGCCATCCTCTTTTGAGAAAGCTGTGGAGGAACCCACATGGGTTGATGCCATGATCGAAGAATATGATTCGATCGTCGGGAACAAAGGCATGGGAGATTGTCCCAAGACCGGGTGAGCGAAAACTGCTGGTGGGTTCGCGATGGATGTGCAAGGTGAAGCGATGCGGCCGATGGGAGTGTGGAGTGAAATACATAGCAGAGATTTGTCGCCGTGGCTTTTTCACAAATCGAGGGATCGACTATGAGGAGACTCTGCACCTGCGTAGAAGGTACTCTTCCATACGGACGATCCTTTCTCTCTCGGCGCGGATGGGGTGGCACATTCATCGTATGGATGTGAAGACCGCGTTCCTCAATGGAGTTATTGAGGAGGAGGTGTACATAGAGCAGCACTCGAAGGTTTCGAGATCTTCAGCAGTGAGCTCGCATGTGTGCCGACTCAAGAGAGCACCGTACGGCCGAAGCAAGCACCTCGTGCTTGGTACACCCTTGATAGACAGCTACTTCACCGGCTTAGATCTCCAAGAGTGAGGACGTATCCAAACTGTACCGCATTGTGGTGGAGGGGAGCAAGCTGATCATCTGCATCGTATGTAGATGATCTAATTTTGACCAGCGATGAGCGATTTATACCTTCATGCAAGTGAGGATCTTGCACGAGAGTTTGAGATGAAGGACTTGGGCATCCTTCATTATTTCCCGGGATTGGAGATTTGGCAAGGCAACGAGAGACCGCTTATTTCTTAGGGCAAGTATGCCCGGAGATTTTGGAGAGGTTCAACATGCAAGGCCGCAAGCTCGTTGGACACTCCTCTTCCTCGTGGTTGGAGGAAGGAGGATGCTACTTTCAGCGAGGTGTAGGATGCCACTGCTATCAACGAAATGGTGGGGTCGCTTATGTGTCCGGTCGATACACGACCCGGTATATGCTATGCGCGATCAGTCTTTCACAAGCTATGGTTAAGCCTACCAAGCTCTTTTGGAAGTCGTGCAGCATGTATTGCGCTATATTAGAGGCACATCGGATATGGTCTATGGTACAAATCAGAGGAAGCGAGCGTATCTCGGCTTCACCGATGCAGACTGGGCGTGAAGTCCAACGGACCGTGCTGAGACATCCGGAGGAGTTTTTCGCATTGGGTCAACAAGCAGTTTCCCGGGACAAGCAGTGAAAGCTGCAGATCCGTGGCACTCGCCAGTGCGCGAGGCCGAGTACATGGTAGCTAGCTTAGCTGCATGTGAGGCTATTTGGATGAGGAAGATCCTCGTTGGATTGTTTAGGTTGCATTTGGAGCCTACAGTGATCTATTGTGATAACCAGAGTTGCATTAAACTCTCGGCTAATCCAGTATTTCATGATAGGTCCAAACACATTGACATCAGGTATCATCATATCGTAGATGTGTCGGCGGAAAATCATGATGCTTTCATATGTTCCCACCCGGAGGATCGGGATGCCGAGCATCCTCGACGAAGGCGCTCACCAGAGCAAGTTCAAATTCCACAGAGGCGGGATAGAGTTGCAGATAATCCATATCTTGTCGAGAGGGGAGTGTTGAGAATGCAAGAAGATGATGGAGCTTAGTGAAATGAAGTCGCCTTCACTAAGTGGGCCCTGCAGGCAAATTCCGGCACAAAGTCTATTTTTAGACTATGTCTATTTTTAGACATATGGAGCATGGTTCGGGATTCCAGTTTGAGATTCTTGGAGCATTGGTAATGTTGGTAAAAATAGATGGGACTCTATTTTTTAGGTCGAAGAGGTCGAAGGCTATTTTTGGACTGCCTCTCCTAAAAATGGGGAAGTCAAATATTATTTACCCTTAATAATATTTAGACTATAAACTTCAGTTTACTCTCTTGGGGCACTTCAGTTTGAGCTACGGATGTGGCACATGCAACTGCCAGAAGGAAATACGCTTTTCCTATGGGGTATTGAGCTCATGCATGGTTGACTTCAGTTAGGACTTCAGTGGCAGAAGTTTGGTGGAGTTAATGAGACAGCTAGTGGAGTTGTAGGTTCTGTTTATTTTAGTTGAACTAGTTGAGATTAGTTTAACTAGCTAATCAATTAGTTATGAGTGGAGTGAATTAAATATTATTTAATTCATTAATTAGTAACTCATTATTCAACTCAAGAACACATCAGTTCACTACAGAGTGCATGATCGGTCCGAGCGGAGACCGATGAAAGAGGTAGATGAAAGGGTGTAGTTAGCTCATCGTGTGGCGACACTCGACTGTGCATGAGATTTGCACCACACTTGGAGGGATTTGTCCATGACAATTGCGCGCAGTCAGAGCCAAGGAGATTTGAACCTTGGATCTCTATATAGACAGAGCCTCAGATTGCGCAATAGAGGCAAGGCAGTTTAAGCGAGAGTTTTGAACCAAGAACTGCTCAAAATCGAGCTAGATTGTGAGTAATCGTATGAGAAAGTACCAGGGTACTTGTGAGGAGTATTGTAGTAAGTTTGTTACTTGATTTCTCTCATTATAATATACACAATAGTCATGTTTTCAGCTATAAGCTTTCCCCATACATACTATGTTAATGTGTATGATGATTTGATGTGTTATCGCTTGATTTTTATTTCCGCATGTTTGATGATTTGAGTGGAAGAGATTATGTGTTGCATATAAATTCGAGATTGTATGTGATCGGGATAGTCTCGTGAATAATTAAACATTATTCAGCAAATTTCTACATAGTGATTGCTAAAAATTAGGGCTTTGTCTTCACCTCATATTTGATACCATGTAAATTTTAGTGAGATGTTCTATGCTTGATGCAACTTTACTTTTACTCCCAACATCGTACAACAATCTACATAAACAATAAAGTAAAATGTCTGATAGAACATACTAGTAGATCGAAAAAATACACAAACTAGAAATATATAAGTGTATTGGTACGTTATAGCGGTCAACAGGATGCTTCAACCACACAAAGTCTCAATATCGTACAACTCAAAAGTCAACCCAAAATTCAACATTGTTAGTCAATGAGTCAACGCCAAACAATGAAGCAGAACAAGGTCAACACAACAAGTCAAAGTGAACGTCCAGCCACGGGAATAGTGCCAAAAATGTGGATTTGAAAAATCAAAATTTTGGGAAATTTTCGTGTCCTGTTTGACCTTGCGTTGACCAAAGTCAATGTCGGTCAAAGTTGCTGCAAAAACCCTAACCGAAAATAGAAATCTCGAAAACAATTTTCTTCCTTGCTTGCACTTTCCCACGTGTAGAAGAGAAGAGACTCCAAGTGATCGAACCAATCAAACGAGGAGAGAGAAATGCGTGAGGATGAGATGAGTGAAATGGCCTCTAACATTGACCTTATTTATATCCATACGTTGAGGGTGAGCGGTACATCTTCGAGGGGCTCCAAACCTTAAGGTCGACACTCGCACATATTTTGAATAAATTCATAATAAATGTTATGCTCATCGGATCGAGATGATCTTTAGATCATTCTTACACCTCTCGCAGAAAGAGGAGTAATAAAAAATATTGGCATCTTCATCCGAGCATCACACACATGGAGTTTGGACCTAGTTGTCCAAAATTAACAGAGGAAGAAATCAAAGTGAAAGAAAGAAAGAAGCTATACTCTAAAGGTCAAAAAATGGATATGTTTATAAAATTTGAGACCTTATGATATAATTTTACCCCTATTTCGATCGCATGTACTCCTTTTCTACCCCGCCCTTCGCATAGCTTTTCCTTATCGTAAGTTTCACTTAACCCCCGATGCTCATACCCCATGTCACTCATCCCCACCTGCAGCTAAAACACCTCGTAGCTTTCCGCGATCTCAGCACGCCCGCCATGCATCCACCTTTAAGAAAGACCAAGATGATTTGAATGCAAAGTCTCAGTAGAGGCCGAAAAAGAGTTGAAGTCCCGATTGAGTCGGCCCAAATCGTAAATCTCAAAGGATAAGTGCAAATGGATCATGTTATAATCTCTCAAGCACGATATGCGATGACGATGGAACACGATTGCAATCACAAATCACAAGTTTTACAAGATAAGTGCAAAGGTAAGTGTTAAAATCGCCGAAGTGCGATGTGTGATATGGGTGGGACCTGATTGCATAGCGCGCATCACAAGTTCCAAAAAGATAAGCACGTAAGATCATAAGAAAAAGCTCCAAAGTGGCATTTTCATAGCGGGTGGGACACGATTGCATATCACAAATCGCAAATTTTAAAGTTTACCCTCCCACCACACATAATAAAAATTTACGATCCGCGGGATGCGAGAGGACCCACCCTGTTCCTTTCCACGTTATTCACACATATCGCAAATCACTGAAATTTAAGATTTATATCCTCGTGGCACATAATAAATTTTGTGATCTATGGGGCCGTGGGTGGTGCCACTTGTTCCTTGCCACGTCACCTCGCTCATCGCACATCGCGATTTTAGGATTTACATCCTGCCGCACATAATAAAATCGCGATCTGCGGGTTGCGGGCGCCCCCACCTTCCTTGCCACATCAAGTTTGTGCTTGAATTTCCCACAACTCTCTACCATCTCCGCTCACCTTCGCACATCATATGGCTCACAATGCCTTTTGGCCTCCCTACATCCGCCGAATGTTAATGAAGGGGGGTGGGGGGGGTGGTCCAAAAATGGGCGATATCTCATACCCCTTTTCGCCTACTTGTTGCGCTCATCGCTATTCCACACCTCATTAAGAGGTCATGTCCAAGTTAAGAAAATGCTCAAAAATGGAAGTGCCGGGAAATGGTTGCAATTTGAATGACCGAAGAGGTCTCGTCTACGCACTTTCGGCACCGCGAACGGTTCTCAAAACTCGAGGTTGTAGTGTAAAAGTTATTTGAGGTTTGAAATCGTCTAGTAAACTCCAATAAAGGACCTTTGATTCAGTTTGACTTGTGAAAATTTATAAAAAAAAATACGTTAAAATTTGATTTTTCATATGTTTTTATTGGCCAATCATTGGGCACCATGTGGCCTACCCAGAGGCTGCCACGTGGCCCCAGGCTGGAGGTGGATGGCATGGAAAAATTATTGTGAGTCTATGGGATTCGAACCTGAGACTCGAGCTCGCGTGCAAAGAGGCCCGACCATCCCGTCTATGCCAAAGTTCTTAACACCTATGCATTGCAATATCTATTTGAATGCCGTATAAAGATTCGTTGGCAGCAAATGGGGGCCAATCCCCATGCTTCATAGAACCCAACACTGGTGTCCAGGTGCTAACAAGACTTATGGTTGTGGTTTGTGACAGTTAGACAGTGGTGGGACCGGGCCATGTGGCCAGTAGCAGTTAAACGTTTAATGCGAAGGTTTATTAGCAGTTAACAACAGTTTCTTCAGCAGTCTTCATGGCGGTTAGAGCAGGGGCGGTCACATGCCCATCCGCCTAACATTTATTTTAACCGCATTTCGTCTGAATATTTTGGATAACAGACCCTCCATATTCGGTGGGTTTTCCAAATTGTCGGGGTTAACTAGCAGTTCCTCCACTTTTAGTGGGGTTTTGGGGGGACATTGGGAAATTTTCTTGGTGAAGCCATAACTTCCTCATTATTGAACCAAATTGAGTGCAAAAATAGTCAATTTTGGGTATTTTTGAGCTTCTGAGAAGTTTGGAACAGGTTTCAGGTCGAAAAAAGGTGTTTTACAACAATTTTTCTTTGAGGAAGATGAAGGAGCCATCAGGGCCATCATAGAGAAGGCAATGTATTGGTCTCTCTTTATCTGTTTTATGTAAATGAAAAGCCATATCTAGCTATTTCATACCTTCTGAAGCTGATTTTACAAATATTTTTTCCTATTGAGGATTATTTTCACTTGTACATCCATTTTGAGAAAATTAATACAACAAGGATATGCCATTGGGGAGCCTTGGACCGGCAGATGTAGCCCAGGAGGGGTGAATTGTGTCAACAATTTGCTGTGTAATGTGCCTCGTGAAGTTTATTTTCTGTTCATTTCTTCTGTACAATGATAAACAGTTAAATTACTTAATCAATCCTCACACATAAACCTCATAAACAAAGCCAGAACTAATTGTTTAACCTGTAATTTAAGGAGAACTTTTTGCACACTTTATTATATCAGTTTGGATACTTTGCATAGCGTAACAAATATCATCCATTCAGATCAAGTTGGTATTAAAGCTAGAGTTCTACACTCTTTATTGTTGTTGTGCAAGGTTTTTGATGCTTACTAGGCTTAAGCTTAAGAGAGGAGAAGGTAAATTGTTGAGAGCTCAAAGTAATCCTCAACCAAGGAGGGAAAGAGCGCCATTATCTCCACCTTCAATGTAACCTCCAAGAGAAGCAGAAGAAGCCATAATCATGAATTCAGGAGGAGGAGAAATTCCTGAAGACATTGATCCCAAAGAGGAAGAAAGGGTGTTTAGAAAGGCATTCCTAGACATGACTGAAATGGTGAGGATACTCTACCAAGAAAGGAATGAAAGGATTGAAGGATAAGGGATTAAAAATCACAAGGAAGGAGATGGATCTTCAGGAGGAAAGAAAAATGAAGACAAGTCAAAGAAAGGACATGGAGGAAATGGTGATCCACCATCCCCATCTTCATCCTCTTCCTCATCATCGTCATCCTCTACTTCGGTGAATCAATCTCACAAGTCAAATAACACTGGTAAAAGTCCATTTTTAAAACTTGATGTTAAGTTTGAATTGCCTATGTTTAATGGTGAAGTCAATGCAGAAAAACTTGACAATTGGATAAGGCAGTTGGAGGTTTACTTGAGGATACATAACCTTCATGATGACGACACCAAAATTCATCTAGCTTCTTTGAGAATGGAAGGTGCAGCACTTGTTTGGTGGAAGCCAAAACCAAGGAGGAGATTAGAAAGCATGGTAAGATCACTTTATCATGGGCTGATTTCATTACTGCAATTAAACAACAATTTTATCCATTAGCTCATTTACAAAAAGCTATCATGAATTGGAAAAATTTCAGACAACTTAAGGGACAAAATGTATAAGACTACACCCAAGAGTTTAGGAAAAGAGCACTCTTATTAGGGGTAGACTTTCAAAGTCAAGACACTTTGCTGAAATATATAGGTGGTTTACATAGCTACCTTAAACATACTATCCTTATGTTTAATCCTACTAGTCTAGATGAGGTTTGTGTCCAAGTCACACATTTAAAGGCCAGAGGGAAACATACTTTTGAAGAGGGTAGAAACAAGCCTTTTAAGGGGAAAAACAAAGATAAAACCTCAAAAGGAAAAGGCAAAAATAATGCATCTGTCAAAAAGGAGGGTGAGAAAGTGATATGTAAACACTGTTCAAGAGAAGGCCATGAAGAGAAAAACTATTGGAAACTTCATCCTGAAAAAAGAACTCAATTTAACAAAGACAAAGGGAAGAAGAAAACTGCAGTTACTACAGCTACACAACAAGACTTAGGTGATGATTCAGGTGATGAATTACAGACATGGGTTTCAATAATATGAAGGGAAAAGAAACTGAAACTAAGCCAAGTACTAGTACTTCAAACTGTCATGTACAAGCTCCAAATGAAGAAGAAATAATTGAATTGTTCCATGTGAGGGTTATCTCAAAACATACAAAAATTGACACATTGTTTGACAATGGGTCACAAGCGAACCTTATCTCAGAAGACTTAGTCAAGCAACTAAAACTTGATACCATTCCACATCCAAGACCATATCCACTTGGTTGGATTTACAAGGATGCAAACTTACAGGTTTCAAAGAAGTGTATATTGCTCTTTGCAATTACTGCACATTTCATTGACACAGTTGAACTAGATGTTGTTCCACTTGATATATCAGGAATTGTTTTGGGACATCCTTAATTATATGACAAGAAAGCTATCTTCCATTTCCATGAGAACAAGTATCATATATTCAAAGATAGCAAGGATTTTATTGTTAGAGCACATCGCAAAAAGACAAATATCGCAATGGTAAATGCTGGACAGGTAGAAAGGCTAGTGAATTCTAGTAATAGTTTTGTACTTCTTATGGTTAAGCCTAGGGTTGATGTGAATTATGAGTCATTTGAAAATTGTGATCCCAAGTTAAAATCAGATTTATATGATGTAGTTGATACACATCATGAGATGTTTCAGGAGCCAACAGGTTTGCCTCCTAAAAGGGATATTCAACATGAAATACAATTGCAACAAGATTGTCCTCTTCCTAACATAGGCATGTACTGCATGTCTGTCCTGGAGAATGCTGAAATAAAGAGGTAAATTAAAGACTTGTTGGACAAAGGTTTCATAAGACCAAGAACTTCACCATGTGGGTCACCGATAGTGTTGATTCCAAAGAAAGATGGAACTTGGCATATGTGTGTGGACTTCAGGGCATTGAAAAAAATAACGGTAAAAAATCGTTACCCACTCCCAAGGATAGATGATTTGTTAGATCAACTGAAATATGCTAAGTTTTTCACTAAGTTAGACTTACGTAGTGGTTATCATCAAGTTAGAATTGCAGAAAGTGACATTTGGAAGACTACATTCAAAACCAAACAGGGACTCTTTGAGTGGCTTGTTATGCCTTTTGGTTTATGTAATGCACCTGCAAATTTCATGCGGGTTATGGATGATGTATTATGTCCTTTTCTTGATGATTTCATTATTGTTTACTTAGATGACATCTTAATTTTTAGCAAGACTAGAGAAGAGCATGTCATGCATGTTAAGAAAGTACTTGATATTTTGAAGAAAAAACAGTTGTTTCTTAAAATGTCAAAGTGTGAATTTGGAAAGACTTCTTTGGTTTATTTGGGACACATAGTAGGAGGAGGTGCTTTGAGAATTGATCCTTCTAAAGTATAAGCCATTGTGAATTGGCCTGCTCCCAAATCCATTACAGAGGTAAGAATTTTTTTGGGTGTAGCTCAGTATTGGAGGAAGTTTATTTCTAACTTCTCTGCCATAACAGCTCCTATGCATGCAGTGAAAAGTGTGAAGCGTGATTTCCAATGGGGAAGGAAGCAACATAAAGCTTTCAAATCTTTGAAAGAGAAGATAAGTTCAGCTCCAGTCCTTGCATTACCGAACTTGAGACAGCCATTCAAGATTCAGACCGATGCTAGTGATTACGCCATGGGTGTAGTTCTCTTACAGCATGGTAAGCCTATTGCTTTTCATTCTGAGACATTTAATGGTGCTGTTGTGAATTATCCTACATACGATAAAGAGTTGTATGCATTGGTACAAAGCGTCAAAAAGTGGAAACACTATTTGATAGGCAAAGAGACAGTTGTACATACCGACCATCAGCCTTTACAGTACTTGCAGTCGCAAAGTAAATTGCAACAGTCACGACATTTCAGATGGATGGGTTTCCTACAACAATTTCACTTGGTAATAAGGTACAAGAAAGGTATTTTCAATAAAGTTGTTGATATGCTTTCAAGGCCTATTATTAGTGCTACTAATTTACTTAAGAATGATTCTATTGTACATGAGAGTTACATAGAACAATATGCATCAGATGTTGATTTTAAGGATGTGTATGCTAACTTGAGTGAAGGGAATCAAGTTGAGGAGAATGATTATCACTTGCATAATAATTTGCTGTTTCATATGGGAAAGTTGTGCATACCACAGGGAGAGAGACAAAGTGTCATGAGAGAAACTCATTCTTCTCTTATTGCTGGACATTTTGGGGTAAGAAAAACAGTGGCACATTTACAGAGGTATTTTTATTGGCCTCACATGGTAGATAGTGTTTCACGTTTCATTAGAGGTTGTTCATTATGTGCTACAAGAAAGCCTAGAAATAGGAAGCTTGGTTTATATACGCCATTACTGGTACCTTCTAGACTATGGGAAAGTGTTTCTATGGATTTTGTTGGAGGTCTACCAATGTCTAGAAAGTAGCATGATTATCTTTATGTAGTAGTTGATATATTCAACAACATGTGTATTCTTATGCCATGTAAGAAATCTATAACTGCTGAACAAACTGCTGATTTATATTTTCAACATGTTTGGGTTCATTATGGCTTGCCTACTTCTATTGTTAGTGACAGGGATTCTAGATTTGTTGGGAATTTTTGGTCCAATTTATGGAAGATAATGGACAATAAGTTGAAAAAGAGTACTGCTTTCCATCCACAAACAAATGGCCAAAAAGAGGTAGTGAACAGAACCATTGTACATCTTTTGAGAGGTTATTGCAGCAAGCATCCCAAGCTTTGGGACGAGCACTTGCATTACGTTCAACATGCTTACAACCGGGCCAAGCACTCTTCTACAAATATGTCACCTTTTGAAGCTTGTTTTGGGTATTTGCCTAAGTCACCTTTAGATTTCATTCTTGAGAAGGATGTTTCCATTGATGGGCGTAGTGACATTGACAAAGGTTGCATGTTCATTGAAAGAATTCCGATCATACATTAGCAAGTTCAAGAACAACTTAAAAGAGTCAAGGCAAGTACAAGGAGAGGCATGACAAACACAGAGTTGATCATAAGTTTCAAGAAGGAGATGAGGTATGGCTGCATATTAGTAAATAAAGAATGCAAGGAGAAGGTAAAAAGCTGAAGCCTATTCGTTATGGTCCATTCAATATTATTAAACAAGTTGGAAATAATGCTTTTCAACTAGATTTGCCTTCATATATGCAAATGTATTCCATTGTGAATGTGGAAAATTTACGTTTGTATGAGCCTCCTTTGATTTCTAATCAAGGGAGTGACATTCAGATGCCATCAATAGAAGATTTCTCGCCATAATATTTGGATGAGCTTAAAGAGGATACTATCCTTGATAGGAGGACACACACTTCTAAGAGGGGAAGTGTCGATTATCTTCGAATTGGTCTTAAAGGCAGCAAAATGAGTAAGGAAAAATGGATGGAGGTGGAAAATGTGAGGGGGCTGTACCCTCATTTTCTAAATAGGTAATTGAAGGCTTTTCAGGTCCAAAAGCTTCCCAATGGGGAGGTGTGATAAGGAGATCATGTCCAAGTTAAGAAATTTTCTCAAAAATGAAAGTGATTAGAAAGGATTACAATTTGAACGAACAGAAAGGTCTCGTTGCTGTGATTCTGGTGCCATGAACGGTTCTCAAAACCGAGATCGTATGCAAAAGTTATTGAGGTTTGAAATCTCCAGTAAACTCCAAAGGACCTTGACCCGCCTTTGACTTACGAAATTATATATATATATATATATATATATATATATATATATATATATATATATATATATATGTTAAAATTTTATTTTTCATATGTTTTTATTGGCTAATCATTGGGGGCCAGGTGGCCTGCCCAGAGGCTGCCACGTAGCCCCAGGTCGAAGGTGGATGGCATGGAAAAATGATTGTGAGTGTATGGGATTTGAACCTGAGACCCGATCTCACGTGCAAAGAGGCATGAACATCCCGCCTATGCCAAAGTTCTTAACACTTATGCATTGCAATATCTATTTGAATGCTGTATAAAAATTTGTTGGCGGCAAATGGGGGCCAGCCCCTAAGGGCCAACCCCCACGCTTCATAGAACCCAAAGCTGGTGTCCAGGCACTAACAAGACTTATGGTTGCGGTTTGTGACAATTAGACGGTGGCGGAACTGGGCCATGTGGCTAGCAGCAGTTAAACGTTTAATGCAAAGGTTTATCAGCAGTTAAAAACAGTTTCTTCGGCGGTCTTCGCGACTGTGTGGTCACATGCCCATCCACCTAAAATTTAATTTAACTGCAGTTTGTCTGAAAATTTTGGATAGCGGACCCTCCATATTTAGCGGGTTTGCCAAATTTTTAGGGTTAACTAGCAGTTCCTCCACTTTTAGTGGGGTTTTGGGGGGACATTGGGCAGTTTTCTTGGAGAAGCCATAACTTCCTCATTATTGAACCAAATTGAGTGAAAAAATAGTCAATTTTGGGTATTTTCAAGCTTCTGAGAAGTTTGGAATAGGTTCCAGGTCGAACAGAGGTGTTTTACAACAATTTTTTCTTCGAGGAAGATGAAGGAGCCATCCGGGCCATCATGGAGAAGGCAGTGTATTGGGCTCTCTTTATCTGTTTTATGTAAATGAAAAGCCATCTCTGGCTATTTCATACCTTATGAAGCTAATTTTACAGATATTTTTGCCTATTGAGGCTTATTTTCACTTGTACATCCATTTTGAGCAAATTAATACAACAAGGACATGCCATTGGGGAGCCTTGGACCGACAGATGTAGCCCAGGAGGGGTGAACTGCGTCAAAAATTTGCTGTGTAATGTGCTTTGTGAAGTTTATTTTCTTTTAATTTCTTCTATACAATGATAAACAGTTAAATTACTTAATTAATCCTCACATAGAAACCTCATAAACAAAGCCAAAACTAATTGTTTAACCTGCAATTTAAGGAGAACTTTTTGCACACTTTATTATATTAGTTTGGATACTTTGCATAGCATAAAAAATATCATCCATTCATATAAAATAGGGAGACCACTACTGCATATAATCTTGAGAAAAATGGAGTTTCCGAAAGGAAGAATCGATCAATCATAGAAGCAACCCGTGCTATGCTTCATGCCAAGGCCTACCGAAGTTCTTATGGGGAGAAGATTCCAACACTACTGTATATATTAAAAATAGATGCCCACATCAAGCATTGGAATTCAAGTCACTTGAAGAATTTTTCATTGGAAAGAAACCTGATGTTTCTCATTTTAGAATTTTTGGTTGTCCCGTGTATTTTCATGTGTCAAAAGAGAAAAGAAATAAGCTAGATGCATATGGGAAGAAAGGAAAATTTGTGGGCTACAATGAAACTTCAAAGGCATATAGAATCTATGTGCCTGGTCAAAGAGAAGTTGAAATAAGTCATGATGTGACCTTAGATGAAGATTCTACCCTTGGGAAGGTCATAGATCTTCCTATCCCAAGGAAGGTGTTGTGTTATTCAACAACCCCCATTATTTTAACATTAGTTACCTTAGAAAATAATGGGGACCCTTTTAAAAAAAATTTAGAGTTAAATAAATAAGACCCTTAGAGTGATTAATTAGATAGAAATAGGAATAAAAAAGGGATAAAACCTTGAATTTTGGCCTTAAAAGCACTGAAGTGGAGAAAGATCGCATTATCACAATCACAATATTGTAATGAAGCACATATGACTCCTAAATAATCACTTAAAACATATTGCGATGCGATATGTATAAACAAAAGTTCTTTTATAAAGAGAAAATACATTTTTCCAAGAAAAATCTATACATAAATCTTGTGGGACCCACTTCTTCCACGTAGGTCATCGCATATCGCATTTCACATTTCAAAAACTGTACCCCGATGGTCTTATTATCACCTTCCATGTTTTCCCGATGTGATATACTCCATCGCATCGCATTTCCGCAAACATAGTCATTCTTCCCCTCACCATATTCACCGATGCGATATAGTCTATCGCACATCACACTTTCGCAACACAAACACTTTGCACTCCATCTATTTTCACTGATATTGCAATTGTGATATCACAATCAGCAAAAAACTAATTTGATCGGTATTAAATGAATATTTACACACGAGCAATACTGCGATGCGAAAAATCTGGTTTTTAATGTGGAAATGATTATATGGGAAAATCAACGCATATCAACCATTAATGCCATAACTTAATGGTTTCGTTGCCCATGCCTCCATAATAATTTAAGTGTAAGAAGCATTGAATTCATATCTTAGAAGCATGCCAAGTCTCATTCGTTTAATAATTTCTATTAGTATGGTACTTGTGCATTTGTAAAATCAAAGTTCTCTCTTTCTGCTTATCATTTCTCATTTATTCGCAGGCGAGCCCAAATAGTAAGAATTCTTTGGAGATGTATGAATCTCTTAAGAAAGCTAAGAAGCAGATGGCCATTGTAAACCCTTCACCCGCTGCAACTGAGAGAACATAGATGCTGCCTCTGTTAACGAACACTACATGTGGACCGACAAGTGGATCCTCCTCGTGGGAATCCATGTACAAGCTGTTCAAGGATGAGAAACCTCAAAAATTTCAAAGGAAAGCTACTATTAATGCCTCAGATTCCTCGGAAGCTACTATTGAAGAAGTGGCTAATTATTTCCTCCATCGAATTGCTGCACAACCTAAAATATTACCATACACTGATATGGTAAGATGGATCATTGATAACTTGAACATTGGGGATAGGAATTTTCTAACTAGGAGAGGAACAATGATTGGTTCCTTCAAAGTTGAAGACTTGAACCTAATGTACCACATCCTAGACCCTGAAAGGTCTATGACAAGGAATTCTTGGCACAGTTCACCAATGAAAACAAGCTCAAATCAAATCCAATCAAGCAAAGGCGAAGAAACCCCAATAAGCACAAGAATGATGACAAGGGGAAAATCGCTCTATTTCCTCCAAGATTTCCCCCCCGTTTTATATGAGTGCATTTATCATGGATGCTGTGTGTTTTACTTTGGATTTTCCAGCCATGGGCTGGAAATGGACTAGCCAGAACCCTATACCCATTCATATATTTCATAGCATGTTATGGGAATCGAAATTTGAATTTCATTTTTATAAAATTTTCCATGGAGTCATTCTCCCTCTATTTCAAGCTGTGTTGAATGAGAAAGCCCCTAGATTGTCAAAATATTCCCAAGATGATTTTTCCTCCATAGGAAAATGGTTTGGAGAAGATATTTTCGCCTATGTCAAAGTATTTAGGAGCTTAGCTCGGTCGCACGTTTTACCCTTGTATGTTCCTGACAAGATTCTCACAAGAGAAGTAGCATATCAAACTATTGGCAATGGACTAACTAGGTTTCCAAAGGAGGCTAAGAAAGCATCATGGCCTTCTTTTCCAATTAATTGTAGTGTTTATGGTTTGGACAATTACAAGCATGCAGTTCTAGAGATCAGTCAAATTGAATGTTTGAAATTGTTTACAATTTCAAACAGACAATATGACCCAATTAAAATTGCTAATAATTTTACTACCCAGGTTAAAATTAGGCCTTTTGTTCATGGAGAAGATGAATTCAACGAAATATTTGAGTTATTTGATAATTATTACACAATTTAGAAGTTGGCAGCCCTATGCCTCCATCCACAGTGATTGTTGTGGCTCATTTGCATTTACTTTTTAAAATATTTCTCAAAACGCCAAAAAAGCATATGTGGTAGAAAATGAATTTTTTTGTATGTTGAAAAATAATTTTGATTTATATGTTGGTGTATTAACATTATGTGCGGAGATGTGAAGACGGGTCAAGTCGAGCTTCTTCGAAAGCTCAGGAGAGGCTAGCGCTACAAAATACTAAATAAGCTCGGGAGGGTTATGCCGTGGAGAAAAAAAAATTGGTAATTAATATCATTTATTCGTTAAAGGAACGTATGCAAGCCTATTGAATGGAACTGTGTTCATTATCGAAGAAATCGTATAGATTTCCCGAAGGCAGAGGACTGGCGTATTTTCCCTTAAAAACTTAAGAGTTTTGGAAGAAGCGTAAAGGGGAAAATCGATGGTCAGTATCAAAGTGCAGAATTGAAGCAGAGAGATGGATGAAGAATATCATAGCACATAAATGCAAGGTAGATTGATTGGAGGTTGTGAAGAGAAGACACGTGTTGGTGATAGGTTCCATCGCACATCGTACTTCATGAATTTTAACACTTACCTCCCATTTCTTATAACAAATATGCCGATTTGCGATTGGCCCCACCTTTGCTTGCCACATCATCCATCTTGCACATCGCACATCGCACTTCGTGACTTTTAACACTTACCTCTCGTTTCTTATAGCAAATCTGCCGATTTGCGATCGACCCCACCTCCATCCTGCCGCGTCACCTTCCCACCCTCGCATGCCACAAGTTCAGGAGGAAAGTGATAAGGAATATGTTATGAATACCGAAGTGCCAAAATACGATGGAAAGACGAGTGTGATACCATTCAAAGGTTAAGTTGAATTTATTTAAAGTCCAATATTATGCGCAATTGCGTTGGTTTTATGAAGAAACATGAACGCGACAGTAGACTCGGGTAACACCCGACCCTGTGCAGAACAGAGTTGTATGCGGTGGCGCTTTGTAAATAAATGGAAGACTGAACGATGCAGGCACGAGCGGAAGAGGCAAAGTCGAGTAGAAGGGGACATGATAACATGGTTTGAAGAGCAGAGACATAAGCAGAGTCAGGAAAAGGAGAATATGGTGGCACTGTTTGAAGCACAACAATTGGGTCAAGTCGGGAAAAGAGGCATTATTGCAGAATTGTTCAGATACCGCATTAGAAAAAGAAAATACATGACAACAAACATAAAAGACAAACAATGAACTCTGGAAGAGATGTAGGGAAAGGATGTCCGATCTGTCAGGGAGACACATCAACACTTCAGGGAGATGCATCAGCAACAAATCAGATTAAAAAAAAAAATGATATTTCAAGTTTTAATTTGTTTTCTTTGTAAGTTAAGATCGAAGCTATAGTGATGTCCTCAATTGCAATGCAATAAGTAGTTTTAACAGTTTAGGTAGTTGAAGTAATTTCAAGAAGTTTTAGCAATTATGAAATGTTTTTGATGTATTTAAGCAAGATAGAAAGAAAGAAGAGGGGTTCCGAGTTTTGGACCTCTGGAAGACTAAAACTATGGTACCTACTTACTTTTATGAGGAATTAATGAAATAAGAATCAAGTTTCCTGCAATTGTTGATGGTGATTTGTTCTTCCTGTGCCATTTTGTGTCCCTTCTTCTTTGAATGAAGTGAGGTAATGTAGCAGTCGGTCTCTTAATTACATCTGTGAGTAAGAGTTAAATAACCTTAATTTGTGCTCCTTCACTCCAAGTAATCTCCCTTCATAAAATCTCTTTAGAACTTAAAAGTAATAGATTATGTGTGTACAACATATTATTTTGAGTTTCTTCTCTCTCCATAAATTCATTTTGAGATTTAGAGTGGTAGTTCTGTGTTACAACATATCATTTTGAGTTTCTTCTACAGTTCTTCTTTCCATTAAGATATCAGTAGTTAATGGCATTGTAGAGTCTTTCATTATATCGGGTTGTTAAGGGTTTTAAAGAATTAGTTTCCAAAGGGATTGAACGAAGACCACCTAATATAATTACTTTGTGACACACTTTCAAAAAATGTCTTAAGCACTGATTCCTTTCCACAACCAAGGAATTGTCTCTTAAGATACAACAGTAATTACCAAAGTTCAAACAATACAAGAACAAGAGATTGGAAGAAATTTCATTGAAAATTCTCAAAGTATCCCAACCCCTATCTCAGAAGGAAAAGGAGAATGAACTAGCAACTAAGGATATTGAAGTCCTTAGCAAAACTGACCAAGACAAATCTGTCGAGGTTCAAACTATGGATTTAGATTTTCCAAGTAATCTGAGTGAAGTTTGGAAGGAGTTTAACTTGAAACTCTAGCAAGACCAAGGATCCATAGTTACTGATTAACAACAAATTGTGCATACGCCTCAAAATTTTTTTAGGACTCGTTCGCTGCTGAGCCCTCTCTTAGTGTCGGTTTTTGCATACTGCCACCAGTGATCAAAATATCTCTTTTCACATCATATTAGGGTTCCATTCTGAAATTTTTGTCATTCCATTAGGTCATCATGCAAAAATTTGGTCACTGGAGGTAGTCCTAGCTTAAAACCTCACTCTTTTCAAAAATTTCATTACTTGTTGGCTCATTTCATCACTTTTCTGAGTGTCCATCATTCATGAGTCTTTATCACCTTTTCAGTCATTTCACCATGAAGTTCATTCAGTTAGGGTTTCCATTAGGTCTTAGGTTTTTAAGGTCCATAAAAATACCATCTGTATACATAAAAGGCCAACAAGTAAGAGAGTGACAATAGACACTTCTCATCACTCCTATTCCTCAAAATCATCATTTTTCCACAAGCCCTAGCCTATCGCTACAATTTGACACTTTTCTAGACTAGGCCTATGTTTTTTCCTTTTGGACCTCTTCCCCTCACTCAATCCTTTAAATTCCACTTTCCCCTACTTCCTAACATCCCTCCCTACCTCCAAAATTTTTCCTAAGAATTTAGAATCCCCCTATCCCATTTATTTCCCTTCATTCTTATAAATTTCCCAAATCCCCTGTTTTTCCTACACTAAACCCTAATTTCCTCTCCCATTGAGTTAGGTTTTTCTATGGAATCAGAGAAATATGAGTAGAGGAGGCATAAGGGAGGTCATATCAGCAAGTATGAGGCCATTCTAGCTTATGAAAATCATGTCTCCATCATTTTTCAAGAAGTCATTCCAAGGGACAAATCATTTGCTACACATAGGGCCCGTTTTGCTTCAAAGTATGTTTCTGACCAAATAAAGATAAATTTAACAAAAATGAAAGAGGTTTTGTTAATAATAGACCAAGGAAGAAAAAAATCCTTCAATTTTTACACAGGTGTTATGGTTTGGGAGGAATGTTAAAAATATAGTTGCTACAGGAGAGTTGCTGCACTTCTGGAGTAGTCTTGGGAAAATCAAATTTTCTCCCTGATGGAGTATCCAAATGAATTTCTTGATAATTCAAATGATAGCTAGACAGAGATATATTTCCAATGAGATATCATGAGCTCAATTTGGAGTTGAATAAGGCCTGAAAAAGTTGCTTTTAAGAGCACACTTCATTTTTGCACCCCCATTTTGCACTTTTTGACTAGTCTCGGGAGAATTGATTTTTGAGGGGCTATAATTGATTATTTTCAATTCTTGATAGGTCCATTGTGTAGCAAGTAGAGAGATATTTCTAATGAGATATCATGAGCTCAATTTGGAGTTCGGGTAGGCCTCGAAAAGTTTCCTTGAATTTGGCGCTGCATTTCTGGAGGGTGGCGTTGCGCTTTTGCCAAGGGGGCTGCACTTTTGCTTCAAGGGCGCTGCACTTTTTCCTAGGGTGATATGATTTTTCTAGGGACCTAAAATGAGAAAAATAAAGGCACCATTGGATTCAGAAGGCCAAATACAATCACCCTAGCAACTTTGCTAAGTTTTTTTGGGCCAACTGGTTAGTCAAAAAATCACCTTCCTGCCCTCTTTTTGAGCATGGCACTGCGCTTTTGACGAATCTTGGGACATTGACTCTTTGGAGGGTCGAATCTGGTTAATTTTGGAAAATAAGAACATATTTGGAAACTAGACAGGACAGGTTTTCCAATGAGCTATCTTGAGCTCAATTCAGACTTCAGGAAGGCCTCCAAAAATCACCATGAAGTTGGCGCTGCGCTTTTTCTTCAGGCGCTACACTTTTGCCAGATTCTCTGATATTTTCCAGTTTTTGAAATTTTCCCAGATTATGATGGAATATTTGAGTTTTTACTGATGTAATTCATGGATGTAAAGGTAATACTGATTTTTTTGAGTTACCTAGTGGTAAATACATTAGGTAAAACTCTTTGAGAGGATGAATGAAACGGTTTCACTAAAGTTAGGGATGAGTCAATTTGACCACCCTACACTCTAGGTTTTAGTTTAGATTTTGGTGGATCAGCTCCAAAACTCAGGGATTCGACCCCTGAGGTTGGGAGAAGTTGTTTCATGCTGATATATTTCACTTCTAGACTCATTTCATGGGTTGGATTTTGTTGGATTGATCAAAGACTCTAGTGTAATCAGTATTTGGCAGGAAATTAATGAAAGAGTTGCAGCTATTTCTTTGGGATACCTATGGTATGGAAATTTAGCATTGTTTCTTCTTATTTTACATATGTATGAATGTTTTGTCTTCATGGTCCTTTTAATATCTATTGTATGTTGATTTTTAAGCTGATAAACATAATACATCTCTCATGCTCTGTTTTGGGAAAATCTTCATAGTTTGTTTCATTTTCAGTTTAGAAAGAATACATGCTTTGCCTTGCTCTTTCTAGCTCCTCATCACTCTGATCCATCTCAACTTGAAGCCCTAAAGTGTTAGCCTTCCTACCTACCTTGCCCCATTGAATGGACTGCAATCCTAATCGTATTTTCCCTAACCTAACCTCTTTAACCTAATTCACCCATCCAACAAACCATTTCAAACAAACAAACCCCTATACTCATACCTAGCCTAAAACCCTAATTTATCCAGCCTTCTTAGCTATGAATTTGTGGGGAGAGCCCTCTCCATTTAGGTAGGGATAGATACCAAGCTAAAATATTGGTTTGTGGTTACCTCTGTTAGGACTCTTTTTCAACCTTAGAGATCTGGTGGAGTGATAACACTCTCTAACAAATTAGTAAGCATAGAGAGAATGGAATTCATCCTCATCTTCCCTAATACTAAAATTGTACTTAACATTGAGGAAATCCCTCCTTTGGACATTTTCTACAGTCCTAAACACAAAGCAGTTACGAGTAGACAAAAGGTGGAAATATATCTTGACAATAACGGAAAATAGGATTCCACAATTGATGTGGGGCAGGATGATTCACATGATGAAGTGTAGCTGAAAGAAGCAGCATTGAAGTGGTTTTGAAAGAGATGGTTAGATTTCTTAACTGAATTCAGACCTGGCATTTCTTTTGATGATTGATGAAAATATTTCCTTATTGATGCATTTCTTTTCCAATTGAATGCATTTCTTTTCTCTTGAAAGTATGCTGCATATTCCACAGATAAAGATGTTGGAAGAGTTTATTTTGTCTCCAAATATGAAAGGGAGATGTTGATGAATTGTTTCATGATATGTGAAATTCTTGTTGTTTTGGGAAAATATTCGTCAAGTTGTTGTACATGCTTTTGTTGACTTGAGAGTCAGTTATTTGAAGAAGCATGCTTTGTCGACTTGTGTTTGGTCGATGAGTTTGGATACCAATATGTAAGAATGCATGATGATGTTCACAGAATGCGACATTTGTTGCTTTGAAGGAGTAAAAGGAAGAGGTCATCAAGTTGAATTGCTTGCATGATGTGTTTTTCAAGTTAATGGTTTTTCTTGTGACAATATGTCTCAAGATTTTAGAAGGTCCACTCTTGAGCGAGAGGCTCATGATTAGCCTTCATTCTCAAATCATGGCATGAGAAAAATTTCAATACTGGAGGATGATGGAATCAAGAAGCGGAAAGTGGACAAGATGCAAAAAATTTTGCAGCCAAAACAACAGTCATTGTAGACCATTTGCTGTGTTGACACCAAGAAGAGAAAGAGATGGTGAATGAATTCTTCCAGATGTGGAATTTGAAACCAAAGAGGTAAAAAAGAATGGCCATTTCTTATCTTTTGATTAATGATATTGGAACTCATTGTTGTAGTTCACATAGATGGGCTTAAATTGGAAAAGTGGGTTCCAAGGAGAAGCTTGCATCAAATGCATGTTTGTGCAAAGGAGGAACAAGATTCTCAGTGGGAAGGCCATCAGTCAATTTTCCAAGCACCGAGGGATTGATTTGGTACAAAAAGGTGTTTAATCAACAACAAGCAGGAAACCAGTGTTAGATTGGGTCAATAGCGAAAGGAGGACATTGGTTGAAGTGCCAAGCCATTTGCAAGGCAAGACATGTGAGTGAACCCAAGTGGCTGTTATATAGATTTTTTCAAATAGAATCAAGTTGATAGAACTTGGAAAGGAGATGAGTATTAAAATCTCATTAGATAACCATATTTTGTGGGTCCCAAATCTTGTTAGTGGGAAGGAGTGATCAAAAACTGAATTGGGGGCAAAAAATTGCTAAAAATTAAAAGTGCTCAGAATCGCTCCAAACCATAACGACTAGATAGGTCTCATCACCAAGAATCCGACGCACTTTGTTTCGCTAAAAACATAGTCTGTATGAGAAAGTTAGAGCTTGTTGTCCGCTTTTCCAAACAGGTGAATTTTAAAAAAAAAAGGCCAAACAGGGTCAAAGGGGTCAAATTTATGTTTTTCCTCCAATAGTATGTTGAGAAGTGTCAATTTGTGGTTGGCTGAATTTCTGGTTTGTTGGCAGTTTTTGGTTGGTTGTGAACTAGCCATTGGGATGCTAACACGTGGCTAGCCCGGAGGGCGCCACGTGCCCCTCAAAGGCCGAATTTTGACTATGGTATGGTCACATTTAATTTTATATGGTGGAAAAAATTATATTATGGTGGAAGGGTGGAGGTAGGGCTCGACCCCGTGACCTCCCCCACACTACGCACAGATCTTACCATTAGACCACTGCTTTAATTCTTAATATGTAACGGAGTCCGCATGTATTTAATGTGTGTATTGATGCATAATGGGGGTAAGTAGGGCCAACCCCATCGCATAGAACCACACACCCGTGACCGTGGTGGAGCTCCAACACCAATGGCGGGTTAGAACATTAAAACAATTTTATTAACCACTAAACTGTGGTTTATGCGCTAATCCTTTCTTTAATGCGAAATTATGATAAGTGCACTTAACTGCGCCTTAAAAATGCTTACCAATAATTAATATCTAGATTAAAATTAAGGGAAAATTAGAACTAATTGTAATAATACGCTAAATTCAGCACTACCCCTAGTTTTGTCAAGGTTAACTGGAGTTTCTCCAGATTTGGAGGGGTTGGGCCTAGGCCAAAATTGAGGAAACCATAATTGGAGCATAAATTGACCAAATTAGGCAATGGAAGAGTCTATCCTAGATGATTTGGATGCTATGAGCATGATGGTGTTGGTTGTAGAGGTAGACGAACACTCCTGTAAGTGATTTTTCCACTTTGAAGATTAAAGAAGCCGAGGGCCACCAGGAGAGGAGGCTATGTCTAGATCACTTGAAGACCATTTGCAGAGCCATAAGATGATACTTAGGGGTTTTTGGATCTTCTAAATCTAATGGAGTAGGTTGCAGAGCCATTGGAGCACTATAGGTGCATGTAATAAAATAATTTACCATTAATCCAAAGATGTCCAAGCCATTGAAGTAGGTCCAAGTCAGCTATGTGTAATGTGTTTACTGTGTATTATTTCTTTGTAATTTACTTATTGTTTATGCATTTTTAAAATATAATTTACTTAACGAATTTCTCATAAAAGAAACACAAAATTGACACATAAACCCTTTCATAACTGGCTATTTAAGATGATCCTTAAGCACACTTTTATTTAATACTAACGAGGAAGCTAGCACAACAAAACTAATTTTTCCATATTTAGGTCAAGGAAATTGTAAGTATTTTTTTTGTATATTGGTTTAGATCTTGTTAATTAATGCATGTGCATGAAGGAGGAAACAATAGGACAACTCAGACACATACTAGAAGGATGTGCAACGCCAAAGTACCATTATTTGAATCAAGCACAACAATACCTCAACAACTGCTAGTGATCCAAGAAGCAGTGTCAAGTCAAGTATCAGGTCGTGTCAAAAGTCAATGTTGTAAAAATCATCATTGTAAAATTGTAAAAGAGTCATTCTTGTAAAAGAGTCAATCTGCCTATATTTGGAGAGCAATTGTTGGGAGGTATAGGAGTCATTGTAGGATAATGTTATGGTTGGGTTGCAGGCTGTAGTGTGATTGGGTGATTGGTCTAGTTCAAGAAAAGGAAGATAATGAGGAAGAATATTTAGATAAAGAATTTTCCTACTTCATGAGAAAAATGAGAATAGGTATGGGGAAATTAAGAGGTAAACTTCCATTAATATGTTTTGATGATGGTGAGGTTGGGAATTTTGCATCTAAGTGTCCTTACAAAAATGAGGCTGTTATGAAAGGAAAGAAAGGTTCGAGGAAGTTCAACAAGCAAGGCAAGAAGAAATGGTTTAGGAAGAGTTTCTTCTCCAAAGAAGATAGCTCATCATCTGTTGAACACAACGATAACGAAGAAGAAATCAATGGAAGAGTATTGTTTATGTCCAAGCACAATAAGAAAGAGGAATTTGACGAAGAGAGACAAAGAAGAAGAGACAACTGAGGTTTACTTTAAAAACGAAATAATCAGGTTTATCAAAGAGCTCAAGGCCGAGAAGAAGCGCGTCAACAATCTTGAAGATGAATTAAAGAGAGAAAGGGAACATGTCCTAAATCTTAAAATCAAGGTCAAAGAATACAAACGAGTTGAAGAATTACTCAGAGAAGAATTAAAGGAAACCAACAAGGAAAGAGAAGCATTGGAAGCTGAAATAGTTTCTCTACAAAAGCAAGTAAAAAATGGAAAAACTCTTCAAAAATACACCAACAACTCAAAGGAATTGGAAGAAAGCATCAGAAATCAATGATTAAACAATGAAAATACTAGTCTTAGATACAAATAAAAATTCTAAAAGGAGCCAAGTCCTTCTATGACAACAAAAGAAGATGGATATCGCAAAATCTAGAAAGAAAGTAGACCTCCCAGCCAACTCAAGAGATTAGGACTCGTAGGAAGAACCATGGAAGACAATTCCTCGAAGAGTATTTCCTCCCAAGTATCAACCTATCTTCTATGGTCATTTTTATTCATGTGGAAGGTTTGGACATAGAGGTATATAATGTCGCACATTTGTTTGGAATAAATACAACCTCAGGAGATCTTTCAGAAATGGATATTTCGGAACTCAGTAGAATATTCAGATTTGATCATTTGAGAGATGATATTGAATGTTACAAATGAAAAAAATTTGGACACCTGGCTAAAGATTGCAGATTTGGAAGTTCTTCAAAGGAATTATCGCAAAATCAGAATGAACAAATAAGGAAAAATAAGACTGAAAAATGTGTTATTGCTCTCAAGGCTCAAAGCAACAGAAATTTTTGGTTTGTTGATAGCGGTTTCTCATCTCATATGTCTAGAGATAGGAATAAGTTCATATCCATGAAGGAAAAGAAGGATGGAACAATATCTTTTGGAAATGACGGGTCTTCAAACGTCATAGGAGCGGGTATGATCACACTTGGAAGCAAGAATGCATTAGCGAAGGATGTGTTGTTGGTTGAAAATATGAATCATAATCTGCTTAGTGTTGGACAAATGTGCGATCAAGGACACATGATGCTATTTAACTCTAGGAAAAGTGAAATCAGGAAAGGAAAATTCGGTAAAATTGTGGCTACAACAAGCAGAGCTCCAAATGACATATATATTTTGGATGAGACACCTAAAGGGTGCTTTTTGGCGAAAGAAGACGAAAGTTGGTTATGACACAAACAAATGGGATATAAAATTTTTGACAATTTGGTTAGGATCAACAAGAAGGAAGCAGTGAGATAAATGTCTAAAATTTCAAAACCTACAAATACGATATGTGAATCTTGTCGGCACGAGAATCAGACAAAAGTTGAGTAAAAAAAAAGAACAATTTGCATCATGTCCATTGGAATTAGTACATACTGATTTGTGTGGTCCTATGAGAATAAAAGGTTTAGACAGAGAATTATATTTTATGCTAATGATAGATGATTACACCAGAATGACATCCTTCAACTTCTTAGAGAAAAATACTGAGGCATTCGAGTGTTTTAGAATCTACAAGGAATTGGTCAAAAATGAAACTGATTTGAAGATCAAATGTCTGAGATCAGATAATGGTGGAGAATTCACTTCCAAGGTATTTCAGTAGTACAGTGACGAAAATGGAATAAAAAGGAAATTATCAACAGCCAGAACACCACAACAAAATGGAGATGTTGAAAGAAAATGCAGAACCGTACAGGAAATGGCTAGAACAATGTTAAATGACTTAAAATTAGATAAGAAATTATGGGTTCAAGCAATCGATACAACTGTATTCATTATAAACAAAGGTCTGCTAAGGAACAATTGTAACATGATTCCATACGAACTATCGAAAGGAAGACCAAATAATGTCAAATATTTCAAAATATTTGGAAGTAAATGCTACATCAAAAGAGAAGATAAAAAATTGGGAAACTTCAATTCTCGTGTCGATGAAGGTATTTTTGTTGGTCATTCACGCAAAAGGAAGGCTTATTGATGCAATCTGAGGCGAAAACAAGTAGTGGAAAGTATAAATGTTACTTTTGATGAATATTGTGTTACAAACACAATTACCGATCAAACTGGAACTATTACCTCAAAACGGGTACTCTAACAAAAAAACATCAAAAAACCATGAAAAAACAAGCCGAAAACAAAAAGTTGTATTCTAAAATACCTTTTTTTTTTTCTTTTGAGGTAAATTTTCAACATTTAAAAAAAAAGTGTATTATGGAATAACCTTTTTTTTTGGTGCAAAAAACACCACAATGGAAAGTATTAAAACAAAATTTTTAGTAGAATAAAAATTTATATTAAAAAAAAATGAAAAAAACATTTTAAAATAATTGAAAACAAAATTTCATTATATTTTTTTAAGGTAAAAAATTTTAAAAATTAAAAATTAAAACAAATAAAATTTAAGAAATAAATAAAAAATAAAAATAAAATAAAAAAACATTTTTAAAATTAAAATTAAAAAATATATTAAAAATTGAAAAAAATAAATAAATTAAAAAAAACAAATAAAATTTCACAAATAAAATTAATTTAAAATATACAAATTAAAAAAAAAAAAAAAAAAAATAAGTTAAAAACAAAAAAAAATAAATTTTTAAAATAAAAAAATAAATTTTTAAAATAAAAAAATAAATTTAAAAAAAATAACAAAATTTATAGAAAAAAAAAACATTATTTAAATTAAAATTAAAAAAAAATTTAAAAATTGATTAAAAATTAAAAACGAAAAAAAATTAAATAAAAATAGTAAGCTAAAGAACAATTATTAAAAGAACCAATACATTTTAAATATAAAAATTAAATTAAAAATATATATATACTACGATTTATTAAATTAAAAAAAAAACATTAATATTAACATAAAAAAAAATAAAAAAAATTTAATAAATAAATAAATTTTAAAATAAAAAAGAAAATAAAGTTAAAAAAAAAAATTCAAAAAAATAAAAACAAAAAATCAAAAAATTTAATTAAAAATTAAAACTGGGAAAAAATAAATAAATTAAAACTATTAAAAAAAAAAAAAAAAATTAAAAAAAAAAAATGAAAATTAAATAAAAAATATTAAATTTTATTTAATTAAAAAAAAAACACATATTAAATTTAAATTAATTAAAAAAATATTAAAATTTATTAAATAAAATTAAATAAAATTAGTTTAAAAATCATGATTTTCCTACCTAGGTAGGCGGGTCACCATCAGGCTAACCAGAGGCTAAGACATGGGTTGGGACCGCCGGAGATGTACCACCCCCCCCATTTGATTTTCAATATATTTAAAATTTAATTAATTTGTTATATATATATATATATATATATATATATATATATATATATATATATATATATATAAAATTGAAATGAAAATTAAAAAAAAAAAATTTCATTTCAATTATATATATATATATATATATTTTAAATTTGCTTTTAAATTTTGTTTTTAATTTTTTTTAAATTTAATATTTTAAGATTATTATTATTTTTTTAAATTTTTTAAAATTATAATTAAAAAATGTTTTTTATTTTTATTTTTACTTTTATTTTTTATTTTCAATTTTTTTAAAACGTTTTAATTTAAAAAAAATTGATTTTTTTTTTTTTTTTTTTTTAAATTTGAATTTTTAAGTTTTAGGTTTTTATTTTTATTTTTGTATTTTATTTTTTTAATTTTAATTATTTTTAAATTTTTTCTTTTATTATATATATATATGTGTGTGTGTATTATTTTTTGTTTTTAATTATGTGGTTTTTTTTAATAAATAAACAAATTGTTTTTGATATATTTTTTTAAAATTTTTTGGTTCAATTTTTATTTTTTTTTCTTTAAATTATATGTTTGTTTGTTTGTTTGTTTTTTTTTTTAATTTTTTAAATTTCTAATTTTTAATTTAATTTTGTTTTTTTTATAACATTTTTTATTCTTTTTATATATTTTTTATATTTAATTGTCTTTTGTCATGTTTTTTAATTTTAATTTTATGTTTTATTACCAACATGGAAGTCACCACTCTAAAATAAAAGTGGTTGGTGCTGCATCACCATCTTTCAAAATTAGCATGAAAATCACTAACATTTGAAAACAAATGTTCATACTTCATAAATAAAAAAACTTAGTGTGTCAAAAATATGCTAAAAAAAGGGTGATTTTGCATCATCACTTTTCAAAATCGGGTGCTTTTTTTGTTACCTCGAAAAAGTAGGTACCAGTTCAGTTACCTATTTGATCGGCAACTATGTTTACAAAGGATGATGATGAGATTGTCCCTTCAAGAAAATCTAGGGATTTGAGGGAGAATCTGTGAAGGATGAAGAAGAAGCTCCAGAACAAGACCAATAAAAAAATGAAACAACAATCAACCAGGAGGAAATAAGAAATGATCAGTAGGATGTACAATAAAATTATCAAAACACTTTAAAAGAATGGTGTCAAAAGAATCATCCGTCAAATCAAATCATCGACAACATAAATGAAGGAATTGGAACCAGAAGAAATCGACGACGTGGTTCATCACAACAAGCCCACCTTGATTTTTTAGCAACTTTTGAGCCTAGCAATTTTGAGGAAGCTAGTCAAGATGAACACTGGCTAGCAGCTATGAATGAAGAACTCGATCAAATTGAGAAGAACGAAACTTGGGAACTGGTTCCACGACCAAAGGATAAAAATATTATTGGAACTAAATGGGTTTTCAGAAACAAATTGAATGAGGACAGATAGGTTACCAGGAATAAGGCACTATTAGTCTGCAAAGGATATGCACAAGTTGAAGCAATTGATTTTGAAGAAACATTTTCTCCCATTGCCAGAATGTAAGCTATCAGAATATTTCTCGCTTATGCATGCTCAAGAAAAATGAAGGTCTACCAAATGGATGTTAGGTCGGCCTTTCTAAATGGTGAAGTGGGAGAATAACTTTACATTGAACAACCCAAAGGTTTTCGACTCTCTGAAAAGGAAGACTATGTGTGTAGATTAAAGAAGACACTATATGGTCTCAAGCAAGCTCCTAGAGTTTGGTATGCTTGTTTTGATGGATATCTACATCAACAAGGATTCAAGAAAGGAAGTGCTGACAATAATATCTATGTGAAAGTGGTTCAAGATAACCTAACAATTATCGAGGTATATGTGGACGATATAATATTTGGAAGAAATGATGATAGATTAAGTAAAAACTTTGCCAAAAAGAGGCAAATGAGTTTGAAATGTCTCTACTTGGCAAGCTGAAAAACTTTTTAGGGCTTTAGATATCTCAACAGGATAAATGAATTATGAAGAAATCTTTCGGTAATAATCACATTATCACGAACAAATTCGACGCGTTTCGAACCAACCAGTGTGGTTCATCATCAGGACTAGGTGAGAGATCAGATCAGTTGTTAAGTTTAAATAGATGTAGGAGATGCAAAGAAAACAGTTATAACAACGAATTTGACTATGAAATCCAAAACGGTTAGTTTTAATAATTAAAATAATAAAAATAAAAATAAAAGTAGTTCCACTAATTTAAATATTAATTACAATTTGAAACGGCTAGTTTGAATATTCAAATTTAATTATATATTATTATATTGTAATTCTATTAAATAAAAATAAAAATAGAATAAAATAAAATAAAATAAAAAATAAAAATAGTTAAATCAATAAAATTAAAAATCATAACGGCTAGTAAGACATTAAAATATTTATTTATTTATTTATTTTATTTGTTTATTTTATTTTATTTTATTATTATTAAAATAAATAAATAAATAAATAAATTAAATAAAATAAATTTTATTTTCTTCATAATATCATTAATTGACTATTCAAAATTTAAATATTATTTTATTATAATAAAATAAATAAATAAATAAAAAATAAATAAAAAAATAAAAAAATAAATTAAATATATATATATATATATATATATATATATATATATATAATAAAAATAAATAAATAAATAAATAAAAATAAATAAATAAATAAATAAATAAATAATATATATATATATATATATATATATATATATATATATATATATATATATATATATATATATAATAAAAAATAAAATAAAAAATAAATTATTAAGAATATAAGGCAGGAATCCAACACCTACTTATATTCCAACCGTCATCTCTATTGAGATTTATGGGCCTTTTTTCAATTTCAAGGGCCTCTCTTAACTTACGATGATGAAAATGATCAATCTTGGCTAAGACCTTAGCCTCTTCAATGCAGATATGATGGTTAGTTTTTTCCACATGTTCAGCTAGGCCAGAGGTGCGGGACCTGCCATGTCTAATGTCAGCTGCATTTTCACATATCCTTTGGCTAATGGACCTACCCGTTTCACCAATGTAAGGCGTCCCACAGGAACAAGGAATAAGATAGACACCTTTTCCATCCTTAGGGTTCACAGGATCTTTAACTGGGTTAAGAGAGCTGCGAATCGTGTTAAGGGGTTTGAAGGAAGAGGAAACCCTATGCTTCCTAAGGATTCTAGCAATCCTATCAGTGGTACCCTGAATGAAAGGAAGTCTTACATTACAGGACCAATGATTAGGATTTTTATTTTTAACCAAGGAGCCTCTTTCAGCTTTAAGAAAAGCTTTACGTCCTTGAGACTTACTATAACCATTAGAACAAAAGACATTAAGGAGATGGGTCTTTTCTCCCTCTAAGTGAGACTCATAAGAGATTCTCAACGCCCTAGTGGCTAAGGTGTTGAGGACACCTAACTTTTGAGCAGGAAAATGATGAGAATCAGCCCGAAGATATTGTTCAGTATGGGTTTTTTTACGAAAAACTTGATGAGAGAAAGAACCATCTTCTTTCCTACAGATAAGAACATCAAGGAAAGGAAGGCTCCCATCCACCTCATAATCCATGGTAAATTTTATGAAAGAAGATTGACTATTAAGATGAATAAAGAAACGATCAAGCTCTTCCCTACCATGAGGCTAGACGACACAAGTATCATCTACAAACCTCTTCCAAAGCTTTGGTTGGTGCAGAGCAGAGGAAAGAGCCTTGGACTCAAAATCTTCCATAAAGATATTAGCAACAACAGGAGAAAGGGGAGAACCCATAGCAACACCACAGGTTTGTTCATAAAACTCTCCTTCAAAACTAAAGAAAGTAGAAGTTAAGAAAATCTCAACTAAAAAGGCAGTGTCAGGATCAGTTATCCGATTAATGACTTCAATGGCCTCCTTAATAGGGATATTGGTGAAAAGAGAGACAACATCGAAACTAACAAACCTATCTTCAAGTCCCAAATTAAAATCTTTTAACTCATTAACAAAAGAAGCAGAATCTTTAACAAAGGAATCAATACGACCAACAAGAGGCTTCAACTTAGAAGCTAAATACCTAGCAAGAAGATAAGTCAAACCCCCAATGGTGTTAACAATGGGTCGAAGAGGAGCACCATCCTTATGGATTTTGGGGAGACCATAGATTCTAGGAGTAAGGGGGTTGCTTTCAATCAACTTCTTACTAAGAGAACCCACAGAGCTGCTTGACTTGATAGCCTCAGCTACAGCCCTTGAAACCTTTTTCAGGGGATTTTGAGAAAGTTTTTTGTAGCTCCCACTATTCTCTAAATGGTCTAACATTTTCATCCTATAATCCTCTTTATTAAGAATTACAGCAGCACCTCCTTTGTTCGCTTTAAGAACAACAATATCCTTATTATTATTTAAGGATTTTAAGGCTTCAAATTCCGACTTACTGAAGTTACTCTTAGGGGGCTTGGCCTTCCTTAAAATGACTGCACAATCTTGCCTTATAATGTCCTTAGAAGAATCTGGTAAGTCTCTGATGCCAAATTCAATATCGCAAATAATATCTTGAACCGGAATTTTCCTAGGAGCAAGGGCAAAATTAAAGCTGTTTTCTAAAAGCCTATAAACCAACGAATCAAAGGAGAAGCTCGAAAGATTAACTACTTTATTACTAGAGATAATATTATTATTGTTAGAATTATTAATAGAATTGTTATTATCATTACTAAATTTATTTCTATCTTCATAAAAACTCATAATCTTACCATTATCTATAGAAAAGCCATTATTAATATTTATCAAATTGTCATTATTAATATTCTTCATCCTATCATTACTACATTTATTATCAATAGTAAAGCCATTATTAATACAATTATCAATGGTAGACTCATTATTAATAATCTTAATATTGTTATTTTTAATTTTCTTATTAATTTCATAAATTCCTTTAATATTATCATTTGACCCTTTTTCATTTTTAAAATTAATATAGTTTTTATTCATAAATAAATGATTATTAGTAGGAGTATTTAATTTGATTTCATTAATATTATAGTAATCTATAAAATTAGTTAAAGATTTATTAGAGCTTAAAGGGTTACACGAAAAATTATCATAGTTCGAATTTAAGATCCCGTCAGCGTTTAAATCCACGTCATCCTCAGAACTTACCTGCACGGTATTCTCTATAATCGAAACATTGGGAAAGAGAGAAGCGACTACACCAATTCCTCCAGAAGACTGGCAATCTCCACCTACGTTCACGTCAATTTCAGAAACAGCAGGAGCGGTATTGCAAGAATTCGAAACGCTGGACTTATTTATTTTTATTTTTATTATATATATATATTTTAATTAATTAATTAATTAATTTTATTTTATTTATTTTATTTATTTTTTTATTATAATAAAATAATATTTAAAATTTGAATAGTCAATTAATGATATTATGAAGAATATATATATATATATATATTATTTAATTTTTTTGTTTTTGTTTTAATAATAATAAAATAAATAAATAAATAAATAAATATATATATAAATAAATAAATAAATATTTAATGTCTTACTAGCCGTTACGATTTTTAATTTTATTGATTTAACTATTTTAATTTTTTATTTTATTTTATTTTATTCTATTTTTATTTTTATTTTTATTTAATAGAATTACAATATAATAATATATAATTAAATTTGAATATTCAAACTAGCCGTTTCAAATTGTAATTAATATTTAAATTAGTGGAACTACTTTTATTTTTATTTTTATTATTTTTATTATTAAAACTAACCGTTTTGGATTTCATAGTCAAATTAGTTGTTATAACTGTTTTCTTTGCATCTCCTACATCTATTTAAACTTAATGACTGATCTGATCTCTCATCTAGTCCTGATGATGAACCACACTGGTTGGTTCGAAACGCGTCGACTTTGTTCATGATAATGTGATTATTACCGAAAGATTTCTTCATAATTTATTGATGGATCATAGAAGCCAAAAATCTACTAGGATAAATGAATGTTTATATATCAAACCAAGTACATCAAGTAAATGCTCAAGAAATTCAAGATGCAAGATTGCAAGCCTGTCCTTACCCCAATGGTAACAGGCTACAAGTTAAGTTTAGAATATTCGTCAAAGGATGTGGACCAGAGGTTGTATATATATATGATTGGAAGTATTTTATATGCGACAACTTCTCGGCCAAATGTAATGCAGGTAGTTGGACAAGTAGTGAGGTTCCAAGCAGCACCAAAATAATCTCATATTATTGTCGTCAAAATAATTCTTCGATATCTTAAGGGCATATCGAAATATGGTTTATGGTATCCCAAAGGAAATGATAGAGTTATCCAAGCTTATACAGATGAAGATTGGGCAAGAAGTGTTCATGATCGAAAGAGTACCAGTGGAGAAACATTCTATCTAGGTGGTTTCCTTTTCATGGTTAAGTAAAAAGAAGTCCTCAATCTCATTATCCACAACAGAAGCAGAATATATCGTGGCAACAACTTGTTGTACTCAAGTTCTCTGGATGAAGAAAACTGTGCAAGATCTTAAAGTCAAGTTTGATGAGCCTATTCCTATATTTTGTGATAACATCAGTGCCATCAGCAACTCCAAGAATCCTTTGATGCATTCCAAAACAAAGCACATTTCGATCAAATATCATTTCGTTAGAGAGAAGGTTGCCGAAAAGAATATCAAGCTTGAATATGTTAGCACAAAGGAAAAAATTGCTGACATATTTACCAAACCATTACCTCGTGAAGAATTTGATTATCTTCACCAAAAGCTTTGGATTCTCCCAAGTTCTCATTATACTCTTTCTCTTATCTAAATAAGTAGAAAAGGGGAGTGGAGTTGTGTACAGTTTCGTGGGCTGACAAATTTTCAGGGGGAGTTACCCTTTTCCATTGTTGACAAAGGGGGGTGTAATGTAGTAAGAGTAGGAAGAGGTGTCATGATTGCAGGTGGACTAATTGTGTTGTCATTAATGCCAAAGGGGGAGATTGTTGATCAATGGTTGTCATTGATGTCAACCCAAGCTGCACTAGGGGCTACCTCGATATTGCATGGGAATTTTGACTTGAAAAATTACTCTATTCCGAGTCAAGGATCTTTTGGATGGATTCTACTTGTCGAGATGTTTCCATTGATATATGTAATGCCACGTAATTCTTCACGGTTTGAGAGATATTCATGTTTGAAGTTAGTAACCCTAGTTAGTGGGCTAAAACACCACGGGGTTGTGGCATGGCACTCATCATCGGTTACGGTCATTGAATATTCAATAATTAATACTTTTTTAATCTCCTAAAATCCCTTCAACGTTCACTTGTTGAAGACCCTCTCAACCTAAGCATTTGCAGGCTCAGTTGGACGAATGTTGGAATTGCAGAGAATGCTCACTTTTTCAGTCTGGCGAATGCCCTCATGTCACAGAGCTATATACAACAAGCAATAATGATATTGAAAAACTGAAATTCTGTCTTCAAAATATTGAATTCTCTCAATCAGCTTCTGAATACAAGATTTTCATTATAGAGGATTGTCATGAACAGAGTCATGAAGCATTTAGTACTTTGTTGAAATTTGTGGAAAATCCTATTAGTTACATGGTATTTATTTTGATTACAATAGATTCAGAATTACTTCCTAAGCCTTTTCTGTCTGGATGTCAAAAATTTCGCTTTCAGAAGCTAACAAATGTGGATATGTTCAATAGACTTCATAGACTAGCAGTTTCAGAAAATATCGGCATTGAGGAGGATGCTTTGCGTTTGATCACATCCAGGCAGAGGGCTTGTTTTGAAATTTTAAATAAAATAAAAAATTAATTAAAACACTTGAAACATTTTTGTTTCTGTAGAATACATTACTAATGTGAAGCATTTTGTTTAGGTTTGAATTATACTTTATTTTTATATTAAAAATAAATAAAAATAAAAATTGAATGTTATCGTTGATTGATATTGCTTTTTGAATGTGTATATGAAAGAGAAAATAAGGATTTAAGGGTTTTAATATTATCATATGAGGATATTAATTATGAAATCAACACTGTAATTGACATAAGATTTTATCTAGTCTTATATTATTTGAAAATGGCATAACTTGATAAATTTTTCTATTGGCACAAGTGGACAATGGGATATGAAGAATATACAGGTATGAAGATCAATTGGTTCCTTAGCTCTAAAATTGTTGAGACCAAATTATCGAGGTTTTGCGGTTGTACAAGGGCTATGAAATTCTTACTAGTAGTGAAGAGAAATATTACATCTATTTGTGATTAAATATAGAGAAATTACTGTTGGGGTGACATGTAAAACAATGAGCTAGTCTTACTTCATATAAAACAACTTACTAGCATGTGTCATTAGTATTGAAAGAGGTTATTGCCAAACACATTGGGCATACAAAATCATTCATGAATGAGAATGGTAGTAGTAGTTCCATGCATTTCAAATTCTAAACTTAAGATTTAATAAGTGAAAATTAAGGTGGAAAAATCCCTAGTCCAATTTGAAGATGAGTGAATCCATGAATGAGAATGGTAGTAGTAGTTCCATGCATTTCAAATTCTAAACTTAAGATTTAATAAGTGAAAATTAAGGTGGAAAAATCCCTAGTCCAATTTGAAGATGAGTGAATCTACGATAAAATAGATCAAGTGGGAACTTGATGGGATAAGAAAACCTTTTTAAATATGAACAATGACAATTATGTGAGTGATGGATAAATCACCGAGGACAACAAGCCCTCATGTAGGTGGATTAATAATAACATAAGACTTAAATAAGGATGACCTCGTGTATGGGTGTAATTGGATAAGCAAATTATGTATAGTGATCATGGAATTTTAATTTGACATTGATGGTTTAAATGATTGTACAACCAATAATATCTTAACAATGAATTTCACTAAATTTTCCTTGGGGAAGGAAGAATATATGACGAGAGATTAAGGCCCAATATGATATATGATGATAGATTAAGGCCCAAGAAGCTCATTTGAAATTTAATGATGTACGTAGATGAGTATACCTATGGTGTGAATGGTCAACTTCCTAATAGAAAGAACAAGAAATGATTATTGAAAAGTACTTGGTATCTTGATGAAAATATGACACTAATAGTTCTGATGAGATAACATAGATCCTAGATGGATGTTGAATAATCTTAGTTCATAGTAGGTATTCAATGTTTATACAAGCAAATGAAATTGATTTTCCGATGAATCATGATAGGAATGCTTATAATGTATTATTGTTCTATATTTGATAAGTATTGAGATGATTCTCATATTGATGATGTTTCATGATATGGTGGTATGATGATAATGATGAACATGTGATTTGTTATGATAATGATGTTATATGCTCATGATGAATATGATATGCATAAGGATTATAATGTTATGATTTGAGGTTATATTGACATGTGGTTAGTTTTATGTAATTTCATGATATATATTTGATTCCAATACGCTGATGTTATAACTTATGATGGTATTTCATAAGGTGAAGAATGTTGTAGTTGCGTGCAGATTTTATGACATGCATGAGCATGCAATTCTTTACTATTCAGAATGTGGTGATTAACAATGATGTTATGTTATCGCGATGACATGCAAGAGCTGGCATGTGGATTATTTACTATGTTGTTATTATTATAACTAATGTATTGGATACATGTTGAGATGTGGTGACCGGCAGGAAATCCACAGATGGGACGAGAAGGCCGGTTTATTTGATGATCTCGCGGGAGCCCATACCTACGAGGGAGAATAAGTAACACTATATGGGCTGGGGAAAAACTCAATCAACACTACATATGCCAGTGGTTCCTTTGTCTTGTATATCTCTTGATGGATAGCTCTTGAAGGGCTGTGGGACCATCTTGAGGAGGCCAGGGGCCTGATATTGTAGGCCAAGTGCCTGGTATTGGATGGGAACACGGAAGTCTAGAAGTGGATGTAAGACTTTGATGCTTGGGGCTGTGCACCTTAAGGAGCTGTGGAGGGAGTGGGCGAACCTTGCGAGATGCCCAAAGTCATTGAGTACTGGGATTGGATGCCTGCCTTGGGGTAGATGAGGTCTGAGTCAGGCACGAGCCTTGGGGCCAGCCTTGGCTAGGGACAGACCGAGGAGGCTTATGCCTGGTTCCGAAAATGGGAAAAAGGACATAGATTCCTTGAGATTTCCCGGGTGCTATGAAGAAATTTCGATGCCTGCTGGTTATACTAGTTCAGCAGAGGGTGTTGGTCACACATGAAGTAATACATAATAAATAATATAATATAATATCATTAAATACTTAACTTCAGGACGAAGTTCCTTGAAGAGGGGGAGTATGTAATGTCCCATAATAATTATAAAATAACAAATAATATAATATAAGTTAATAAATAAGTAAATAAATAAATAGTGAAGAGAATAATAAATAAAACATTAAACAAAAACTGGAGCTCTAAATAAAATATTAAATAATAAACTGTAGTCCTAAAAAAATAAACAATAAGTAAAGTTAAAGAAAGAATTAATTAACAAAAGTAAATAAATTAACAAAGAGTTAAACTAAGAAACTAATAGAAAGAAAGTTAAACTAAGAGAACACTAAATTAAGTAAAACTAACAAAAAGTAAGTTAAACTAAGATAACACTAAATTAACAAAAACTTAAGTTGCATGTTGACATAGTGAATGTGTGCATGTGGTTCCCATTTCATTTTTTGGTCTATTTAATAGACATTGAGGAAGATTCAAAGATCATTCACTCTTTCATCTATTCTCTGGAGAGAAAGGTATTGTGAGGCAAGGGATACCCTGGCAGTAGTACGTTGATTGAGGGCTCGGGGGTGGCCAACTGTGGAGGGATTACATCCAGCTGAGCCTACAGTTGGGTGGAGAGTCTTCCCCAAAACCTTGTTGCGGCCAACAGGATTCAATTAGCATGCAACTTTGGAGTCTCAAGTAAGGAATATCATCATTACAGGTAAGTCGTCTTGCTCATGTTTTTGAAAATTCTAGGATGATTAGTTAAACAGTTTTTGGGTGATTATTCATTATTGATGTGATATAATTAATTGCATGTTAAATTGGGGTTGTTACACATGTGGCACTTCGTATAAGTTCACTCTATTGAACCAGTCTATAATCACGTCATTGTGGGAGAATGGGCATAAATATTTCTTGAAGAATCCAATATCGATCAGACCTGTGGGGTTGGAAAGAGGACTCAGAGGGATACCACCGAATGAAATTTTAGACCTTGGTGATTTAGAATTACATAGATACAACAGATTCAATATTGAGATTCTAGAAGGAAAGAAAAAGTATGCATTCAAGGATCACTGTAGTAAGGAACACACATCAACATTCAAGGGTAAGTCTACTACAACAAATTATGTATGATTAGTGTTTTCATTTGAATTTGAATATCATCTCTGACATGTGTTTTTTTAGGACAAAGTAAGTATTTTGTATGTATTTTTGTTTGGGTTTTGTTCATAAATGATGAATGCATTTACATTTGAATTTTGAATATTTCTCTGACATAAGTTTTGCAGGAAAATGTAAGTATTTTGTTTGTATATTGGTTTGGATCTTGTTTATTAATACACGTGTAGGAAGGAGGACAAAATAGGAAAACTCAGACACATACTAGAAGGATGTGTTGTGCTAAAGTACCATTACTTGAAGCAAGCACAACAGTAACTTAACAACTTCTAGTGATCCAAGAAGTAGTCTCAAGTCAAGAATCAAGTCATGTCAAAAGTCAATGTTGTAAAAATAATCATTGTAAAATTGTAAAAGAGTCATTATTGTAAAAGAGTCAATCTTCCTAGAGTTGAAGAGGCATTGTTGGGAGGTATAGAAGTCATTGTTGGATAGTGTTATGGTTGGGTTGTAGGTCATAGTGTGATTGGGTGATTGGTCTAGCTCAAGAAAATCATTGTGAATCATATTGTATCATGGATAATTGTCCTTGGTACATGAGTCCACACTCTTGTCTTATTTATGATCATTATAGGGTGGAAGGGAGGTGCTAGGTTGGTGCATGAAGTCACCTATACGTTGGATCCTGTGAACACTTCAGGGTGGTAGGTCAGTCTAGGATGTCGGGGCATCCATTTAGTTGACTATTGAAGAAACCAGGGCATTGGGGCATCCTTCCAGTAGGAGCTGGAGAATAATGCTTTTCTATAATTCTAGGAAGTTGTAAATTTCATTTCAGTTGGGGCTGAAGATTAAATAAATTATTAGAAAAGTGTTGGGCAGTTTTTGACCTGGAGGGAGTTTTCCACCTAAAATTCATGTGCTTATTGTGTTCTATTGTTTAGTGTTGTTACTGGATAAGCACTAAGAATAATTGAATATTAACTAATTCTCTGAAAATGTTTAAAAGTGATAATTGCTAAGGAATAACGATTCACCCCCTTCTCAGTATTTCCAACATTGAATGTCAATATCAAATGCATGAAGAATTAGATCAAAGTTTATATGATTTAGATCATAGATCGAATCCAAAGGGTTTTAGATTTCAACCTTGTTCCTTGGGTTATTTATATTTGACTAACATTATTGTTTGGGAATGCAAGTTACGAGAGATTTATCATAGACTCAATGTTGTGATTAAATCTAGAAAAATGGCTATGGTTAATGAAATTTCATGAAGTCTTTTGATTCAAAATTCTACACCTGTAATAAAAATAATTTCAATTTACAATCATAGCTTAATAATACCGAGGATTGCTTCAAATAAAAATATGTGATTAAAGTGTGTTTACATTTGTGTTATGTGTTGTTGGGAGTAACCCTATTTTTTGAATCACTTTTCTTAGCATGTTACTTTGATACATGTCATTGTAGGGTTTATTCGATTCTCACTCATGTATACAAGTGAATAGTTGTATGATTTCCCGTGTTAAGCAGAGCTTTAGCCTCTGAGCTATGAAGATTATCTATAATCTATTTTAATTCTTTTAAAAACACTCCTCAATAATTTATGAAACTAAGTTGTGATGATTGAAGAAGGATTATGATATAATATATACATATGATGTCTTATTTATTTCTGTAACTAGATCATTAATGCTTATTTGATGGTAAGATAAACCTAGGTAAATTTTATAGTCAATCACCTTTGCGTGACAACAACATTGCTTAGTGGTAAAGTTTGGCCAAGCATATCATTCCTTTCTTCCTTCCTTGTGGTCATATAGATCAAAAAAATATTGAGTCCCCTTGTCTATTAGAGAACCGATGAGACATTATGTCAACTAGCCCAAGATGAGCCAAAACCAATAATTCCTTTATTTTTGTCTTATTCTCATGGAGACCATAGTGAAGTCTTGGCTCCCTTTGTCCATTGGATAACTAAGTGAGACCTTCACTCAACCAACCCTAGAGGAGCCAAAACTAAATAATTTAGTGGCTCATGTTAGATTTTAATTTTGATTGTGTGAAATTCCACTAGATAGATGTATTTTAGTTAGCATGTCCCAATGGTTCTTGTCTCTACATATACTGTTTCATGCTCTAATTATACAACCCCCAGATTAATAAAATAAGTGTTGAGTATTTTTTTTATCAATTACTATGCCCAAAATTTTGGCGCCATTGCTGGGGAGGTGTTAGAGGGATAGGAACTTGGTAGCCAAATTTTTTTGATTAGATTCCCCATCATTTAATACTTGGAGGAAGAGGGGAGGTAAGACGAGAGGTAAGAACTTACACTACCACCTCAGGTGATCCCCTTAATTCCTTGTCGTGCTGATCACACAATGTGGTTTGACAAAAGAAAATCTAGTATTGTTGACACTACTAAGAGGGGGGGGGGGGGTGAATCAATAGTGTGACTTGTATAGAATTTTTACCAATTATTTTTTCCATTAATGAATCACACATATGTTAGAAACAATTCATTAACCATCATAACATGTGCATCACATAAACATAACTGAAAACCATAACCAACTAAAAAACAAGATGCAAATCAAATGAATCACACATGAGACACAATATTTATGGTGGAAACCCTCCCAAGAGAAAAACCACCCTTATTGAGCTGCTTACCTACTTTGAATTTATATTATGACAATCAATTGGTATTTTACATAGTTTGTTGACTCCAATCAACATGGAGACTCGACCTCATATACAAAATTCCAACACCCTTTGGCTATGAGACTTTATACTAATGATCAACTCAAAAGACTACTATCCATTGAAGGCCACCATGATCAATGATCCTCGCCCAACTACGATTGGAATATCTTGTTGAAATTTGCAACAAGAAACGCTGAAATTGGCATCCAGAAACATCATGACAACACACACACTAGTGTGGGACCACAGGTCATGTAGTGATGGGTCCTAGCAATACATTAGTGTGAAAGAAAATTTATTTTGTTGAGATCCAAAAAGATGATGAGCTTAGTGAAAAGAGTCGCCTTCACTAAGTGGGCCCGCAGGCTATTTTTTGGTGCAAAGTCTATTTTTAGACATGTCGATCATATTCTATGAGTTGCAGGATGCTATTTGTGGATGGTTGGTCAAGTTGGAAAAATATATGGACTTATATTTTTAGACATATTGGGCGGAATCTATTTTTAGATTGCCAGTCTAAAAATAGATATGTCAAATATTATTAGCTCTTAATAATATTTGGACTCTAAACATCATCTTATTCTCTTGGAGCACTTCAGTTAAGTGCACAAATGTGGCATAGGAGTTGACATAAGGAATTACGCTATTCCTGAGGGTTTACTAGAGCTATTGCATGGAGGAATTCAGTTAGAACTCATGTGACAGAGTTTGGTGGAGTAGTAGAAGTAGTTGGTGGAGTTGTGTTCATTTGACACAATTGAGCTAGTTGTATCTAGTCTAACTGATTGATACACTAGTGAGAGTGGTGTGAATTAATTAATAATTAATTCAATAAATATTAACTCATTAATCAATTGGAGAATACATCAGTTAACTACAGTGCATGGACAGTTTCAGTGGAGACCAGTGGAGAGATAGGTGAAAGGGCAAGATGACTATCAGTTGTGACTATAGTGATGCATTGATTGCATCAAACACTCAGTGGAGATGCCAATGAGGGTTGCGCAGTGCAAGCCAGGTGGTTTCAATTTCATTCAAAGCCATTCTTAAGCAGGTATTGTGCAGTAGAGGCAGGCTAGTAGGTGGCAGAGATCGGTGCATGGATTTGCTAGATCAGACCTGATTAGTGTGTAGCGATTGTATTGTACTGAGAGCTTGAAATTTTTAGCTTTGTATGAGGATTATTACATGATATCTATGACATATATTATATACAGATAGTTGGGGTTTTTAGCTTCAGGCTTTCCCATAAAATCACTATGTTAAAGTGTGTGAATTTTTATGGTTTCATGTGTGCATTACAATTGTGTTAATTTCCGCATGTGATGATCAATGGTGGAATAGATTCTGTATTGTGCATGAAGTTAAATAGTGTGTGATCAGGAGAATCTTGGATATATAACATATCAGTTATATAATTTCTACATATTTAATAAATTGGAAATGTGTCTAATTTAATTATCCCTTAATTAAATTGGACAATAAATTGTAATATTATCTCATAAACAATTATAATAGTTAACTGAGTGTGATAGACTTAGTTAGCTCATGAATTTTGAGTTTAGGGTGGTTGGTGAGGCATGCATAGTGATTCTATTTTTTTTTGAGTCCAAGTTTCACTTAGTGCATTAGTTTAATGCACAAGAAATCAGTTAACTCAATTAAGTGAGTTAAAGTCAATCTAACTAGTTGTAACTGATTGTTGAAATAGTGAGAGGTCAAGTGAATTAAATCAGATTTAATTCACATGCAGTGATCTGTCAAGTGATTGATGATTTACTATTAATAGATGCATGCATGTCAGTTCTGATGAAGACCCAATTGAGACAAAGGTTAAATGGAGTTAACTATCAGTTGTATTTTTAGAAAACTGCCTAGATGCAATTAAAACACCATAGGATTTCCCATGATGTTTGCGCAGTAAAGGAAGGATTAAATTCCTAAAGAATAATGATTTCATTCCACATGAATTGTGTGAGCAAGGCATGCTGAAGACATGTTGAAAATTGGCTAAGTACTAGCGCAATTTTGTCTGGATCGGTGTGAGACAGTCAGGATAGTGCACCAGAATCTTGTGAGAAGAGTGCATTGTATTGTTTCATGATTCCTTTGTTCATTATACAATAGAGATAGAGGTGTTTTGAGCAGCAAGATTTCCCCATGAAAAATATGTGTTGTGGATTGATTTGCTTCTTTATTTTACTTGGTGTGATTGTGCGATCATGTTTAATTTCTGTAGAATTAATTGTAGAAGGATTCAGTATTTTGATCTAGTATATTGCATGATAAGATTGAATCCATTGGAATACACATTGCTTGTATAATTTCTACATGGTATCAGAGCACCAGAAATCACTATTGTGGAGAAGAAATTGAGTTTGTGTTGAACAATATTCAAACTTGCAGATACTTTCATTGGTGCGATAAGTGGATCAAGATGGCTTTCAATGGCTTAAGATTGGAATATTCACTCGAGGGAAGTTCTAATTATATTGCATGGAAAGATAGAATGGAGTCATTTCTGGAGGACAATGGATTGAAAGAATTCATTGATAATGATATTCCCAAACCCGTAGTAGCAGATGCCGCTCTTCTTGATGCTTGGCAAAAGAAGATAACAAGGGAGAAGAGGATCTTATTAGAGGGAGTTAGAGATCACATTGTATCGAGTCTCCATGGAAAGGTGACTCCACATGCAATGTGGAAGGCCTTGACAGACCTGTTTTAGAACAACATCGACCAAAGTAAGTTGGCACTGAAGGACAAGCTCATGGAAATCAAGAAGGAGGAGGGCGAGACGATACCAACATACTTGGCGAAGTTCACTCAATGTTAATATGAGATTGGAAGTGTTTGTGTGACCATAGAAGATGATGAATCGGTGAGCATAACACTTCCAGGCCTTCCCAAGAGCTAGCATAATTACCAAGACTCGGTGGATGGGAGGGAAAAGTTACCAAATTGGGAGAGACTTTGGTCGGATTTGGTACAAGAAGAATTCAGGCAGAATACCAGGGATGGATCCTCATCCAAAACTAATGAAAAGGAATATTGTGCCTTGGCCAGTGAGGAAAAGAAGCCCAAGGGAAAGAAATCCCAAGGCGAAGCGAGCAAGAAATAATTTTCTGAGATCATATGCTTTCACTGTCACGAGCATGGGGACTATGCTACAAATTGTACACAAAAGAAAAGCAATAAGGAGCCTGTAGTTGAAACAGGTGAAGCATTGGCTTCATAGTTCTAGCTTGATTTACTCTCATTGCATGCATGGCCAACACTGTAATGGGATGCATCTGGTATCTAGACAGTGGTGCCTCATTCCATATGACAGGGAATATAAATTTCTTCAGTGACTTGGAGGAGAAAGACCTCTAGTAGAGCATAGAGTTTGGAGATGACGAGATGTATAGTGATATTGACATAGGTACAATTACCTTTCAGAGGGAGAATGACTCCCATCTCAGACTAGCAGATGTTTTTCATGTTCTAGGAATAAGGAAGAATCTTGTCTCCACAGCGGTATTGGAAGACTGTGGTTATGAAGTGATGTTTCGAAAAGGAAATTTTTTCCTTAAACACATAGCCACGGTACAGGTGAAGTAGATCGGTTATAGAGTCAAGAACCTGTATGCTCTCAAGGTTGAGGATGCATGCAAGGATTTGAGGACCAAAGCAGTGGTAAGTGACTTGGTGGTTGAGAGGGAGAAATTATCTCTCAACATGCAACCTTAGAAGTAGTCTCAGAAGGTTGTGGAGCAGCCACAATTGGAGAAGCAGAGAGGAGACTGATTTGAAGATTCCAATCAAGAAGAGATATCCAGGAGGGGGAAATTTCAAGCCAGATGGGTAGAGGGAGTACATGCATCTATACCTCTAGGTGTGAAGTGGGGCGATGTGCAGAATTTATTCCAAGAAGAAATTTGAGCAGGATTCATTGAGATGGTGTGTCTCATGGATCGAACCTAGCTACGAGGAGCCCAGAGTAAAACAATAGTAGGAAGGATAGGTTAGATTGATGCAATAAGATGTCAGGAAGACAAAAATAAGAGTGACATGTGTCATATACTGGAGTGCAGATCAGAGTTAGCAGTAGTGCATAGTGCATGGATGCTGATGTCAACATCGTAGAGAGTCTAGTAGACATGTGCAGTAGGTACGAGAAGTCAAAAGACTCTGATGATAGATGCATTATACTATTTCAATTATTTGGAGGCTATTCAGTTTCAGAAGTGTTTCATGCAAGAGTTGCATGTGTAAACAACACTAGAGAAGTGTTGCATGCAAGATTTGCATGTGCACATGCAAGAACATTCCAAAGGTACCAGATTGGGAAAGATTGATTCCTTTCTTGTTGAGATGGAGTGTTGAAATTTGCAACAAGAAATAGTGAAATTGGCATCCATAAATAACATGACAGCACACACACTAGTGTGGGACCACAGGTCATGTAGTGATGGGTCATAGCGATACATTAGTGTGCAAGCCAATTTATTTAATAAATTGGAAATGTGTCTAAATTAATTATCCCTTAATTAAATTGGACAACAAATTGTAATCTTATCTCATAAACACTTGTAATAGTTAACTGAGTGTGATAGAATCAGTTAGCTCATGAATTTCGAGTTGAGGGTGGTTGGTGAGGCATGCATAGTGATTCTATTTGTTTTTGAGTCCAAGTTGTTGTTAGTGCATTAGTTTAATACATGAGAAATCAATTAACTCAGTTAAGTGAGTTAAAGTCAGTCTAAGTAGTTGTAAATGATTGTTGAAATAGTGAGAGGTCAAGTGAATTAAATCAAATTTAATTCACATGCAGTGATCTGTCAAGTGAATGATGATTTACTATTAATAGCTACATGCATGTCAATTCTAATGAAGACCCAGTTGAGACAAAGGTTAAAGGGAAGTTAACTATCAGTTGTATTTTTAGAAAACTACCTAGATGCAGTTAAAAAACCATAGGATTACCCATGATGTTTGCGCACTCAAGGAAGGATAAAATTCCTAAAGAATAGGGATTGCATTCCACATGAATTGCATGAGCAAGGCAGGCTGAAGACAGGCTGAGAATTGGATAATTACTAGCTCGATTTTATCTAGATCAATGTGAGACAGTCAGGATAGTGCAAAAATGCATTGTATTGTTTCATGATTCCTTGGTTCATTATACAATAGAGATAGAGGGGTTTTGAAGAACAAGCTTTCCTCAGGAAAAATATCTATGTTGTGGATTGATTTGCTTCTTTATTTTACTTGGTGTGATTGGGTGATTATGTTTAATTTACACATAACTAATTGTATAAGGATTCATTATTTTTCTATAGTATATTGCATGATCATATTGAATCCATTGGAATACATATTTCTTGTATAATTTCTACATATCCAACAATAATTGGATGAGAAACTATTGCTTTCGTTGAAGCTTCGCTATCCCTGCTCCTCTTTCATGAAGTCACTGCTCTACCAATATGTGAATCTCCTTTCATGTATTTTCAAACTGGATCCAGGAAACTATGCTAAAAAATAATTCATCTTTGCATACATGCTCTCAGCAACAAGATCTCATCATCAAATCAAAATAGAAAACTCCATAAAAACATGTGCTCTTCAATAGAAAAATTGTGGCCACAATAAATCTGAATACAATCAGACCCTCAAAAAAATAAAATGCAGCATAACATAAATAACTTCATAACACACATGGATATGTGCTAAATTCATCAAAAAATACTGCAAAAAAAGTGTGATAGGATCACTAACATATACTCTAGAAGCATACAAAAATTTATCCAAACAATCTCTACTCCAACAACATCAATTCTGATCTATTCTGCAACATGCTTTAGATCTGCACATTATTCAGTCATTAACACTCATAGATTGAAGCATCTACACTCCCCAATAGATCTGAAACATAAGCTACTTCTCTACATGTTTAGATTCAACAATAAATTTCAGCACCCACGCCTAGTGTGGGACCAGGACGTCCCAGTAGCACCTACACTAGGGTGGGACCCACAGGGATAAATTGGGTGCATGTCTATTTTAATTATCCCTTAATTAATATGGACAATAAAATGTAATCCAATCTCAAAATAACTTGTAATAGTTAACCAAGTGTGATAAAATTAGTTAACTCATGAATTTCGAGTTGAGGGTAGTTGATGAGGCATGCAGAGTAATTCTAGTTGTAACAGAGTTAGAAGTGCAATGGTGCATTAGTTAATGTAGGTTGTAAACAATTTAAATCAGTTAAGTGAGTTAAACTCAATTTTTATAGTTGTAACTGTTAGATACACTAGTGATAGATCAAGTGAATTAAATATTATTTAATTCACAATCAATGATCTCACATGCAACTGAGGATTTACTATTATTAGCTGCATGCATGTCAGTTCCAGTGGAGACCCAGTTGAGATATAGGTGAAAGGGATGTTGAATATCAGTTGTAGGAATATTGGGTTGCACCCATGAACCCAAACAATTATTTTATTTTCCATGATACTCAACGCAGTTAGAGAAGGAAAAATCTCCTATTATTTAGGGACTACATTCCTCATGAATTGCATGAGCAAGGTAGGCTATTAGGAGGGCTGAAATTGGCTAAGTATTGGTCAGTTTTTGCTGAGGACAGTGTGAGATAGATAGCTGAGTGCTGGAGAATATTGTGAGGAGAGGGAATTGTATTTGTTTCATGTATCCATGCTAAATATACAATAGAAGATAGTGAGGTTTTGAGCAAAAAGCTTTCCCCGGGAAATTATTTGTGTTGTGGTTTGATTTGATTCTTTCTTTGCTTCATGTAATTGGCGATTGTGTTTAATTTTCGTAAGTGATTTGTAGAAGCGATTCAGTATATAGATTTAGTATATTGTTTGATTGGTTTGAATCCATGATATACATACATGTTTTATAATTTCTACATGGTATAAGAGCACAGGAAATTACTGCAGTAAAGAAGAAGCTGAGTTTGTGACTGAATAGAATTTGAATTTGCAGAAAGAATTTCATGGTGCTACAACTGATTCAGGATCAAAATGGCTTTCAATGGCTTGAGATTGGAGTATGCACTCAAGGGAAACTCTAACTATATTTATTGGAAAGACAAGATGGAGGTAGTACTCGAAGACAATGGCTTGAAGGAATTCATCGACAATGACATTCCTAAACCCGCTGTGACAGATGCTGCAAATATTCATGCATGGAAAAAGAAAGTGGCAAAGGCGAGGAGGATCCTATTGGAGGAAGTATTAGACCACATTGTTTCAAATCTCCATGGAAAAGAGACACCATATGCACAGTGGAAAGTTTTGAAAGATCTATTTTAGAGCAACAAAGACCAGAGTAAATTGGCACTGGAAGACAAGCTCAGGAAGATCAAGATGGAAAAGGGTGACAACATTCAAAAATATCTAACAAAGTTTGTCAAATGTTGGGATGAGTTTGGGAACGTTGGAATAATAGTCGCGGATGATGATTTGGTGAGCCTAGCTCTTCTGGGACTTCCCAAGTGTTGGCATAGTTATGAAGAATCTGTCAATGGAAGGGAAAAATTGCCAGATTTGGAACGACTATGGTCAGATTTGGTGCAAGAGGAGTTCAGACGGAATACCAGAGATGGATCTTCATCTAAGCACACGGATGAAGAATATTTTTATTTGTCTGCCAAGGAAAAGAAGGGGAAAGGAAATAATTTTCAATCCAAATTTGAGTCGGGTAAAGATGGAAAGAACTGCGAAATGTCCAGAGTGAAGTGTTTTCACTATCACAAGCATGGACATTATGCCACAAACTGTCCACAAAAGAAGAAGAACACGAAGGCTTCAGGATCTGCATCTAGTGAGGCTTTGGCCTCACAATTTGAGCTTGAATTCTCACTCATTGCATGCATGGTGTCAAGTGCAATGGGTTCAGTGTGGTACTTGGATAGTGGTGCTTCCTTTCACATGAAGAGAGACAAGGAAATTTTCAGTAGCTTGGAGGAGAAGGGCCTCCAGATGCATATTGAAATGGGGGATGATGGATGATATAGTGCTACCAGGATTGGTACTATTACCTTTTAGAGAAATTCAGGCAAACCATTTCAATTAAAATATGTAATGCATGTACCAGGCTTAAAGAAAAATTTGGTCTCAATTGAAATGTTGGAGGATAGAGGCTATGATATTATTTTCAGTGAAGGTAAATATTTCCTGAGACACAAACAATAGGACAATCCAAGAAGATAGAGATTCGAGTTAATAATATCTATAAATTGGATGTAGATGGCTGCACAGAAATTATGGGCAAGACGGAAAAAGTGGTGAGCCGGGATGAGGGTGAGTTATGGCACAGGATATTGGGCCATATACTCCATGGAGCCTTGAAAGTCATGCAACAGATTTATACAGGACTTCCAATGGGAACACATTCTTAGTTAGATACATGCAAGGGGTGTACCATGGGGAAGTATATAAAAGCCACCTTTCACGAGAAGGATAACCAAGCTTTGGAAATCCTTGAGATAATCCACTTAGATGTGTGTGGACCATTCTCTATTGCTTTGATAGAAAAACATAAGTACTATGTGATATTTGTTGATGAATTTTCTTGTAAGTGTTGGATCTACTTCATGCAGAAGAAATACCAAAAATTCTCAAAGTTTCTTGAGTTTAAAGCATTGGTAGAGAAAGACACGGGGAAGCAAGTGAAGGCTCTTAGGAGCGATAATGGTGGTGAGTACATCTCTAACAAATTCAGGAACTTATGCAAAAAAGAAGGAATTAAAAGAGAACTGATAGCACCTCATAACCCACAACTCAATGGGGTTGTTGAAATAAATAACAGAATGATTGTGGGTGTAGCAAAAACGATGTTGCATGATCATGGCCTACCGTTACACAATGGTACATGTGCAGAACCATTGTCCTCATAGGATACATGGCATGAGTACACCTGAAGAGGCTTTTACTGGTAAGAAACTTGATGTTTCAAATTTTAATATTTTTGTCTCATTTGTTTATGTGCATGTGACCAAAGATGCCAAGAAGAAGCTGGAAACACCAGCCGAGTTTGGGATATTTGTGGGGTACATTGAAACTCCCCACAAATATCGAGTGTATTTTCCAAACAACATAATACATTTTGTGCGACGGAATATAAAATTTGATGAGGAGAAAGCCATGCGGTTGTCCCTTGAGAGGGAGCTGGACTTGCATGCAGAGGAGGAACTGTTGGTTCCAAAGAATGAACCTCAAGATGTGGATAAACCACATGTGGAGGATCATGGAGTGGAGGAGAACACTCATGCAGATCCATCCATCATAAATGGCAGAAGGCGCACCACGAAAGTTGATAGATTGAGACTTGATGCAACAGAGAATATAGGAGCCCCTACTTCACTACGCAGATAGAGATGGTCTCCTGTCAGGTTTACTGGATACATGGCTCTTATGAGAAAATGTATTGTGATTGAACCATCTTCCTTTGAGGAAGAAGTGCAACAACCGACTTGGGTTGATGCTATGGTAGAGGAGTATGACTCCGTTGTCAAGAAAAGTGCATGGGAGATAGTTAAAATGCCAGTCGACAAATCAGTGGTTGGATCTAGATGGATCTACATGGTAAAGCAAGCTGCTGATGGGAGTATGGAGAAGTAAAAGGTCATATTTGTGGCCCGGGGATTCTCACAGATTAAAGGGATTGAATATGAAGAAACCTTTGCACCAGTCGCAAGGTATTCTTCTATTAGATCTATCCTTGCACTCTTAGTGCAGATGGGGTGGCACATTCATCAGGTGGATGTAAAAACTGCGTTCCTCAATGGAGTTATTGAGGAGGAAGTGTACATAGAGAAGCCCGAAGGTTTCAAAATATTTGACAGTGAGTCACATGTGTGCTGAATCATGAGAGCACTGTATGGCCTGAAGCAAGCACCTCGTGATTGGTACACTCAGATTGATGGCTATTTCATCGGGTTGGGCTTCACTAAAAGTGAAGCAGATGCAAACCTATACCAGATTGTGGTTGATGGTAAGATTTTGATAATTTTACTTTATGTAGATGATCTAATCTTGATAGATGATGAGCAGTTGATACTTTCTTGCAAAGAGGACCTTGCAAGAGAATGAAGAAATAATTACCGGAGATATTAACCTATTTATCGAGAGGAACTAATATAAAATGACCAGCAACAAAACATATAAATATATGCACAAAATATTTAACAGGGAAAAACCCCAAACTCCAGGGAAAACCCATCCTAATGAAAGTTCATTATCCTTGGCCAAAACCCTAGCCAATCCAGCCAAGTGAGCCTTCATAGCTCACATCCAGGCCTACATTACAATGAAGTCCTCCGAGCCTTTTATAGGCTCCATTACATGCAATACCATGAGATGAAAACCATGGGTGCAAAATACCATGTGCCCCAAAGCCATCACTATTTAACTTGGTCAAACTTGACTCTAACCCCGAGTAAATTTACCTAACATTCCCCCCTTAAACTTGACTTGGGGTTTCCTGACTAAATCCAGCCAAAACTGCTAAATGAGACAACCCTGCTCACTCTAGCTCTTCCCCCCTCAAATTTTTACCCAGGGTAATTATTATCTTGACATCCCCCCTATCACCTAGATATAACCCAAAATTTACTAGTGATTAGCCATGGTTACACATGCCATACTAGGTCTTACAACAATATGCCCATTTACATGTAATAAAATTTTGACTCCATTAAAAGATTTTTTTTTTCATTGTTTCTTTTCTAGGACATCCTCCATTTTCTAAGCCTCATGCTCTCCTCGTCATTGGGGTTTTCAGAGAGAAATGTGCTCTTCTCGTCCTTGGGGTTTTCAGAGAGACATGTGTTCAAAACACATAAACCTAACCATGCACATTCCTTGCTATGAAGATTGCACTATGAAACACCTAATCGAAGTGCTTGCACCAATGCACTCACTTCCGCATACAAACATCAACCTGTGCATATATTAATAAACCCCAATTAACGGTAAGCTTAATTGTCTCCTCTAGCACCTTCGATATTTCCACCAAATGTGATGACGATGAATTTATTTTCCAGCTCATACTCTTATATTTATATGCCTCTCTTTTGTGGCATCAAACCGACTGCGATCAAGTGTATTTTCTATTACGACCGCCGACACCATTGAGCCATTATACTCAATATCTTTGATTTCACTTGCGCAATCCACTCCTTGGATTCTTTTCCTTCCTCTACGAAGACGATGTCATGACTACTGCTCGCTAGATGCCCCGCTGAAGGATATTTCACCTTCGACGTCCCTTTCGTGCTTGAAGCTACTCTTAACTTGTCCCCGAGACTGTGATCTTTGCTGTTTTAGGTGATCTGTATTTGGAAGTTATTCTCTCTCCGGCTCTCACCACAAGCGGAGTTAATCCCTTGTTCAAACATTCGAATCTTAGCATGGCCTCTGACACACCAATCACCTTGGCAATACATTTTATTCTCTCAGAGAGCTCGACATAAGTGCTCTGGAACTTGTCAATATCTCTCATGAAAATTGATTTTACTTCTTTCCATTTCGCTACCACGATCTCGGCCTGGGCGAGTCCGAGATTTCTTAATCGAGGTATAACAAAAATTGCATGTTGACACTTTCCCAAGAACACCATGCCACTTCTCTCAACCAAACTGATTTGATCCCTTCCAAACTAAAAGTTCTCCGCCAACTGGTTTTGTTAGAGAGAACCATTTCCTAGCTTCACAACCCATTTCCCTTGCTGCTGTGACACTTTCAAGGTCGCCATTCTGTTTTCCCAACAACGGAGCTGCTTATTGCATCCAATAGTGACGTGATCGCTTCATCGATTTTATATGGCCATAAACTTGAAACCCTTATGTTCCAGATCTAGATATGCATCCGTGAAACAAACCATATATCCATTCACAGTCCAATAAAACCCTTGGAAACATAGGTGTCCCTTTGAATCCAACATTTGGCTCTAATACCAAATGAAGAAATAATTACCAGAGATATTAACTTCTTTACTGAGAGGAAATAATATAAAATGAACAACAACAAAACATATAAATAACACACAAAGTATTTAACTGGGAAAAAACCCAAACTCCAGGGAAAACCCATCCTAATGAAATTTCATTAGCCTTGGCCAAAACCTTGGCCAATCCAGCCAAGTGAGCCTTCACAGCTCACATCCAGGCCTACATTACAATGAAGTTCTACGAGCCTTTTGTAGGCCCCATTACATGCAATAACATGAGCTAAAAACCATGGGTGCACAATACCATGTGCCCCAAAACCATCACTATTTAACTTGGTCAAACTTGACTCTAACCCCGAGTCAATTTACCTAACAGAGAATTCGAAATGAAGGACATGGGGCTCCTTCATTATTTCCTTGGCTTGGAAATATGGCAGCGGGATGGTGAAATATTTGTGTCTCAAGGAAAGTATGCAAAGGAGATACTGGGTAAGCTTCACATGGAGAGTTGCAAACCCATGGAGACTCCTCTTCCAAGAAATTGGAGGAAGGAGGATGCTACTTCTAGAGAAGTAGTGGATGCCACTGTCTACAGGAAGTTAGTGGGTTCACTAATGTATTTGGTGAACACGAGACCAGACATTTGCTACATAGTTAACCAACTGATTAAAGATATGGTTAAGCCTACCAAGATATTTTGGAAGGTGGGGAAGCATGTCTTGAAATACATGAGGGGCACATCAGAGTATGGTCTATGGTATAGACGAATAGAGGGAGTGAAGATTCAAGGCTTCACGAATGCAGATTGGGCAGGCAGTCCATCAGAAAAAAAAAGCACATCAGGAGGGATCTTTAGCATTGGAACAACAATAGTTTCTTGGTACAGCAAGAAGCAACAATCTGTGGCACTCAGTTTAGTAGAAGCAAAGTACAGGTAGCAAGTCAAGCTGCATGTGAGGCTATCTGGATGAGAAAGATCTTGGCTGGTTTGTTTGGTTCTCATATGGATCCGACAATGATACATTGTGATAACCAGAGTTGCATTAAACTCTAGGTTAATCCCCTGTTTCATGATAGGTCCAAGAAAATTGATATCTGGTACCATCATCTTAGAGATTGTGTGTAGAGGAGAGTAATGTTTCTTTAGTACACTCCCACGGAAGATCATGATGTATATATTCTGACGAAGGTGCTCACTAGGAGAAAATTCGAATACCATAGAGGCAAGATCAGGGTGAAGGATAATCCATTTCTTGTTGAGAGAGAGTGTTGATATTCGACAATAAATTTCAACACCCATGCCTAGTGTGGGACTAGGAGGTCCCAATAGCACCTACACTAGGGTGGGACCCACAGGGCTAAATTTGGTGCATGTCTATTTTAGCTATCCCTTAATTAAGATGGACAATAAAATGTAATCTAATATCAAAATAACTTGTAATAGTTAACTGAGTGTGATAAACTCAATTAACTCATGAATTTCAAGTTGAGGGTAGTTGGTGAGTCATGCTGAGTAATTCTAGTTGTAACAGAGTTTGAAGTGCAGTGGTGCATTACTTAATGTAGGTTGTAAACAATTTAACTCAGTTAAGTGAGTTAAACTCAGTTGTTCTAGTTTTAACTGTTAGATACACTAGTGAGAGATCAAGTGAATTAAATATTACTGAATTCACAATCAATGATCTCACATGCAACTGAGGATTTACTATTATTAGCTGCATGCATGTCAGTTCAAGTGGATACCCAGTTGAGATCTAGGTGAAAGGGATGTTGACTATCAGTTGTAGGTTGCACCCATGCACCCAAATACTCATTGAATTTCCCATGATACTCAGCGTAGTTAGAGAAGGAAAAATCTCCTATTCTTTAGGGATTGCATTCCTCATGAATTGTGTGAGAAAGGTAGGCTATTAGGAGGGTTGAAGTTGGCTAAGTATTGGTCAGTTTTTGCCAAGGACAGTGTGAGACAGATAGCTGACTGCTGGAGATTCTTGTGAGGAGAGGGAATTGTATTTGTTTCATGTATCCATGCTGAATATACAATAGAAGATAGTGGGGTTTTGAGCAGCAAGCTTTCCCCGGGAAATTATCTGTGTTGTGGTTTGATTTGATTCTTTCTTTGCTTCATGTAATTGGTGATTGTGTTTAATTTCCGCAAGTGATTTGTAGAAGATATTAAGTATCTAGCTTTAGTATATTGTTAGATGGGTTTGAATCCATGATATACATACATGTTGTATAATTTCCACACTGGAACCTTCTCACTTACTCACTACCATCATCATCCGTCACAGAGCTCACAAGAAAAGAATATAAAACCTATAGGACGAAGTTGAGCTTGGGGATAGGATCAAAGGTGAAAAAATTGGACCAAATCAATCCACTAAGGTCACTACTAGTTTACTAAATGCATTCACATCATGAGAGGACCTTTTTAAACCATTTACGACCTTTTTAAATTTCTTTGGAAGCATCAAGGAATTTCCAAGCTATTTTTCTTCCGATTAGCGTGAGGAATGCAGAGAAAATATCTTCAAATCCCTTAGTATCTCTTATAACAATTTATTTGTGTGACTGAGTCTACAACTACTCCCATATTCCACCCTACCAGCGTAAAACTACTCCCATAGGCTTATCTTCATGCAATTTTGCTAAAAATGAGGGAAAACATCATGCCTTTAGCTTAGAACCTCTGCCACCAGTTAGATCCTCTTCTCCAACATTTGTGCTAGCCTCAAGGCCTATGACATAGCCTCTGACACATTTGCAAGTATATTAAACATTCCTCCCAAGTGTCACTGCCAAGTTGATCTACAAGGGCCAATAAACAATGTTGACAAGTGTGTCAAAAACTTCTCCACTCTCCATCATACCTCTGAACAAGCTGTAACACATCTGAACATAACTATAAAAATTTGTAGCACCTCTGCAACATCAAAACAATCATCATGAAGCCATCACACTGAAACAAGTCATTTGCTTGAAGCATAAGCATGAAGACCTAGATGAATACCTAGTTGACAACTCAACTAGTGTGCCATCAACTATCAACATCACATGTAGATATGCATCATGTATCTGTAGCAACACTATCATCCAAGCTAATGCCATATCTGACCATCATGAGTGTGCCATCATCATTGGACCAACATCAATGCCAACACATACCAACATAAGTGACATCATACTATTGACATCAATTCCAACCACTAGGAACACCAAGCCAAACATCCATCACACATGCATATGAAAATTATGACCATGAAAATGACCCTGTTGACATCAATTCCAACCCTAAATTCCAACAAAATCCCCCTTTGGAATTTATTTCAACCTCAACAACATGTGAGGCTGATCTCCACTAAAGTTGAAACTCTGAAGCTGCTCTCCATCCATCCAAATTGTCTCCCCCTTTTAATGGGAAAGGGTCAAAATCCATATGAATAGGTAGCAAGAATTGAAGCATAAACACTGGACTAATACATTTCTCCATGGCTATAATATAATTCATACAAAATCATTCATGTTTCCATATCAGCATCAAACAATGTATAAAATCCAATCAACATCCAAAGCATAATACCATCCAAAAACTACTAGAAGTAAGCAACATCATGCCCACATAAGTCAACCATAATCAACATATTCAACACCATCATAATATGCAACAATATCCATATGAGGCAACCACACACAATCTCCCACATAACTTCATAACATCAACTACCGTAACATCTCATCACATGAGGCCAAAAACCCCACTGTTAAAGCATAATATGAGACATAGCATGAACACCTCCAAACGAATCATAATATGTATGGTTGAAGTAAATAGGAACAAATAATGCCCCCCCCTAAACACATGCCATCTCTAAGTTGTAGAGATACCAATTGTTGGTCTAAAATGACCGCTTCTGCTGCAAACAATGCTTTCTTTGACAAAGAGAAGAATCATTTGGACCGATACTCCACATGACCATGACTAAATTGAAATATACATGATAAATACATGGCTTTAGAAGCGATACAAGACCTCATACATAACTCATATTACCATAACATGACCTCATGACTCATGGCTATAAGACCCAAAAGATAGTACAACATAAGTACATGACTCCATAAGCATATTTCATGAATATATCAATGAAATACATGGATTCTATAATCATCTCCTATGGACCAATGACTCAAATAAACCATATATCATGACTATTACAACATCATTAGCCCATACATGTGGTTGCAAAATGACTCCATATGGCTCCTCCAAAACAATCCTATCACCATGATGACTCAACATACTATTGGATGGAATCAATACCAATACATAATAATGAGACAATAAAAAATACACAGTTGTAGTAAGAATCATACAAAAACTCATACATGGCTGGTCCATGTCACAAGTCATCTCAATACATCTTAGATTCATGACCACAAACTATGCATGGCTACACATCTTTTCAAATAGCTGTTAGTGGAAACAAAAAACATATACATGGTTAAAAAAAGGTGCTCTTTTCCACTCATGAAAAGATGCTATAATCACACGAGTGAAAAATAATGAAAGATAAGAAAATAAAACATGAATATCAATACCATGCATAGCTCCCCCTGAGCTCAATATACCTCCAATAGATAGACTGATCCTGTGGATTTGAATGTGCATGAGGCTGAATGAACTCATCATATGTTGTTTCAAACTCTATCATACACTCCCCCTAAGGTTATGCACCTCTTATTAATTCTAATGTACTCTATGAATATGCATGAAATAATCATGGACTGCAGGAGGGAATTCTCTTCATTACTTGAAGAGTTTCTCCTCCATCTTATTCCATATAGTTTTGGTTACTTCTTCTCTTCTTTGACTTTCTCATTTTCTTCCTACAATTGCTTCTTTTCTTTCTTCACTGATTTTGTGCTAGATCCTCTTGGTTTTTGTTTCTTTTGATAGTTTTGTCTTGGGTAACAGGGAAAAAAACAAACTCTTACCACATGGCCAAATCCATGGCATATATAGCATTCCACATGGCCAAGAGGATCAACTCATCTTCTTCTCATGCTAGATCTAAGCCTTGCATGAAATGTGTCTCTCCTCCATTGGTTAGATATGCAATCTATTGAATTATGGGCAAACAGGTGACATGAGTAGAAATAACCATAAAAATAATGATTATACCTCAAGGCCAATCTCCTTGGTTGTTGATATTGCTGAAATCTCTACTGATGTGATATATACATTCTTCTCCAACAACTTGTTGCAATATGCCTAAACTTGTGATAACTGTCACCATTGTATCTCATGCATCAAAGGAAAAAATGACTTTGCTTCCTTTGAAATCTAATGGAGATGCCACACTCATCTATAGGAACAAAATGTTTTCTGAATATATGATCTCCTTGATATTTTCTTCTCTATTGCTGGTTTCGCTGCTTGATCGACTACTGGTTTTTCTTGTTATTTTGTTGCTGGTTCTTTTGTTTACTAATTGGCCGCTGGATATGTTTCTTATTTCCTTGAATATCACTTTTACTGTTGATTTTGTTTTCTATAGGTTTCTTGGGTTCTTCTTTGGTGTTTTTACCTACATGCAAACTACACTCACCCTTTTGAAATCCAAGACCAAACTTATCCAATGGTGATCTTTGGGTCTCAAGAAAATTATCTAGGGCTACTGCGCTCTTCTCCATATTCCGCCGCTTTCTCAAGGAAACAACTCTAGCTTCTAATTTCTCAACCTCTTTTTCTTTCTCTTGAAAATTTTTCCTCATGCATTCCTCAAAATTTTCCACTTCTTCTAATTTAACTTTTAGCTCACAATCTCTTCCTTGAGCTTGGCCTCTTTATCATCACAAATCTGCAATAATTTTTCTTGATCCTTGCATGAAAGTGTTAGTCTAGAAATCTCATCTCTAATACCCTTAATAACATTCTCATATTCATTATGTGCATCATCACAATCTAAATCTGAAACCTCAACATTGTAACTCAAAGTAAAATCATTATAATTTATACCTTTGGATTCATTATTTTTTGATCTCTTCTCATCATCCCTTGAATCATGTGCACTAGAAGAATGAGACTCTTATTGTTGAGATTCTTGTTTCTAGCGGCTCTTATTTTTGTTCTTATTCTTATTTCTCTTCTTCTCATTTTCAATATTGTTGCTGGTACCATCACCAAATATGGATTCTAGCTTGTCCCACATGTCTTTGGCACATTTCAAACCCACTAGTCTCTTCATATCATCATCATGAAGATGATTGTAGATTATGCATCTTGCTGCAAAAATTTATTTGTAATTGGATCTTTGCCACAACCTTCATATACTACTCTCCAAATGTTAGATCCACAAGATTATAATTGTGATTTTACATTTTTGTGCCATACCTTGTAATCTACAATAGTGAGGACATCCATTATGATTTCTTTTTTTTAAATTTTAACCAACAAAACCCTAATCTACTCTCCAGCGATAAAGTTGCAACCAAGAGCCCCACTTTGATACCACTTGTTGGAAACCTTTGAGCACTACTGAAAGGGGGGGAGGGGGGGTGAATCAATAGTGTGACTTGTATACAATTTTTACCAATTATTTCTTCAATTAATGAATCACATATATGTTAGGAAAAAATCATTAACCATCATAGCATGTGAATCACATAAAAATAATTGAAAACATTTAGCAACTACAAAACAACATGCACATCACATCAATCATGCATGAGACACAATATTTCTGGTGGAAATCCTTTCGGGAGAAAAACCACCCTTGTTTTTGCTTCTTTGCTATGAATTTCTATTATGTCAAGAAATTGGTATTTTACATATTTTTCTAAGTCCCATCAACATCGAGACTTGACCGCATATAGAAAATCACAACACCCATCAGCTAGGAGACTTGATACTATTGATTATCCCAGAAGACTCTATTCTCTACAGATCTAAGAACTACCATCCGCTGAAGGCCACCATGATCAACAATCCTCGCCCAACTACCATTGGAATATCCACCACCATTGGATGAGAAACTATTCCTTTCGCTGAAGCTTCACTATCCCTACTCCTCTCTCACGAAGTCACTTCTCCTCTACCACTATGTGGATCTACTTTCATGTATTTTCAAACTAGATCCAAAACACTATGATCAACAAGAATTCAACTCTGCATACATACTCTCAGCAACAAGATTTCATTATGAAATAAAACTATAAAACTCCATAAAAACATGTGCTCTTCAATAGAAAAACTATGGAAACAATAAATTTGAATACAATCAAACCCTCACACCAATAAAAAGCCGCATAATACAAATAACATCATAAGACACATGGCTATGTGCTAAATGCATCAACAACTCCTGCAAAAAAAGTGTGAGAGGATCACCAACATATACTCTAACAACATACAAAAACTTTTCCAAACGATCTCTAATCTAGAAACTTCAATCCAGATATATTATATAACATGCTTCAGATATGCACATTATTCAGTCATTAGCACTCATAGACTTAAGCATCTACACTCTCCAATAGGTCTGAAGCATACACTACTTCTCTACAGTGTTTTCACTCACTCACTACCATCATCAACTGCCACAAATATCACAAGACAAAAATATAAAACCTGCAGGACAAAATTAAGCTTGGGGCTAGGATCAAATAAATCCAATAAGGTCACTATTAGTGCACTAAATGCATTCACATCATGATAGGACCTTTTCAAACCATTTACGACCTTTTTCACTTTCTCTAGAAGCCTTTGGGAATTTCCAAGCTAATTTTCTTCCGATCAATGTGAGGAATGCATAGAAAATCTCGTCAAATCCCTCAATCACTCCCATAACAATGTATCTGTGTGACTTAGTCTATAACCTCTACCACAGGTTTCTTTTCCAACATCCAACCGCTCCCATAGGCCTATATGCATGTGACTGTGGCTAAAACTGAGGGAAAACATCATCCCTTCAGCTCAGAACCTCTACGACTAATTAGATCCTCTTCTCCAACATCTATGCTAGCCTCTAGACCTATGACATGGCCTCTGGCACATCTACAAGTAGAGAAAATGTGCTTCCTAAGTTCTGGTTTTCAAGCTCCCGTGGTTATCAATTGATGAAGAAGAATCTGGATTTTCCACAATGTGAGAGAATATTTGTCGAAGTTTCGAATCTCCATGGAGATCCATCTTCAGGATGAATGAATGAAGGATTGAAAGAAGGAATTAGGTCAAATTTATAGAGAAAGGAAATGAAATTTATAAAAAGAGCCGACAAGCACTAATTTCTAGGAATTAATCAATTTTTATTTTATTTTTTTATTTAGATTAAATTAAATTAAAATTAATTAATTACTTATATTGAATAAATTCTATTAATAATAATATATGTATATAATAATATATAATAATAAAATAATACTATTTTTATTATTATTTTAGAATTTTTTTTTGTTTTTGTTTTTAATAATTATTTTATTTACTTTATGATTAAATTTCAAATTTTTTTATTTTTATTTATAATTCCTATGCTTTTCTTTTTTCTTAATATGGATTAGAATTAATTAATAGTTATTTAATAACTATACCTATTACTATAATAAATATTACTAATAAGAGGAATAAGTATTAATAAAAATCTAATAATGATAAATTATTAATAATAATATCCATTAATATAATAGTATTATAATATTTATTTTGATTCCTAGAATTTAATATATTTAATAATTATACTTTTTTATTTTTTAATTAATAGTATCTAGGAATAGTTAATGATCATTATTAATAATATCTAAATATCTATTACTATAATAATTATTAATAATAAAATTAATGTTTTATAATTAGTTTATATTGTAAAAACCCTATTTAATTTTAATTTTGTTCTTTAATTTTTTAAAACACTAGATACTAATAATAATTATAATTTATTAATTAATTAATTTTTATTAATTGTCAATAAAAATTAAGTAATTACTGATAGAATCGCCAAGGTCATGAGGAAGAAAGACATATTCGCACAATTTTCAACAATAGGAACATTAAGACAGAGTATGCGGTTAGTTAAGGATAGTATAAGTCACGAACAACTCAAAGAAGTTTACAAGATTGACAGTTCATGTGGGAAAAGTTATATTGGGGAAACATGGCGTTCGTTGCAAAGACATCTTAAATTGCATGACACTGATATTAAGAATGAAAGATCTCGCACCTCAGCCCTAACTGAACACTCCACAAAAACTAAGCATCATTTGCGTCTCGAGGATGCCAAAATCATTACAAGAGAAGATCACTATAGGAGAAGGAAAATTAGAGAGGCAATTAATATTATAAAACATCCCCATAACCTTAACAGAGATGGAGGTTGTGAAATCAGTGACAGCTGGCGTCCTCTAATTCGTCAAATCTTTTCCTCCAGTTTGACAACATCCCAGGTATAGCTCCTCAGGTTTGTTTTTCTTTCCTATTATATTCTAGGGTTTAAGATCTTTTTGACCTAGCTTTAATATAAAATTAATATTAAAATAAAAATTATAAAAACAAATAATTCAATATTTACTTTTAATAATTAACCCCATTAATTAATTAAATTTTATTTACAATTAATAAATTATAATCATAATTAGTATCTAGTGTTTTAAAAAATTAAAGAATAAAATTAAAATTAAATATGGTTTTTACAATATAAACTAATTATAAAACATTAATTTTATTATTAATAAATATTATAGTAATAGATATTTAGATATTATTAATAATGTGTTAGGTTCCTGTGATTTGACAGATTTGTAAGACTAAATGCACAGGGTAACATCAGACCAATCTTTGGAGTCCTAGGACCTAGCCTTCCTGGACTCAGAGAGGGCTCTCCCTATTGTATGCAAAGGATGTGAACTTGTTTGCTTTTAGGGTTTGATTTAGGCTAGTTATTAAGTGTAGGGTTTGTTTGTTTGTTTTGGTTGGGTAGGATGGTCAAGTAGAATAGATGAAATGAGGAAATCTTCAAGTCATTGGGCTATGGAGTCTATAAAAGTCATGGAAAGTTTAACAATGGATTGGGAAGCATCACAGGGAAAATCTAGCATGGCCAATGGATTTTCAAGGTTTATGGGAAATGAGATGGACATCAATTTTGTGAACACAAGTAGGGCAAAGGGCAATCAAGAATCCTTTGTCATGTACTTTTAACAAGAAGGGACTTAAATACCATAAACATAAAGAAGTAATCAATAGACAGGGCACACCAATAACTCTTTGATTCAACTCAAGAAAATAAGAATTTCAGGCAAACAATCCAATGAAATATAGAAGGCGAGAAACTCATTTAACTTCTAGTGATTTCACCTTCAAGGTTAGAAAACATTTAAGATAACACATAACTTTAATCAAGGAAGAGTGAACTCCTGAACATCATTGATCACAACTATAAAGATCTTTGAAACATTTTTCAAGCATGGAAAAAGGGTATGATCGAAACATAGCCTCTTTGGAAAACCTAAACAATGGTACTTAAAAGAGAGACCTCAAGACTGTAATATTCCAAAATTTGCACACAACAATTTGGAATATTAGATTTTGCTACTTTCACATAGGAAAGGAATAAATGGGTAAGGAAGCCCATGAACAATAAAAATATTAATTAATTCCACCTTAGTAAGGAAGGAGATCACCTTAGGAGCTGGTTTTACACTTCCAAGTGTGAACAAGGGCAAATTAGATGGAGACATAGTCAAGTTTGACTAAGTCAACATCCATTCTTGAGGAGGAAGAAATCACTCAAGTAAACTAGCTCAATGTGAACAAGGATTAGCCTAGACACACATATGAGAATTGGATTGAAGATCCATTAGTGTGAAAAGAGGCATTGTAGGTGGATTAGTTCCAGTTGACCAAGTCAACAATGCTGCTACAAAGAGGAGGGAAGCTAGCTAGGGCAGCGCAGTTTTGAAAGAGGAAACTTCACTAGGAAGTCACCTCAACATTGTGTGGGGTCCGGGGTGAGGAGGCTCACCAAATATAAAAAGGAAGGAATAGCATAAAATGGATTCATTCATGTATTAATCTATCTGGTCTTGTGACTACTTGCATGCTTCATCTGTTTAGCCGGAGTTGCTGCAATGCTTAGTGTAAATAATTTCCGTGCGGGAATTCCATCCTCTCTTTGGATCAGCTTGCTTAAGGGATCTAGAGGAAAGGATTTGAGCTTCCTTTCAACATTTGGGTTGGGGCCATTCATCCACATTCAACCACAATGCAGTTCCCTTCATAAAACTGCGTCTTTTATGTAGGGGCAGCAGCAACAGGGTTGCACCCTTTGATTTATGCTAGTCCTTGAGGAGGAGGTGCTTATTTCCCTCTGGGAGTTCTGATATTATTCTATTATATAATGTCATATTCAGCCATGTATAGTACAAATATGCAGTAACTTCGTTATTTTATGCAGTACTGTTTTTTATTCATGCATTTTTCCAGAAACCTTTACCGGGTGTCTTATTTTTGCTGTATAAGGGGTTAAACCTCCATTTATTTGCTGCATGATTAATGTAAGCTCCATATCAATCTTATTCCATTAATTTCTTCATAAAACCTCATTAGAATAACACAGTCTTTGCTTCAGTAATTGCTGCATGAGCTAGGCTATGGGGTTTGGGCTTGTTTGAGCTGCATTGACTTGGGGAGATCTGTTTATATGAGCTAGAGTGAGTTGTTTCACCTATAATTATTCATATGAGTTTTATATCATGTCATATAAGGGATCCAAGTCCCATTTCTCACTTGAATAGTGTTATTTTTTGAAAACAACTATTTTATGCCCTGTATTGCTGCATTTCCCCACCTGGGAAAGAGAATATAGGCCATCTTGTTGCTGAGGTTCTTTCATCTACTGGGTTGATGTTATTTTACATCTATTGAGCTACTCTACATTTCCAAGCTCATGATTTGCTGAAGCTCCACATTGGTAATAACTCAGATTATTCTCAATAGTGTAGCTGTTCCCATTCTGGGATATTACAGTGGTATCAAAGATGCCATATTGGATCAACCTATGGATTTCAGATCCAATCAGAGGATAAGAATAAGAGGAGAAAAAAATGATGGAGAGGATGAGCTTACTCTCATCCATTTTCATATCTAAGAAGAAAGAAGAAGAGAAATGCATTGAAACTCCAAGAGGGTTTCAAGGAGGAGAGAGTTGCAGTGAGACCTCTAAAAGGTTTCAAGAAGAAGAAGAAGATGCATGCACTTCCTATTCTCATAGAGGAAGTGGAGAGCAAGGAGACCACTTAGAGCATGAAATCTTGAGTGGGTATTTGGCAGAATACAAGTGCCAACCTAGGGCTTCCAAAGAGACCCTATATTTTCCTTAGTTTATTCAACTGAGAGAAGAAAGAAGACCCTGCAACAAAGGAGAGATTAAAGGCAGCATGTTCCTATTGTCTAAATTTGATGGGTCAACTACAGCTAGAGCTTGGGCAAGAAAGCTTGAGGCATTCTTCCTACTTCATCCAGTGGTAGAGAGGGAGGCACCAGAAGTTGCAGCGCTGCACCTGGAGGGTGAAGCCAATGCTTGGTGGTGCAGTCACTTAAGCCACACAAGAGTGACTTCTTTTTCTGAGTTCACTCAAGAGCTGATCAGAACTTTTGATGGAGAGAGATCAGAGGAGAGAAGGTCCACACCACCATGGGAAGAGACAAGTACCAGCGCTGTCATAGACTTGGGAGAGCAGCCTTCTACATCAACAGCTGGGGCAGCCATTACATTGGAGGGAGGAGCCTTTGCAGCTCTACAAGAGGTTCCCACATCTCACCAAGGTATGGGAAGATCTCCACTTTTACTTATTGCAGCAAATATTTCTAAAAATGGTGGAAATATGTCTTCATTTGGCCTATGATCCAACATTACTGCTGAGATAGAGCAGCAGGATTGCACTGCGCTGTGAAAGATTGAAGGGTTCAAGGGAGAATTGAACCATCAACCTCATGTATCACTGATGAGTTACACACAACCCTTGAGGTTGGAGTGTGATCTTTTGGAGGATGACATAAACTTTGAGATGGAGTATGAGGTAGAAACTATTCCATTGGAGAGACTATCAGCGCTGTCAAACAATAACAGTGAAGAGGCTTTACCTTTTTCACCTTTGGATCTTGATGGATTCAAGATGGCCATGGACATGAGATCCTCTCTAAGGGATTTCCTAGAGGAAGCATTTCAGCACTCCATGGAATGCAATAAGGGAAATCTGAAATGGGGAGATGGTAGTCTCCTTTGGAGGAGTACCAAGATGGAGGATGATAGGAGGCATCATTTGGTGGTTAAGTGGATGTGGATAGAGATCAAGAAGCTGGAAAGTTACTTGAAACTCTATGATACTGGGCAACAAGAGGCAAAATTACGTTGGCTACTTTTGAGAGAGTTTGGCCATCATGAGACATATCCTTTTTCCAAGGGTATGTGGAAGGAGAATACTTGGCAGGGTACTTGCATCATGAGGCAGCAAGGAGTGTGGATGCATTATGATGATATACTCATTTTGTTTTCACCACATGAGTTATATGATGGAGGTATGCCGGGGCAGCAAAGACATTTTTTGCTTTGGAGTATTGAGAGAGAGCAAGGGCAGAGTTGCTCTCACATTTTGCATGATGTTGCAATGGGAGGAGATTGCAACATTATGGGAGGAGTATTTGACATTGGACATGTCAGAGAAGGGATTTATGAGTTGGCAAGAGCCTATTTGCATAGGCCAACAATGCTGTCACTTTGGAGCAGGAGTTTGTTGATGGAGTGTTCCTAGGATCACTTCACATCTGATGCACTTGGGGAACATGGAGGAGGTGAGACTGATAGAGTAGTGGATGGACTCCTCTATCATTGTGGTGTGTCCTACTTGGCTTGGACTTCCAAGCATGAGGAGGGGGATCTTCAGGCAGCATATGGTTTATTCCTCTTCACAGGAGTATGTCCTATCACTATGGAGAGCTCATTTATGGATCCTTTCACCTTCTTACTTTCCTTACATGGTAAGAATTCTGTTTATGCATTTACTGATTGTTCAATACAATATTTTCATGCTCTTACCTTTTCATTTCAGTTCATTACTCAACAAAGGGGCATGTTTTTCTTTAGGCTCCATGGTCTATTTTTGGCCAGCTATCATGATGGAGACAACCATCTACTGTATGATCGGGGGCAAGTATGTGGTTACTTCTTATGTGCTCAATTGAAATATTCAGCCATCTACTATTTACTATTGGGTGTGATGACTTATACAACAAGCCATTTGTCAAGAGACAACTTGCCATACCATTATCTGAAGCTGCAGTGGGGAAGACTGCGCTGTGACCACTTGGGAGACTGTTGGTACCCTCCAACACCACATAGAACCTTTAGTCTTTCTCTCATTATGATGCTGATCATGATCCTACTTGCTGATATTATTCTTACCTATATGAGGAGCATGATTGGAGGAGGAACACATGGAGTGGATGTGTTCTTGGGGGAGGAGCATCCCCACACTTTCTACATTACATGCTCTAAGGGGAGCATGGGAAGAGACATGGCCTCTACAGAAAAATATTTGTTTATTTATGAGGAGGACCATAAGATGGATGGGGTGCCATATGATGATGATTTCTTATCCACCATGTATGAGATGGTTTGGGCCAGCTTGATTTATAGCGTTGGGAAAGGGACCTTTGGAGGTCTAGTTTCCTTCTTGCCATTGGAGGGAAACATTATTGCAGCCCAAGATCAGCAAATTATCCACACTTACCTTAAGTGGAGAGGAAAGCAACGTGGGGTAGGCTACTATGCTTACCATGTCCAGAATTCCAGCCCACCTACTTTGCTGGAGCTTCAGGTGGAGGATGATTTGCATGAGTTACCATTTTGGAGGGTGGCTCATTTTGTTTGGTTGATAGCTTAGGGAGGAGAGTTTCAAATAGGGATGATGAATCTCAATATATATCAGCTTTCATTCCCCAATAGGACCTTCAAACATCCCATTTTTGCCTCCATGGATGATCCATTGTCACATAATGCCAGCTATTTGGATAGCTTACACACTTGGGAGAGGCAACTTGGAGATATGTTGATGATGCAGCACCTTGATCTTTGGAGGCTTTCATCTTATGAGGGTGCTACAGGGGAGAATAGGATTCTCTTCAGTCCTATCCTTGCAGTTTCTTGAGGACAAGCAACATTTGGGAGGGGAGGATTGTAATATTCCAAAATTTTCACACAGCAATTTGGAATATTAGATTTTGCTACTTTCACATAGGAAAGGAATAAATGGGTAAGGAAGCCCATGAAAAATAAAAATATGAATAAATTCCACCTTAGTAAGGAAGGAGATCACCTTAGGAGCTTGTTTTACACTTCCAAGTGTGAACAAGGCAAAATTAGATGGAGACATAGTCAAGTTTGACTAAGTCAACATCCATTCTTGAGGAGGAAGAAATCACTCAAGTAAACTAGCTTAATGTGAACAAGGATTAGCCTAGACACACATATGAGAACCGGATTGAATATCCCTTAGTGTGAAAAGAGGCATTGTAGGTGGCTAAGTTCCAGTTGACCAAGTCAAAAACACTGCTACAAAGAGGAGGGAAGCTAGCTAGGGCAGCACAGTTTTGAAAGAGGAAACTTCACTAGGAAGTCACCTCAACATTGTGTGGGATCCAGGGTGAGGAGGCTCACCAAAGATAAAAAGGATGGCATAGCATCAAATGGATTCATTCATGTATTCAACTATCTTGGTCTTATGACTACTTGCATGCTTCAGCTGTTTAGTTGGAGTTGCTACACTGCTTAGTGTAAAGAATTTCCGTGCGGGAATTCCATCCTCTCTTTGGATCAGCTTGCTTAAGGGATCTAGATGAAAGGATTTGAGCTTCATTTCAGCATTTGGCTTGAGGAAATTCATCCACATTACGCCACAGCGCAGTTCCCTTCAGAAAAATACGTCTTTTATGCAGGGGTAGCAGCAGCAGGGTTGCGCCCTTTGATTTATGCTAGTCCTTGAGGAGGAGGTGCTTATTTCCCTCTGGGAGTTCTAATAATAAGGCCTAGGGCCATTTTATTGTATTATTATGTTATATCATGTCATATTCAGCCATGTATAATACAGATATGAAATAACTGCATTATTTTATGCAGTACTGTTTGTTATTCATGCATTTTTCCGGAAACCTTTGCTGGTTGTCTTATTTCTACTGTATCAGGGGTTAAACCTCCCTTTCTTTGCTCTATGATTAATGTAAGCTCCATATCATTATTATTCCATTAATTTCTACAAAAAACCTCATTATAATAATGAATTCTTTGGTTCAGTAATTGCTGCATGAGCTAGGCTATGGGGTTTGGGCTTGTTTGAGCTGCACTGACCTAGGGAGATCTGTTTATATGAGCTAGAGTGATTTGTTTCACCTCTAATTATGCATATGAGTTTTATATCATGTCATATAAGGGATCCAAGTCCCATTTCTCACTTGTATATCGTTATTTTCTGAAGACAACTATTTTATGCCCTGTATTGCTGCATTTCCCCACCCAGGAAAGAGAATATAGGCCATCTTGTTGCTGAGGTTCTTTCATCCGCTAGGTTGATTTTATTTTACATATATTGAGCTGCTATACATTTCTAAGCTCATGATTTTCTAAAGCTCCACATTGGTAATAACTTAGATTATTCCCAATAGTGTAGCTGTTCCCATTCTGGGATATTACAAAGACAATGTTTTAGTGATATCAAACAAGAAGGGATAACCATAAAACATCTATGATATCTACTGTGTTAAACCATTCATGAGATAAACAATATTAGGTGGGTCTAGAGAGAAATTAAGGGTTCTCTAAACTGACCTAGCAGAGGAAAACATAAAGGCAATGAAGAACAAACAAAGCTAAGGTGCCTTTGAAGAACATTTATTAGTCTAAATCCTTTGTTTTATTGCAACACAGAAAGATGGAAACACAATGATACATGAGAAAACAATAACTAAATAGAAGCACTTCACCATTAACCAAGCTCAAGGATCCTGCAAGAAAGCCTCTTCCATCAACAAGCAAAACAAGCCATTCACAAGCTCCACAACACCAATTTCTCTTCAACCTCCAAAAGACTATGTATTGCTCCAAAGAGTCATCAAATGCCAACCTTTTACAATGAAGCCCTCATGCTATATTTATTTAGCAAAGGAGGGAAAAAACCCTAGATAGGGTTGGAAAATGTCAAAATCACCCATAAATGTCATTAATGCCCAAGACATCATGCAAGGCCCAAGGCACAAAATATCCCATGAAATAAATGCCAAAATAACTCCTAGCACCTAATTTTAGATTGATTTGCCTCAAAAAACATTAAAATATCATTTTGCAATTAATGAGTGTGTTTTGTTGACTTTTGGCCAAAAACACACAATGAGGTCTAAAAGCGCAGCACCTTCACGGGCAGAAAATAGGTCCACTTGAAGCCAAGTTTTGGTGACAATCTCGATGTTAGATTTTGCTCTGCGATGGCTCATTGGAAAGCCTGCTGAGTCTAATTTCTAAATATACCTTTTTTTTTCTAATTGAGCTCCTATAACCTATCCAAAAATCCAAATTCCCAAAACTGCTATAAGCGCAGCGCCAAGCCTGAAAATGAGGCAAAAAGGTGAAAAATGAGGTGTTTTTTGGCCATTTGAGGGGTGAAAAATGCTCCAAATGCTCTGAATTTTGGTGAGCATACTGTACTAGGCATGCAGATTCCAAAAATGCAAATTTATCCCTCTGAGGATGTCTTAGGAAAAAGTGTAGCGCCAGGGGTGCTACGCTTATAGGCCTCCAAATTCACAAAAAACCAAAATTTGTCAAAATCTCCTCAAATTTGGTGGATGTCTCCCTTATGGGGTTTGAGAGACTTGTAGTGAAGCTTATGCCAATATTCCAATATTAGCTTTGCCTTTCCCTCTTTGAGTGCCTGGATCTTGGTTTGGGAATTTTTGAGTTTTTCCCTTGCAACTTGATTCCTCCAAGCATAATTTTTGGTTATCTTTCTTTGTAGATCAAGGCCCTTATTATCTTCCTCATATGATTGTGCTCATCCTTGTAACATTCAATGTTATGCATTTCCATGCAAAGGCACCTTTCTAGCTCCCTAATTTCTACATCTTTTCTATGGAGAAATATTCTAGTGGTCCTCCCTCTATCTTCTTTCTTACTGTCAAGGTTAATGATATCAAACTCTTGCTCAATCTCATGCTGATATTCTCCTTCCCTTACCTTCTCTTTTCCTTTGTCTAGTGGTTTAGGAAATGAGGAAAACATGGCCCCTTGCCTTTCAGAGACAACAAACACATGCCCATCCCCTCTGTGATAGGTCAATGAAGGAGGTTTGTTAGTGATCATTGTGGTGTCTTCCTCTTCATTACTGCTCTTAGTATCACTAGGGACCTCATTATTCTTACTGTCATTGTGGCTTTGAGTTTTCTGCTGCCCCTAACATTAGTATTGTCACTGTAGGGCTCACTGTCTCCACTATTTTTATGACTATCATGACTGTTGTTATGATTGTCATGAATGTCCTCTCCTTCACTGAGGTCTGCACTGTCATCAGTCTCTTTATATTCCTCAATATTATCATCACCTTCACTATCATGATAGTCCTTAGTGCCGCTCTCATCACTAGCCTCATCATTAGTTTTCACATTCTTTGCCTCCGTACTGTCTTTTGCATTGTCCTTTCTATCATTATAGATCTCACTGTTTTGATTGCTCCTAGGCTGATTTTCACCATCATCACCCTCACTGTTTTCAATCTCCATGTTTGTTGCTTCATTTTGGCTTGCCTCATCATCACCTTCTTCTTCATAGTCACTCTCTTGCAGGTTCTTGAAAGCAGCCTAGAGGGGTCTTTTTCATGATTTTTGGCAATTTTGCAAGAAAAATAGGCCTTTTTTGCCTCAGCGCAGCGCCAAGCAGAAATCTGGGCGAGTCGGGTGCTCCTGTGCACAGCGCTACCCACGTACAGGCCTGCTAGGCTCCTGGGCAAAGTGCTACACGCCTCGTGCAGGCTTGCTGGGCTTCTACGCATAGCGCCGGGCTTATCGGGTTGGCCTCTAAGCACAGCGCCAGGCTTCTGGGTGTGTTGGGTTTGCCTGGATGCAACACTCATCTGTACGTGCAACTCGTTCAGCATATGCGCAACAAAGTGAAAAAATACATTGTAGAAACCCCTAATTGCGCAACGCCGGGTCCTGTGAGTGCAGCACCGGCTCAAAAGCGTAGCATCGATAACCTTGCCCAAAATTTCTCACTTAAACTCAGAAAATTTCTCCTTGAATATTTTCACTCGTTTACATATGCATAATGAGATGAGAGGAGAGTAAAAATGGTCTTTATATACCTTTATGTAAAATAAATTAAAATCAAAACCCACTTTATAATGTTTTTCATTCCCTTTCTGACTTCACTGATATTCTTTTTTCCTTTTTGCAATGGGTGACTTGAATAAATTAAAACTGGTCCCTTTATCTCCTTACCATTTCTCTTTGCTGCTCTTCAGGTAGCTGATATGATGGATTTTGACTCCCTTTGGCCTATTGATGTATTCAACACTTATTTTGCATATGTTTGCTTGAGTTACATGATTTGCTGTGTTTTGGCTTGTTTAGGTCTTCCAATCACTTTTCAGTCAATAAGTGCCATGTAAACTTGAAATGGATTTCTTTCATCTGATCCTTGGGACATGTTGAAAACTCTTTGAAAACCTTAAGCACTTGCATGGTGGCAGACCCTTCAAAACCTCTCTGTTCTTACCTAGGAGATTAAATTGCCTTTGTCTTGAGAGGTGAGTGAGAAACCTGTTTTCATCCTTTTTATTTGATCCTTAGGCATGCTAAGTCTATTTTTGAAAAGCATCAAAGCTTTCAATATCCTGTATGCTAACTCTCTTTGTCCACTTCTGATTTGTTGCAGGTGCCATGACATAATGATTTATGTCCCCTTAGACATCCTTGGTCCCTCATGAGCCAGTGAGATATTTTACCTTGGAAAACGATGGAGGTCACCTTCTGACATTTTCTTCAAACCTTCTGCCTGCTGTTTATCATGGAGGCTCATAATCTTCATTTCACCATCTTGCCTATCTTTCCAAAACCTTAGGTTTTTGGGTTGCTTGAGAAGAATCATTAGTGTTGTATTCTAAGTTCTCTATAGCCTTTTCAAGTTCATTCACTTCTTTTCAGTTCACCTCACCTTTTTCCCTTCTTTATTTATAACTTCTAAAAATCTTCAATTCATGCTTGGTTGTGCTGGGGTGCCTCTATCCTTGTGATTTTCTACATTGGATATTTGCTTGGCACATTGATGGTCCATTAATTCCTAGAAAACCGATTTTCCTTGAACATAGGCTGCATCCTCCTCCATTTTCTCAAGTATACCTTTTAATGAGGAGCAGGCCTTTACCTTACCAATTTTCTGCTGATAGCCACCTTGACACTCCTGCAAAAATGTCAAAATGGATAGCTGTCCTTTTGCATAATTTTGTCCTTGGAAAAGCAGTCCTCCTTGGAGATTTTCTTGATATAATTTGGGACAATCATGTGCTAACCTTGATTTCCATTTGATTTCATCTTCTTGGCACAAGAAAAACAGTGATTTAGAACACCAAAGATAATCCTACAACCTATGAAACCTAGTTACCTAGTGGGAGGCTCTTTAGACTTGTCCTTTGAATGAAAGCTTGGCTTAGGGTCCTCAAGTATGAAAAACAAAGTTTTTGATAATTTTATGTATTGAAGATCCAAAATCCAGTGTACTTGATTTATCTAAAGAACCTACGGAGATAGTTTTGAGATCATCAATGCTTGAGGCATATGGAAAAAAAAAGGAGTAAGTGGGTTGGTGATCCTAGATGGCAAGTGGAGGGGCGAGGCAAAGGAAAAACAGAGTGCTGAGGTCATAGGTGGAAAAACATGATGAAGATGAGTGGAATTATCCCATGATGGGTCTTCTGGGAGTGGTAGGCTGACCATGACATGATAGAGTAGTGAAAATAGTGAAAAATTTATCCTAAGGATAATGAAGGCAATGAGATTTCTAAAACTCACAATATTCAGGAATTTTGTTTTTTAGAAATCTAGGATAAGCATTTAGTCATATAGAAAAGAAAAAATTACTGATGACTAACAGTGGCTCCACTTGGGGAGGGCAGCTCATTTTCAGGAGGTGTCCAGAACTTCAGATCTCTGGGTTTATGAAGACTAGTGCCTCATTCATTTGGAAGATTTTTATTCTTTCATTTGCTAATGTTTATTTTGAAGTTATGATCTCAAGAATTTGAAAAACATGATAAATTCAACCTCATCTCTACCTACCCAGCTTATTTTATCTAGCATTTTTTTCTTCCTTGGGTGCACTTAAACTGGCAACCCCTTGACATTCTTTTATTTTGAAAGAAAAAACAAACTATCTATTTCTACCCTTATCACTTCCAAGAGTTCAGATTATGCTAGTGAACTCTTTTTATTCTCTACCTAGACTAACTGACTGTCAATATTAAGCTGTATCACAGACCTCATTCTCTAAGCTATTGACATGAAATTGATAACATGGTTTAAAACAAGATTAAGCAATCTGATTCACCATGGGTTGTGGAATTTGTTGGCAATATGTGTCTTGTATCCTATCATGTTGAATTGATTGTCCTTGATGGCAACTCTCGGGCAAAGGAGCAGCAAAGTAGAAGACAGAAAACAGAGGCAGCAAAGAAGTAGCAAGGCAGCTTAAAAGATGATGCATATGAAAGGAAGAGGCAGAGGCAGAACCATTAAACCTTAATTCAAAGGATCTACCGAAGCTGGAGGATATATTATTGTATGCGACTTAAGATATAAGGTGGGACCCTTATCGCATCGGAGAATATAAGGGCAGCGGGTCAGGGTAACAAGATTTGCGATTGCGATAAAAGCCCGGACCTGATGGGCGTATAAAACTATGATTAATAAATGTTTAAGGTCCAGAACTGATCGCATCGGTGAAAAAAAATATGCAGTGGAGTGATTATTTAAAATATTTGCGATTGCGATAAAGAACTGGACCCGACGGATTAATAAACCATATTTAATATTTGAACTCTGATAAGAACACTGTTCAGAAACTGCAAGCGGGTTTTATGAAGCTGGTTTTCCCATTTCGCACTGCCTTTCGGGGATAAGCGGTAATTTCTGGATGAGGAGCGATTCCATAGAAACGTTGACAGGTGGCGAGGTGGACCCATGGAAAACCACCTGTCACTGCGCGCCATCGCGCGTTATAGTTCAACCCAAGATGCCCAGCGATATTGTTGTGCGCCGTTGATCTCGAGGGAAGCCATCGGATGGTGGTCGTATAAGGAAGATGAACGAAGATTAACCAAAGTATGGCAGGCCATCGCACGTTAACGTTCGTCATCAGAGGTCGAGCGATATGCATATATGTCGTTGATTTGGAAGCTTGCTATCTAACGGTGATCGGACGCTGGACTTGCGCGAAGTTTACTTATGGTACCATGTGCGTATTTGAGTGGCTATTGACTATATATGTGGGCCCGGGGTCAAAGGTTTATCATAAGGTTAATTGTTTGAAAGCGTTGTATATTTCTTTAAAGTGTGAAGGGTTTTAACTTTAATCCTAAAGTTCAGTTCAAAGTTGTATATATATTTATTTGTCAATTTCTTCAAATTGATAAATAAATTAAAAAGAAATAAAAAAGGCATATGGGGTAAACTAAAGGAAATACTGTCAAAGGAATACCATTAGCGGTTGAATGGTTTTTACTCATGGTTTTACTAAAGGCAAAAAATATATAAGGAGAAGACGATTATTGTACAAGGTGTGCATGCGTAAGGGTGGTGAATGAATAAATTTCTCTAAGGAATATTTGCATGGACGAACTCTTTTCTTAATTGATAAATCTGAATCTATGATGCACCCATGGATATAATGATCTGACGATGATGAATCTCTGGTTTGATCGACTGACGAAATCATGAAGAACTGGTGCGAGTGAACTGAAGAAAATGAATAAATCTGATGGCCTGCAAGGTATGTTGTGTGGAAACTGGTGGATCTGGTATGTAATTGATGGAACGTGGTTCGCAGTAGTGTTAAGGGTCGAAGCCTTCAGTGAGGGGGTTGTAGCTTCCTTCCAGTGGTAGCTGGTAAATGAGAGAAGGTTGTAGCCTTTCTGCAGGTAGGTGCTTGCATGCTGGTATAAGTCTGCGCCAGCATAAATTGTAAGAAGTTTTCTTTATAATAAATATTGAAGACTGAGATAACAGCAGCAGTGGTTTTCTCCCAAATTGGGTTTCCACCTTAAATAATGGTGTTCATATGTGTGGCTTATGTTTGATGGTTTGTTTTGTTATTTCTGTAAATACTTACTGCTTACTAAACATATGATGAATGAATGATGCAATGATCTAAGTAAAGACATAATAAGATCTCTAGACATACATGTTGGATTCTGTAAAATAGCATATGGTTTTAAGATAAAGAAAAAGTAAAAATTGTCAGCCCTAAATACTGATTCACCCCCCCCCTCTTAGTATTTTTCCCAACAATTGGTATCAGAGCGGGTCCTTCTAAAAAAGCTTAGCCGCTAGAAGGAAGATCAAGCAAGATGAGTAATCAAGATGGAACAACATCTATCAGGCCTCCGCTCTTTAATGGAAACAATTTAATCTTCTGGAAAACAAGGATGAGATCCTATCTTCAGTCTCTGGGAGCAGATGTATGGGCAATTGTTGAAGGAGGATATCAATATCCAGCTGCAGTACCAACAGATTCGACGGAAAGAAAGAATTATGAAACCAATGCAAAGGCGGTCAATGCTCTATTGGGAAGTCTGACTGAATCAGAATTTGTCAAAGTCATGCAGCTGAATACAACAAAGGCAATATGGGACAAAATCATTCTAAGTTATGAAGGTGATGCAAAGGTAAAAAGTGCTAAACTCCAAACTCTCAGAATTCAATATGAGAATCTAAAAATGGATAATGAGGAAAGAATTGCAAAATTCTTTTTACGCCTTGATGATATTGTAAATCATATGAGAAATATAGGAGAAACAATAGCCGAATCTACTCTGGTTGAGAAAATTTTAGGATCACTAACGGCAAAATTTGAGTCAAAAGTTTCTGCTCTTGAAGAAAAGTAGGATCTTCAAAATATTACTATGGTGCAACTTCATGGCATACTAACTGCATATGAAATGAGAAGAGGAGGACCATCTGAAGTCAAAGAAGCAATCTTTAGAACTTCTACAAAAGGGAAGGAATTACAAAAAATAGAAGGATCAGGATATATCTCAGAAGAAGATGAGATAAACTTTGTAAAGAAACTTCAACTTGGCACAGGACGGTTTAGAGGTAAGATTCCTTTCAAATGTTTTGATTGTGGAAGAGTTGGTCATTATGTTGCTAAGTGTCGTCATAAAGAAACACATAAAAAGGGGAAGGAAGTAGTAAGAAGGAATAAGAATCATTATAGCACTAGAAAAAGTTACTATACTCATGAAGACAGTGATGGGTTATCTGATAGTGAGGAAGAATGTGACAAGATCTTAGACTTCTCATGGCATTTGAAAAAGAATCTAGAGAAGAAAAGGATACTTTTGTGGATGCTCTAGAAGACAATGATTTTCTTGATGAAAACAATCAACTCAAAATTTTCTTAGAAGAGAGTAAAATAATCATAGAAACTCTGAAAAACCAGCTTGAATAAAAAGAGAAACACAATGAGAAATTAGAATGTGAAGTAGTAAGTCTAAGAAAAGAACTTGAGAAAGTAAAGACTCTGAATCTTAGATTTGCTAAAGGATCTGAAACTTTAGATGAGATTATCAAGGTACAACGTTCTCCCCTTATAAAGACAGGTCTTGGATATATCGGAGAATCTTCTCAGGCTTCAACACCAAATTATCTAAAAGCAGCTACTGCTGGTATACAACATGCTGCCACTCAGCAAGGGAATAAAGAATCTTTGCAGGTAAAGCATGATCATCTCAATTCAAAGAACACTAACAGGAATATCTTTCAAAGAAACACTAATCAACATGTAAATTCAAGAAGTAGATTTTATGATCATAGAAATTTCTTCTTCAATGGACAATGTTTCTCATGTCACAATTTTGGTCATAAATCTGTTCAATGTGTAGCATATAAAACCATCATGACAAGAGAAGCAAGAAAGAAAAGGATTGATATTGAAACAAAGAAGAATACCTATAACAAATTTTCTCCTCTTCAAAATGAAGTTGAATGTGCTTATTGCAATAACTTTGGCCATGAATAATCTGAATGCAGGAGCAAAGGTCAGCCAAAAGAACATGTTCATTCAAGCTCCAAAGTATGGAAAAAGAAGGAATTACAGGTTGAAAATTGTTGCATAGCATTATTTGCAGAAGGTGAATAAAATCAATGGTACATTGATAGTGGATACTCAAGACACATGACAAGTGACAAAAACAAACTTCTTGCATATAGTGCTCTAGAAAAGGAAAAGAATGTTACATTTGGAAATGATACTCCTGCGGGCATTAAGGGAAAAGGGTTTGTTTTTCTAAAAGAAAAGGTGAAAGCTAATGATGTCATGTATGTGGATGGATTAAGCATAACCTGTTAAGTGTAAGTCAAATGTGTGATCAAGGAACTGGTTGTCTTTAGTTCAAGAATGTGTGGGTACGTGATCTTGATACAGGTAAAATAACACATAAAGAAAAGAACTCCAACTCCTAGGGCTAAAGAACTCGCAAAGAACAATGTTACTATAAATTTTCACAAACTAGTTGTGGTGAAGGTTAGCCATCCGCTACTTGTAAAATCAAGGCATTTAAAGTCGCTTCGTGATCTTCCCAATATTATTCTACCCGAAAATATCATATGCAAGTCTTGCCATTTTGGTAAGCAAACCAGAGTACAGTTTAATGCCAAGGAAGGATCATCAAGTAAGCCTCTTGAACTCATTCATACTGACATATGTGGACCTGTGAGGAAAAAATTCACCACGGGTGAAGAATAATGGACTCCCATATTCATTGATGATTTCTCTAGAATGTGTTGGATTGGGCCACACAGACAAAGATGAAGCATTTGAGAAATTTTAGATCTTCAAAGAAGCACTAGTTGAGAAATGAATGATCTAAAATCAATAAGCCCAGATCTATTGAGAGGGAGAAGATAGTGACCAATAATTTTGAATTTTAATAAAGCAGCAAAAGACAAAGTTTCACAAATGGGCACTCCACAACAAAATGGTGTTGTAGAAAGAATGAATAGAACAGTTCAACAAATGGCTAGAGCTATGCTTGATGATTCCGAAACACCTCACACATTTTGGGGAGAAGCAGCACATACAGCAGTAAACATTCTCAATAAGGCACATGTCGTGTAAATAGTGATAAAACTCCATATGAACTCTGGTATGGTAATTATCCCACTGTAAAGCATTTTAGAATTTTTGGAAGAAAATGTTTTATAAAAAATAATGATGAAAAACTTGGCAAGTTTGAACACAGAGCAGATGAAGGAATATTTCTTGGTTACTCTCTAGGAGTAGGGCATATAAATGTTACAATAAAAGACTCTCGAATATTGTTGAATGTATAGATGTTGTCATTGATGAGTCTCCAGCAGCTCCAAAAGAAGAAAAACAAACAACAAATGAAGACGATGATGATGACATATATCCCTCTAAATCAAATAGTAATGATACAAACAGTGAACCCAATGAAGAACCCGAAGATGATTTGTCTGAAAAGGCTCCATCTAGATATGTTCAAAAGAATCATCCGTAATCTCAAATTTTGGGAGAAAAGGTATTTAGGTACAAACAAGTAACACTCTTGTGGGCTCTTCTAGCAACTGGAATTTCTCCACCTGCTCATTGAACCACACAATGTCACCAAGCTAGCAAAGATGAATTTTGGATTCAAGCCATGAATGAAGAGCTTGATCAAATTGAAAAGAATCACACTTGGGAATTAGTACCAAGACCTCATGACAAAAATGTCATTGGAACTAAATCGATATTCAAAAATAAGTTAAATGAGAATAGGGATGTTATAAGAAATAAAGCTACAGTTGTTTGCAACGGGCATGCTCAAGAAGAAGGTATATACTTTGAAGAAACTTTTGCTCCTGTAGCTAGACTTGAAGCCATAAGAATGTTTCTTTCTTTTTCAAGCTTCCAACAAATCAAAGATTATAAAATGGATGTTAAATCTGCTTTTCTCAATGGTGATCTAGAAGAAGAATTTTATATAGAACAACCAGAAGGATTCATTTTGGGAAATGATGAAAAAATTGTTTGTAGATTTAAAAAGGCTCTATATGGTCTCAAACAAGCTCCAAGGGCATGGTACTATTTTCTTGACAAATATCTTCATCAACAAGGATTTTCAAAGCGGTCTGCTGATAGCAACTTATACACAAAACTCAAATGAGAAATCATTATCGTGGTTGTATATGTTGATGATATCATTTGGAAGCAATGGATTATTCATGAGCCGAAATTTGTTGAACATATGCTAAGAATTTGAAATGTCTTTACTTGGGGAACTAACATTATTTCTTGGCTTGCAAGTGCAACAAGCAACAGATGGCATATTCTTATCACAAGCAAAATATCTTAAGCAAATTTTGAAGATGTATGGCATGGAAGAATGAAAAACTGTAAGTACACCAATGATAACAGGATGTAATATTAGTTCTCATGATGATTCTTCCACGATGAATCAACTAGAATACAGATCTATGATAGGAAGTATACTTTATCTCACTGGGACTAGACTAGACATTATGCATGCAGTTGGGATTGTGAGACGATTCCAAGCTAATCCAAAGGAGTCTCATCTTCAGGCTATGAAAATAATATTCAAATATATGCAAGGAACTCAAGACTTTGGACTATGGTATCGAAAGAATGTTGATCTCACTCTTCATGCTTACACTGATGCAGATTGGGCTGGAAACGTTGATGATCGGAAAAGCACTAGTGGTGGTGCATTTTATATGGGGCCCCGGTTAGTATCTTGGTTCAGCAGAAGCAAAACTCTATTTCTTATCAGCTGTGGTTGCACATGTGGCTGCATCATGTTGCACTCAACTTCTTTGGATGATGCAAACCTTACAAGACATTCAAATCAAATGTTCACCTCCTATCTCTATTATGTGTGATAATACAAGTGCCATCAGTATCTCAAAGAATCCTGTTATGCATTCCAAGACCAAGCACATTCCCATCAAATATCACTTTTTACGTGAACAAGTGCTTGAAAAAAAGGTGAAATTGGAGTATGTTCCCTCCAAAGAACAAGTTGCTGATATATTTACCAAACCTCTACCCAGAGAAGCGTTCAAATATCTCAGACAGAAGCTGGGAGTAGTCTCTGCCATGCAGAAGATCAGATCTACTTGAATTCAGAAGATTAAATTGGTTTTGAAGTGCTGTTGGGTATCTCTGGATGCACAGGATAAGGGGGAGCATTGGTCATATAGAAAGGATGCATTGTTGGCATTCCACTTAATTTTTATAAGTCCTTTTTGTTTGAAGATGCAGCATGATCTCAGGGGGAGCATGGCCTTGTCAGTTTTTGATCCACCCTTTGCCCTTGATGTCAAAGGGGGAGAATGTTGTTACTGAATGTATTTCTGATCATGGTTGCCATCAATTCCAGAGGGGGAGATTGTTGGAAATATGTGTCTTGTATCCTATCATGTTGAATTGATTGTCCTTGATGGAAACTCTCGGGAAAAGGAGCAGCAAAGTAGAAGACAGAAAACAGAGGCAGCAAAGAAGTAGCAAGGCAGCTTGAAAGATGATGCATATGAAAGACAGAGGTAGAGGTAGAACCATTAAACCTTAATTCAAAGGATCTACTGAATTCAGAGGATATATTATTGTATGCGACTTAAGATATAAGGTGGGACCCTTATCGCATCGGAGAATATAAGGACAGTGGGTCAGGGTAACAAGATTTGAGATTTCGATAAAAGCTCGGACCCAATGGGCGTATAAAACTATGATTAATAAATGTTTAAGGTCCAGAAATGATCGCATCGGCGAAAAAAATATGCAGCGGAGCACTTATTTAAAATATTTGCGATTGCGATAAAGGCCCGGACTCGACGGATCAATAAACCATATTTAATATTTGAACTCCGATAAGAACACTGCTCAGAAACTGCAAGCGGGTTTTATGAAGCCGGTTTTCCCATTTCGCACCGCCTTTCAGGGATAAGCGGTAATTTTTGGATGAGGATCGATTCCATAGAAACGTTGACACATGGCGAGGTGGACCCACGGAAAACTACCTGTCACTGCATGCCATCGCATGTTATAGTTCGACCCAGGATGCCCAACGATATTGTTGTCCGCCGTTGATTTGGAGGGAAGCCATCGGACGGTGGTCGTATAAGGAAGATGCACGAAGGTTAACCAAAGTACGGCAGGCCATCGCACATTAACGTTCGGCATCGGAGGTCGAGCGATATGCATATATGCCGTTGATCTGGAAGCTTGCTATCTAACGGTGATCAGAAGCTGGACTTGCGCGGAGTTTACTTATGGTACCATGCATGTATTTGAGTGGCTATTGACTATATATGTGGGCCTGGGGTCAAAGGTTTATCATAAGGTTAATTGTTTGAAAGCGTTGGATATTTATTTAAAGTGCGAAGGGTTGTAACTTTAATCCTAAAGTTCAGTTCAAAGTTGTATATATATTTATTTGTCAATTTCTTCAAATTGATAAATAAATTAAAAAGAAATCAAAGAGGTACATGGGGTAAACTAAAGGAAATACTATCAAAGGAATACCATTAGCGGTTGAATGGTTTTTACTCATGGTTTTACTAAAGGCAAAAACTATATAAGGAGAAGACGATTATTGTACAAGGTGTGCATGCGTAAGAGTGGTGAATGAATAAATTTCTCTAAGGAATATCTGCATGGACGAAATCTGTTCTTAATTGATAAATCTGAATCTACGATGCACCCATGGATATAATGATCTGACGATGATGAATCTCTGGTTTGATCGACTAACGAAATCATGAAGAACTGGTGCGAGTGAACTTAAGAAAATGAATAAATCTGATGGCTTGCAAGGTATGTTGTGTGGAAACTGGTGGATCCGCTATGTAATTGATGGAACGTGGTCCGCAGTAGTGCTGAGGGTCGAAGCCTTCAGTGAGGGGGTTGTAGCTTCCTTCCAGTGGTAGCTGGTAAACGAGAGAAGGTTGTAGCCTTTCTGCAGGTAGGTGCCCGCGTGATGGTATAAGTCTGCGCTAGCATAAATTGTAAGAAGTTTTATTTATAATAAATATTGAAGACTGAGATAACATCAACGGTGGTTTTCTCCCAAATTGGGTTTCCACCTTAAATAATGGTGTTCATATGTGTGGCTTATGTTTGATGGTTTGTTCTGTTATTTCTGTTCATACTTACTGCTTACTAAACATCTGATGAATGAATGATGCAATGATCTAAGTAAATACATAATAAGATCTCTGGACATACATGTTGGATTCTGTAAAATAGCATATGGTTTTAAGAGAAAGAAAAAGTAAAAATTTTCAGCCCTAAATACTGATTCACCCCCCCTTCTCAGTATTTTTCCCAACAACATTGGAACAGGCTGCACACATACATTATTTTTGTACAAAAAAAAATAGAAATCATGAGGGTTGTGATTGATAATTTGTTAAGCCTCCTCATCTTTCTCTTTGGTTCAGATTTGAGCATGGAGAACCATTATCTTCTCTTCCTAATCTATTCCTATTGACAAGTCAAGTTTAGATGTTTTGACAAGTTCTCTTCACTAACCTATCAGCAATAAATTGAAAACATGTTCAGCCATGATTAGGCTAGATGACTGAACAAGGCTCCTTTTTGAACAAGTAGTGGCATTTAGGCTTGCACACTTTCAGCATCACTATTTTTTGGGTATGGGGCTGTACCTCTTTTTCCTTCTTTATATCTTTTTGTGTTTTTGTTTTACTGATTTTTCATCATGCAATGTTAAGTACAATGAATGAAAATTTCAAACAAGGACTCTTGACAAAAATAGTGCTTGAGCATCCTGCCATTGACAGGAGCTCCAAATAACTCTTCTCCATTCAGCCCTTGTAAAATGAAAGCATTATTACCTCTAACTGAATGAATGATATAAGGACCTTTCCACAAATTCTCAAATTTTCCATGTTTACCTTTGTCCTCCCTCCTAGAATCCCATTTCAGCATTGTATCTCCAATGTGGAAATCATTTGCTTTGGTTCTTCTGTCAAAGATCTTCTTTATGTTTTCTTGGACTGCTTGTGTCCTTTTGTAAACTTCTTCCCTTGATTGTTGCAAATGAATGGTTTGGTTCAACCTCCTTTGCATGTCATTTTCTTCTGATTGCGCTACTTGGAGGAGCTTCATGATTGGAACTCCTAAATATGTTGGGAAGATCACATCCATGGCATACACTAGTTGATAGGGAGACATACCGATTGACTTCTTGGTGGTTAGTCTATCAGCCCATAGTGCATGCACTAGTTTTCCATGCCATGCTTTTTGGTTTTGTTCCAGGAGCTTTTTGATGATGTTCATCAAACTTTTGTTGGAAGACTCAGCTAACCCGTTACCTTGAGGGTAATAAGCCATGGAATTCCCTAGTGTGATGTGGTACTTATAGCAAAAGTCAACCATCCTTTTAGAATTGAAGGTGATAGCATTATTGGTAATGATCTTTCTAGGACAACCGAATCTGGACAAGATGTTGGTCTCGAGGTATTTGATAATGGCTGAGTTGGTGGAATTCCTAGAAAGGATGGCTTCTATCCACTTGGTGAAATAATCAGTGGCAGTAAGGATCCACTTGTGTTGGGAAGATGAGGTGGGGTGAATCTCTCCAATGAAGTCCAAAACCCATTGTTGAAAAAGAGCTTCAACTCTGATGGGATGCAAAGGTAAAGGTAGAAATTTTTTCTTGCCATAAAAAAATTGGCACTTATGGCAAGTCACGACTAGTTTGTGGGTGTCAGGGAAAAGGGTGGGTCAATAGTAGCCAGCTCTAAGGATTTTGTTTGCTGTGGTTTTCTAGTAGAGATGACCTCCCCACTCTCCTTCAGGCATCTCATGCATGATTTTACCTGCATCATCCTCAAGCAAACATTTAATAAAGATGCCAACAAAATTATTCTAATACAAAACTCCATCTAAAATGCATAAATTTAAAGCTTTTTGTTTCAAAAATCTAACTTTTGTCTTTGATAAAGCGGGAGGAGTATTAATATAAAGAAGCACATATATGATATCAGCATACCAAGATGAATTCAGAAATAATTCTTCAATGTATGGAGCTGTGAACTCTTCCTGTTCCTCTAATGCATCAACCATATTCATGTCTAGTGCTTGGAAAATTGATTCAGCCATGTGTTTTGCTAATCCTTGTCCTTTAATTAGTTTAGTGGGTCTGATTTATAAATCATATTCTAAGATAATAGCAATCCATTTACCCCTTTTTCCATCGGGATCCTGATTTAGAATGTCCTTGACAGCTATATGTGGAACAAAAGCAATGATATGAGAGTGCAAAATGTAGACTCGTAAATCTTTCAATGCTTTAATCAAGGAAAAGGCTTGTTTCTCGATGATGTTATATTTTAGGGGAGCGTCTCTTAATGCCTTACTAAAAAAGGCTATAGGCTATTCTTGCCCCATTGTGGTCTTTTGCAACAATACTGTAGCAACGGTGTGTTCAGATGAAAATGAGAAAATGTAGAAGTCCTTGGTAAAGTCAGGACTTATCAGAACTGTCATTTGAGTGAGATCTTGTTTTACCAGTTCAAATGAATGTTTGGCCTAAAAAGTCCATTTAACTCCTATCTCCTTCTTGAGCATGTTTATAATATTTCTTAAGAGTTCAGCAAGGTTGGGGATGAACCTCCTTAAAAATTTGATCTTCCCGATGAAATATTTCAACTCTTTAATGTTTCTAGGATGACTGATTTGTAGTATACCTTCGATCCTTTTGGGGTATATTATGATTCCCTCTTCAGAGATGATGTGGCCTAGGAGTTTACCTTCCTGAAGGCCAAACAATGTTTTCTTGGGGTTCAATGATATGCCATACTTCCTGCATTTTTCAAAGACTTTTCTTAAATGGACTAAGTGTTCTTCATCAGTCTTGGAATAGACAGTGATGTCATCAAGGTATATGAATATGAAGTAACCTATGTCTTCTGAAAACGATATTTATATGGCCCTTTGGAAAGTTGCCCCTGCATTCATTAACCCAAAGGGAATTTTAACATACATGAATGTGCCCCAAGGTGTAGTGAAAGAAATTTTGTGTTGATCACTTGGAAGTACTAGTACCTGGTTGTAACCTGAGAAGCCATCAAGCAAACCCTTTGAAGTATGTGATCCATTTTAGGCAAGGGATAGTTATCTTTCAGGGAGGCCTTGTTGAGATTCCTAAAGTCAATGCACAGTCTAATCTCCCCGTTTTTCTTCCTAACTCACACGAGGTTAGAGACCCATTCTGAGTACCTAAGAGGGACTATGATCCCAACATCATACATCTTTTTAATCTCTTTCTCAACTAAAGGTAATAAGATGGGGTTTATCCTTCTCAATTTTTGTTTGAATGGTTTTTGATTTTCCTTGAGAGGAATTTATGTTGAATAATGCTTGTGTCATAGGACTTCAGGTCCTCATAACCCCATGCAAACACATCTTTAAACTCTTTAAAAAGCTCAATATATTTCTATTTTATGTGAGGAGGGAGTTTGTGACAACTTGATCATTTTGGGTTCCTTCATGCTGCCTATGTTATATTCTTCTACATTAGTCTCCGTGGGTTCCATCTTTGGTTTTTTAGCCACATCGTTAAAATCAAATAGCTCCTCTAATGCTGTAAGGCCCCTTGGTAATGTATCATATTTACATTGTAAAACCTCAAGGTCCATTTGATATAGATTTTCAAACAATTCTGCCTTATAAGGATGTTCAAGCAGATTTATATTAGCTGTAGAGGACAACTCTATTTTGTGTGCTTGTTCTTCAGCAAAACAATATTCTTCATGCCCTAAGATTGGTGTTGGTACTCCAAAATCATTTTTAGATTGCAGAAAATCATCAATTTTTTTATCACCCTCAAACACTTGCCAATGATCTTCGTTATCAGGTACTATAGGCCGGTTTTTTATTTTGACAGTGAATTTCTCATTTGCATGGGGCATTTGGCAATTGCTGGCTGCAAATGCAAGCTCATTGGCAAGGTTGTTTTGAGCTCTAGGGATGAAAGTGAGTTCATATTTCTCAAAGGTCTTTAGGAGGTCTAGCATAGCATTCCTATACTCTCTTAGTCTAGGATTCTTGGTTGAATACTCCCCTTTGATTTTCCTAATGACCAATTATGAATCTCCTTGGACTGATATTTTCTTAGCTCCTATGTTTTTTAGCAAATGTAAACCAAGGAGGAGAGCCTCGTATTTTGCAATGTTGTTAGTGCATTGAAAATCTAGTTTTAGGAATGGCCTTCATTTGTGTTATGTATCCAAACACCAACTCCTGAACCAGATTTTCCACAAGAGCCATCAGAGATGATGTTACAAAGTGTTTCTAATTCGTATTCGTCATTATGTTGTTGTTCAGGGCTGCTAAAGTCTTGACTGTTGAGTTCTTCATTTGGTGTCTGGTTTAACTGTTGTGGTATGTTTGAATCTGTTTGAATCTTATTTCCCTGTTCACTGATGTCATCTTTGTTGTATAGGATAAATGAGTCAAGGTCCGAATGAATGGAATAAACAAGGGTGTTGTTGTTAGTGAAGTTTAGAGTGTTGGTATCATTTCCCATGTTCAAAAACTTTAAAACTTGAGACCTGTACATGTCTTGGGTAATCAGTTCAGTGAGAGGTATGGTTATCTTGATTTTAGAAATATCTCCTTCAAAACTGAAAGGTACTAGTATTTTAGGCATATTTACATCATTTTTATTAGCCATAATCTTTTCTACAAGTTTAGTTTGCTGAATCTGATTGGGGACTTTGGACAACAGGGTTTTCTCAGGGCCAATAGTAGATGCACTAGGACAACTTGGGTCACCACTTTGCTGGCTAGTTTTGTCTTTGTTTGGATCAAATTTCTTAGCCATGGTGTTGGTACCGTTTGCTGTCCTCTTAGAAATATTTTCAGGGGTTTTCCTAACAGCTGTGTCTGTTTGGTTTCTCTTGGAAGTTTCTTGGTTCTTTTTACTCCTAAGGTCATATTGCCTATGGAATTCCATTATGGAATTTTCAAATCCTAATTGGTAGTCTTCATAATCCTCATAATTTGTTTCAGTTTGATCTGAGGCAAAGAAACCTTGTTCTTCTTCAGTGATAAAAAAATCACTTTCATTATCAGAACCTATCAAGTTTACATGGCTTTCTTCAGGTTCTTTAGTCTCTCTTCCCTCTTCATTTACATAATTATCTTCGAAAGGAGGCCTAATTTGTTGTGTTAGTATGAATCTTTTTTCGAAGCGTACGAAAAAATACCACTTTAGCTACACATAAATTATAGCCCTAACATCAAATGTGGCTGCTAACATCTTCAGATCTGCAGTTAGTTGATCAAGACAAGTGCTGCAAAAAACCAGATCTATGCATAGAAAGACATTAAGCAGTAAAATCAAGAGTTTGCTCCATACATCCAATAGACAAGACAAGAACAATGTTTTTTGAAAGAATTTTTGTATTAAGGGAACTTGGGAGGAAAACAAGAAGGTGTATCCAATTCTCCTCAATGGGATGGGTTCTTGGAAGTCCTCGGCACTTCAGATCTAGAATCTCTCTCTCTTGTTGGTGTAGAAAACCCAGACAAAGATAGAACTAAAAGGGAGCTCACACAGCAAATAATGTAGAAAAATGTGACCAAGTGTATAGATCCAGAGTGATCTAATAGGCAACAAAAGGTGAAGAATGATAGGAAAAACCCTCCTATTTATAACAAAATATTGGGTCATTCTAGATCTTGGTGCATGATTAAAAATAACATTAACCAAATCTAGATCCACCTTTTATGGAATATTTTATTATATTTGTTGGAGGGAAAAGGTATTTGACTTGGGTCAAATCCCTTTATTTGTGAATAATAAATAAATAAATGATTTATTTATCATTTTAAGGAAGTGGTTGAAGGATAATCAAATAAATAATGATTTATTTAATTATTTATGGGTGATTTAGTCATATTTAACAATGAATATTATTTAAATAAGATTTAAATAATTATTCCTAGAAAATAATAAGATAAATAAAGATTTATCTAATTAATTTCTTTGTTTTGGGTTAAACATGACCAGGAAAATCAAACAAATATAGGTTTGTTTAATATTTTCTTTTGGGGTTTCCTGTTTAGACCATAAACAACCTAATAAATGTGTTTTATTAAGTTATTTTACATAGTGAAAGAAATTTTACTTAGGGTAAAATTGGTCTTACATGGTGTACTTGGGTCCATCTAATGCTAATAGGTTAGATGACCAAAAAATGGTGTAACAGATTTCCCCCCAGTGTGCGAGTGTTAGGAGAAAATTGTATGACCGAAGCAGCACGTTGTAAGAACTCAACTACTCGTACATCAGAAGGGGAAGTCGCAGAGAGAAATGTAAGGTAGACTAATGTGTCAAGAACTAGACCTCTCGAGGAGACGAGACTTACAGTAACAAGTCTCTTTTTATGAGAGGGCACTGTATAAATGCTGCTGGGAGGAATACCTATGCCCGCCTGCATAAAGTACAAAAGAATAGTGTCCAAATAAATAAGGGACCACAAATCAGACATGTTCTTTCATAAACATGAGCCAGATAGAAATACAATGAGGGATCCCATATACATGCTGTGCCTGGGATAACAGCCAGGACTTATACAATAATATCTAAGTACATGAGATACCAATACAACCCAAATTCCCCCTACAAGCAGGGAAGGGATCACAAAATCTGACTGATACATGCAAATCAAAGAGGCGCTACAAGCGGCTAAGGCCGACATCATCAAATATATGGAGTTGCATCGAAGGCTGCAATGACGGGGTCATCTGGGCATGTGGGGGGCTACCTGCAGGGCCACCCCCTCATGAGGGCTGATACATCTCACACACACCTGGGCATTACCAAGAGCTTCTGCTGCATCACGGGACCATCAAGCATACGGATCTCGATCATGCTGAAAGGAGCTGAAGTGGAGAAACAATCAAGTCAAAGGATAATGAGAGATCCCTTTGCCTGATCCGAGGCACCGAACAAGAGTGGAAGCTGGAACCAAGGTACAATGCCCTCTAGACTGGTCTTCTGGAATGGAGGAACTGATGTCGACAGAAGGAGGTCCGCCATAGGTGAGGCAATGAGAGATCCTCAACTAAGGCACAAGAGAAAATAGTAGAGCGATGGATAGACTGATACCAATGATGATGATGGAATGGAGGGGACTGAGTAGTGAATGGACGACTGCCCTTGTTAGAGCATAAAGGGCATGAATGACATGGCAACGAATGACACAATATCATAAGGGATAGGGGATAGTGGGACTGAAGGCCATAATGTGCGACACAAGAGAGAGACCTAGCAATGAAGGATGGAGGACTATAGCGGGGTACAAAGGGACTCGGGATAGACTCCATGAATGCGATGATGACTCAACTTGGATGCTCTAAACAAGGGCGACTCGATGGTGCTGCCACATAGTAAAGGTCCAATGGGGGACCATGAAAACATGAGTATAAGATGGTATCTCATGACGAAAATTGACACGAAAAAAGACAAGTATGGAGGAAAAGTGGTGCCCCAAGGACAAGTGTTGTAAGTGAGGAAATCCGATTTTGGGGGAAGGTGAAGTGACCCTTCTTGGACAA